>OZ014450.1:17314151-17868147 GCA_963966035.1 Acleris laterana
CGCAGGCCATGCGCTCGGGCCACTGGAAGCCATATTTCTGCATGAGCGGCGCGCAGCCTGCGCGGGCGCGCTCGCACACGCTGCGGCACGCCGGCAGCGGCTTGGGGTAAGTCTTCCAAGCATATCGGCGTGTACACCGAACACAGGGAAGAACTTCAGGTCTGCGGAACACTTGATCTCCACCAACGGCCAGTACTGATGCACCTGGAACGATAAAACAAAACTTTGAGTGGATGTTTTGCCGATAGAAATAGATTTTGTTACTCAATGCTGTGGCTTGGATAGACTTTGGACGTGAGTCAGCGAATTGAATCAAGTTAGTCACAAATTCACAATTTTGTTGTACATATTGAGCGGATTCCTATCTAATTTAGTCACCCCAGTAGGCTAATGAGAAATGATGCGGCATTTGGTGATGTCATAGTCATTAACGCGGTTGTGAATTATTTTTATAACGCATGACCCCTTCAGAGCTGGAGCACATGTGATATCCCAACATCCCAACGTCACAACAGAGTAATTGCAAAATACTTAGTTAGTTTTTACCAGGTCCACCGAGGTTACCAATTTTTCTGTGATTATATAGGTAAAAAAAACTTTTTTTTGGCTCACGAAGACCAATTGTTTCTTGCGCCGCAAGACATACCATTTGGTACTCGTACTTAGTTATGGGTGGCGGTGTGGGTGTAGCCTATCCCTCGCCTGAAGTGGCTGTGTTTACTTCGAACTTCCGATCAAGTTCTGATGAGCTTCCGTATTAGAGAACGCCGTGCGCTTGTTGCCTATCGCACGGCACATGACTACGTTGGTCTAGCTGGTAATGAGTTGTAGTGAGGGTTCCTACGAGGTTATGAAACTAGACTCCGAATACGATTAGGTAAGAACAAATTGTTGCGTGATAAGCGTACCTAGGGGTACAAGTCTGGAGCTTAGTTTTGGACTAGTTCAACTATTGTTTTTTTTTTCTAAATTCTGCCCCCGACTTCGTCCGCGTAGAATTAGTTATTCGGCCGCCCCATGTTGTGGGAGATTTCGATTATAGTATTCCCTCAGGAACAGACAGTTGGCAAAATGAAGAGGCCCTTACCCTGCAGTGGGTGGATGTGGGCTGAAAATTATGAAATACCTTTCTCGTGAACCACTATGTATTCATGAAACCCGCAGTAATCCGTTGTGTAGTTCGAAAGATCTACGCGGACAGACGGCGGGAAGCGACTTTGTTTTATACTATGTAAAGAAGTCTGAAGTATAGTATGCTCTGTGGCTGTTAGTTACCTCGAGTCCTGCCTCCTCCTGCGTGTCATGGTCCAGCGCGTTGGGGAAGGCGGTGTGGTTGTACCCGATCCCGCGGCACATGGGGATGGAGATGAGCTCGCAGCGCGGCTGCAGCGCGCGCGCCGCCGCCGCCAGCGCCACCACCAGCCACGCGGTCCACATCGCGCTACGCTCGCATCTGGAAACAATCAGGACATTGCTTTAGAAAACATGTAATGTACATATAATTTACAACTTTTTTGATGTCAGGACAAAGTAGTTTGGACGTTTCAGTGCCAACAAAAAATATGGGGACTGGACACTATTTATAGTACATTGTGTATTAAGGGTGGTAAAGAAAGAATTACAAACGAGAGTCTGTTAGAAGCCCGAAGCCGAAGGCTGAGGGCTTTAATGACTCGAGCTTTGTATTTCCTTTACCACCCGTGTAACATACAATGTTTTTCATCACAATTGCGAGGAAATGAAATAAAATCAGACAAAAGATCATATTTTTAACTTATTAGCGGCAGACTACATCATTGTCTGTGGCTTACCACAGATAATGTCAAACGTGTTCGGAGTCCGATTCTAGTGACATATGAGATCAATAGTTTATTATGCGAGATTGTTAGGAATAGTATTCAACTGACATTTCATCTCGAATGAAACTTCATATCGAATGGCACAAGAATTGGGGTCCTGACGTATTGTGATAGTTTGAGTCCACGTATAATATTTAAAAAAAAAGCTATTACGCACTTAAGTAACGTAATGGTAAAAAAAAGGCCCGCGGGTATTATTTTGGATTTACGATCGATTTTTCTAGCATGTTAGGACACTATTTACGAGCAAGTGTGATGAAAAAAAAGAAACGAAGTTTTCGAAGAACTCGTCATTCCAGACTAAATAGAGAGAAAGGGATGAAGCTAAAGTAAATTCGAAGAACTTTCGAAGAACTCGTCATTCCAGACTAAATAGAGAGAAAGGGATGAAGCTAAAGTAAATTCGAACTTTCGATTTTCAAAGTAAGGCCTCGGTTTTGTATAAATTGAATTGAAAGTGGCTGGCACTATGTTCTGAATAATGAATTAGTTTGTTTTTATAAATTAGTTTTAATGTTAGAAATGTGAATATTATGATATGAATGATAAAAGCAGTAAGTAATCTAATCATGAAAAGCAGCTTGTGGTCAGTTGTTGAAAATGTTTAGGCTGAGCCCAAAAGAAGCGATACTAAAATTGGGGTATATTAAACCATCTACCATTTTATAACTTTTATAATCCCTTTACAAAATCAATTAGAAAGATTCTAGATCTAGCTCTATGCACATAAAACTCTTCTGCACAATGCACAGCCTAAACTGTTAGAACTAGACACTCGAAATATGGAGGGAATATTCCTACGATGCCATAAAGATGTACAGTCACGAGCGTTAATTTGGGACCCATTTCAAGAAAAATGTGCTTGAAGTCGTCAATGTCATTAGAGATGTCAAGTCATTTGCAACTTTTAGGAAACTCAACCTAGAAATTTATGTGGGCACCAAATTAAATCACGTGACTGTACTTAAATTATTTTAAGAGAATCGATCCCAACGCGAAGAAATAGCGGGAAACGAATAACGGGTAAGTCCTCTAGTAACGTTATTTAGTCAAGAAATTATCAAAATGGCCGACCAATCTTTGTCTTAGAGAAATACACATGAAATCAATTCAATATCCATTTTTCACACACAGTCACGCACAGGATGGCATGGATTAACAACGATATCCACCAAAAATCCTCGCTACGTAACATCACGCGATTATATACGTCATATGATAACACAAACAATATTATGGCCTAGTATTATCAACACGTACCTAGCTGTTACCTTACAAGTTCCTAACATATCGGGTTACTCTTTCTAGGAGACTTCTCCTAGGGTGGTCCTCTTGACTGAGTGCATTGTGCATCGGGGACCGTTCAAGGCCCCGCTAATCGGTAGAGATAAGGGTATCTGCTACTGTTCGTTATACTGATAGCTGTAATCTTGCATGTACTGATTCAGGTGCGTTATTAGACGGCCGAAATGGTAATGGTTCGGTGACTTTGGCATGGTAGAGTGGAATGTTTTGGTAGATTCAGGGTGTGCAGTCTTAATACTGAGTTTGCCTATAATTGGGTAGACACCCTGCCACGGTTATGTACATATGTGATTATGAAATTAAGTTAATAAACAAATGAAATTTGATAATACTTAAAATGCTTGTTTTTCATTGTGTTAAGTGTGTCACTTTCCGTCTCTTCACCAAGCGGTTCCAACGGAAGACCAGTGCTGGCTTCACGGCTAGCGAATGCTGAGTTGGGTCCGTTTCGCGACTGTTTCTCTTGTGTCCTATTTTTTGTATCTATGTACCTACCGAATGTGGTTTTGTATTGTTGCGAATAAATGTCTCTTTATCTTTATCTAAGAATCATTTGTTGTGAGGTTTACTTTGGGTATGTTTTTTTATTAGCTAGTTCGGCCAATTGGTAAATCTTGAATATCATTGTACGGAATTCCCATTTAAATATTCTCTGTGATTGCCTGTTTCTAACGTTCACCCAAGATAAGGCACGTCAAGTCACAAGTCACAATCTTGCCTAAACGATCTCTATCATACAATATATCCTACAGGATTTCACCATACAACACGAATTTACCCCAATTAACGTCCCGAGATTCAGGAAGCTTCAGGTTTCAGGTTCCTAATTAAAGATACATTAAATTAGAACTCAATAAAGAACCGTATAGACGTTTGTACAAGCAGTAACGCCGGAGGAAGCTGCGTCGACAGGTCGGCCGCTAGATTTAGTTCTGTAAGTTAAATAGTCGTATTTATTTTGGGCCGAACATGTGCCCTGTAAATAAACGCGATGACTAGGCGAGACAGACGCGACGTGGGGTCGGTTTGTGCCTACAGGAATGGACGATCATAGAGGCAAAAGATTGTGTAGCCTGTGAATGTAGGATTTTTACGTATTATAATATTTATAATGTAAGTATTACTCATTTTTACATAACGTACTTAGATGTTCTCGTACACTCGATTACAAAGTTGTTTTACTACATATACCAATTGTAGCTTGATTCGACTCTAAATGTTACAATGAGTAATATAAAGATTTATACAGTTTAATATTTTATCTGAGGAAGTCAAATAGACACTGACTCCGTTCTTGTTTCCACACATAACACTAAAACCACATGAAAAGCCGCTCTCAATCCACTTTACAATGCACGGACATTTTTCTAACCCCGTTACGAAGCTATGGCTTAGCTATTGTGTGCCAAACTCGTCGCAATGATAGTGAATACCCTCATATAATGCATAGTCTGTGGCACGACGCCAGCGGCGTCTGAACACGGCTTAATGCGCTTTTAACGACACACGATATCGACACGTGGCGTCTATGTCCAGCTTTACATTTCGAATTTGGAATGTAGATATGTTTTTATTGAGCGATGTTTGTCGGTGGTAGAGGAAAATTAATAGCCGTTTGAAAATGAGAAAACTGTGTTTCGTTTTTATGTTGTTTTCGATAAGTTATTTCAGAATGTGCTTTTAGTAGGTCTCGTACGTTAGGAACACACTGAAGCTCGTACCAAACCTAGACGCCAGTGCAACTAACTGTCTCAAAACGTCCTCCCGGTTTGTACTTCTCTCTCACTGACTCTGAGTGAACTGAACTCGAAAAATCTTTTAAGACCTTTTGCACTGTACATCCATAACCCATGTGACAGTAAGACCAGCTCCCTATTTCACCATCCCGACAGTTTATATGATACCCAGTGACGTATCAGCGTGTTAACGTGTATAAAGAATTGTCACCTGTCACTTGTGATTGTCAAAATGGTGAAATAGGGGGGCAGAACTGCCGGTTAAGCTAAAATATATGTATTAATCATCTCCTTCATATCTCCCAAGAAAGAGAAGCATCCTTTTTTATCAATTAGATATATAGCGATAACAATTATTATTATTTTTTCCCCCAGCGGTATAAAGTATGCCTTGAAAAGGGTTATTTTTACGGATTATAAGCGACTAGAGGAAACTTCGTACGCGTAAAGTTTGTTCCCTGATAATCCCCCTATTTCTTCCCGTTGGGGGTTGAATTCCTAAAAACCCTTAGTGCTCACTTACATCATGAAAGGAACTCCTGTACCAAATTTCAAGTTTCTAGGTAGGGTAGGGTCGATAGTGAGTGGACGGGTCGGAAGGGGCCGCCCTAGGCGTACTTTTTCGAGTCAAATCGGAGAAATACTGGAAAAGGGCCGAATCTTAAGTACCCGAAACCGACGTGCGTGCATGACTCGATGTATGAATGTGGAAGAAGCGATAGAAATTTGTCAAGATCGTAGCAAGTGGAAAGAAGTGGTCTCTGCCTACCCCTCTGCGAAACAGGCGTGATTTAATGTATGTAGGTACAGTAGTTTCGACTGTGCGTTGATATATAAGTCAGTGAGTCGGGTTTGCCTTTTACATATACCTATAGATAGATAGATATCGCAATCTTTAGAAATACTTAACAAATATTCCAACGGCTTGTTGTGCGGTTCCCTGAACCTACGCGCAACGCCTGCCCGGTTATCAGCCGGGATACACAAGCGTTTAATCGTAAAACTAAAGCCAGCCTTCCCGGTACTGGGCTAGGCAGGTGCGGGTAGGGCTGCAGTGACAGCGGGCAACATTACCTATAAGAAGCTTATGAATATTGCTAACGTGGTAAGTAACAGTCAGTTACAGTTTTTGTAACAGCTTTTACAGCTGTTAATTAATTTCATATAGCAGTTAAGTTCAGTGATCAAATCGATTTGTGAACCACCTTAGTAGAGGCCTGTCGTATTAATAGACCGCATCAATTGAACGGTCTGTTCAATTTCAATAGACTCAAGCTTTACGTACTTTGTCCACTAATCTATTTTATACCTACTTAAATGAGGGTTTTAAGTTATATAGATGGGCTGTATAACAATCTAAAATCGAAGTAGTAGTACGAAAGAGTGAATTTATGAGAAACTTTTGGCAGATAAATTGGAAACGCATTTAGCTGGTATTTTTGGATACCATTCAGTTTTTTTTCTGCAAGCCACTCTTCATTATAATCTCTAGTCTACTCTAGACACAATTACATAATCAAATTTTAAAATAATTTAAAGTGTAAAATATACAAGATAAGGCTGCTGTCTGTAGAGCATTACAAAATTTACAAATGAAGAGGAATAAATATTTCCATGCACATAATAATTTAATAATAGCCCTTTAATCGTCAATCGAATATTCTTGAACTAGTGTTAACTGATGTATAGTGAATTGTCTGGAAATCCGATTTAAATACATTGTTTAAGTCATGCGACAAACATAACCCGCTACCACTTCCGCTCTAACCACGAATGCCAGTGTAAAATCCGCTTTCCGCTGGCACTGCCCACCCACACCTACGTTTATTCCGGTTCAGTGGAAAGACTAACGCGTCCCCTAACTGCCCGAACGTGCTGTATTGAGTTATTAGCCTAACGAAACTGAACTAATAACGCGCCTGCGCAGGGTTAATTGCCCATTGTGGGCTAGGCTAGGAATATGAGTGAAACGGATTTCTCTCCGAACCTAAGGTTATTGACACTTGTTTGATTCCACTAAACATTCACTGCCATTTATTTTCGATTGTACGCAAGTTGAATATGCCAGGCGTGTCGCCGGCGCTGAAAGGGATTCCCGGTTATGCAGTTATGCCATATATTCGTGTTGGCGTCCTTTTCATTCTTATGCTAAATGACCCTAACACTAATCTTTGCCGGATTCCGCAGATGTCGTCCCAGAGTAAGGAAATCGAGTTCTACTCCGTACACTGATCATATCGCTCATTGAATACATATTCCAAAATAATTTGCTGTTCCATTAAAAATCGTATTCCAACCGCTTCTAATTTTAAAATGCAACACTGACTCTTTACGGATTGTGTCCGTTTTGTATTTAATGTAATGAACGACATATTGATAAACATTCTAGGTAATTTCTGACACCCGCAGATTGTCATGACTCATGATTGCTAGATCGAAATTCGCCGCCGATTAGTTGCCTGTTTTTCTGATAAATATGTTTCTATACGAGTATATTATGTATCCTATTTCAAAGAGATATTTTCGAACTTCCTCGGTCCCAACCCTTTTATTTAAATTCGTGACAAAAACGAGAGAAAGGGGGCTTACGTTCCTTCAAACTTTAGTTTCAAAGTATCCCTAACTTCGTATCCTAGGCTTCTAGGCTACTGCAGCCCCAGGAATTACATGTGCGAAGTTTATAGACCACGGATTGGACAGACAGGTGACTAAATGACGTGTGACTGCTACCATTTAACAATCTGCAAGTACTGAATAGAACGTGTTCAGTAATTATTTGCACAGGTGTTACGCGCGTTAAAAAATAAAGTACGAGTATATCTTGGAGTAAAAGCGGTAGTACTCGTAGTATAGTTGTGCACCGTAAAATGTGCGTTATAATGTGGTTATATTGAGGTAATCTGTATTGTAAATCATTCCTATTGCTTTCATTTACTTCGTAGCTTGATCGATTCTTTTAAGCTTTGTCATCAACGTTGACTTATAATGTAACAAACGAAATTGTCACTATGGAGCATGGTTACCCATGGGGAAGCAAAGTAGGAACATTTTACGGTAACGATGTTACTGTTCAACACTATTAAAAATACTTTTGCTTGTTTGAATGCAGGGTAGTGATTCTCTCAACAACGACGGTCGAACGGACGAACGAGTGAATGTCCAAGCGGCGAGTTTAAGTAGTCCCGTCAGTGCGAACAAAACATTTAGCGCGTGCATTTTCAATTTAGCAGCATGGTTTCTGCCGATGGATCGAAAAGGCTGCTTATATGAAAATGCACGCGCTAAAATGTGTTGTGTTCGCTCTGACGGGACTACTTAAACTCGCCGCTGCGATTTCGCTCGTCCGTCCGACCGTCCGTTGTTTTTGAGAGAATAACACCCCTGGCCTTTATGGACCAGACTAACTCATAACAGGGTAAATTAGAAGACCTTTGGAGAGGCATATAAACCACAGTCGGCGTTCAAATTAGATTGCAGAAGAAAAAGAAGCTGAATACTTTAATAAATACGCCGTTTATTGCCTTTTTTTGGATACTTAATTTTTCAGGGCAAAAAGTAACCTAGGTATAGTCTTTAAATATATAAAACTAGCGACCCGCCCTCGCTTCACTTCGGTTTATGTGAGTGTGATATTAGCCTATAGCTTTCCTCGATAAATGGACTCTCAACACTGATAGATTTTTTCAAATCGGACCAGATAGATCCTGAGATTAGCGCAACTAACAAACAAACAAACTCTTCAGCTTTATAATATTAGTATAAATTACACGTCGATCGGTTGAGGCGTTGACCCGTGAAGACGGAACATGCTTGTACAAACAAATAAACAAATTCACTTCCGCATTTGTAATATTGGAAATAGTAAGAATTTAAACTGTATTGACAAGAAAACTAGAGATATTTAGCCAGCGAACGACCGCAGTCACTCTATGACGACATTGACGACATAGACGACTAAGTCGCTCGTTAGTGACAATTTTCCATGCACATGTTTGAAAAAGGAATGATTTAATTGTCTTTTTTACCCGACCGCCGAAGGAGGAGGGTAATGTGTGTATCAACCTACCTATATACATATGTACCTCTATACTTATGTGTAAACATGTTTGTTCCTTTGTGGCGCTCTTGAAACTAAACGCGTGCGCCGATTTTGATGATTGTTATGTCCAATCTATTTGACTCTTTGGAGTGTTTAAAGATATGAGAGTAATCAAAATTCAAGTAGCCACATTGTAAAAAAGAAAATATAAAGTCTACCAACTATGACAAGTGGGGTATCATTGAATAGGTACTTAAAAATCACTTTTAGATTTCTTTCATAATTTTGAATTTTTATAACGATGTAAAGTCGGTAACAGTCGGGTTTTTAAATGTATCTGAGTACGGCGGTAAATGGCTAAGGCCTTGCTTTAAAACTGTGTAATCATGTACAAATTAATAACAACCTACGACCGACATTTAACCCCGCATGTCACGCATGTGAGCGTCGATTTATTAACCTCTAACGCAAACAGAAAAGTTATGTTTTACGCGTGTATCTGTTTGTAGAATCGTAGCTCCCAAAGGTTTTTAGAGTTCCGTACCAAAACCGTAAAAAGGAACCCTTACGGTGGGACTTCGGTGTCTGTGTGTCTGTCTGTATGTCACAGCAGTTTTTCTCATAAACTATAGAAGCTATCAACTTAATTTGTTTGTAGTAAAAAAAATAAAGGGGTCTTGACAATGGGGGATTGAAAAATGAAAGTGTTTTTTTTATAGCAAACGGGGTGTTATATTTTTGTTTTACGAGTAAAGCTAAAAAAAAATACCAAAAATAACAGTACCCCAAAAAAAAATCCTGATTTAAAGATAATTACTTATATTTTACGCGAAAAATTAAATGAAGTCGATTTTATAACAGCGGTTGTATTCTGTGCTATTATTGGTTATTAGTGACGCCATGTTGACGCGCGCCCGCGTGTCATTCAGTCAGCCATCAAACGTGCGTGAGTGAGATGGAAAAACAGATGCAATTTAATTTGCACCTTATAACTATTACGTACAAGTCTGATCGTGCTTTCGGAAATCGTCGGAATCGTTGTCAGTGTCTGCGCGAACGAAGATTCACGACCCGCCATATCGGTTGTGTTCTACTGTACCTGCTCTAAAAGTAGGAGCCACCATTACATTGGCGGTTTTTATCGATATTTCTGAATCATCGTCGTGTACACCTGAAGATCGCACCTCTAAAGTGATTTACGTATAAGATACGATCATAAAACATTTGAACAGTTTCCTAAACAACATGACAGCTCAGTTTTGACAATTTCCATTAGCTAAATGCCGTAATCCGGCCCGGTTGACGACCCGATCGCCTGGCACCTCTCCAACTGTTTAAAAGCACTGGATTTACGGGTGTCCCTGCGAACAGGCAATCTGTTCGGAATGTGAATGGCCGCCTTAATGTTTAACAAGTGAGCAGTGCAGTGATTTGTTTACCTAATTATCGTAAAACTCGTGAAAAAGTATCTTGTTGCCATTTGAACGGGGTATAGAAGTATTGATTTAAGATTTAAGTAACATTGTTTTAATTTATAAGGTAGTAGTCGTTACATGAATCTTTGGTATTTCCTTAGTCTAATATCTAACGATAATAGGTACATTCGTATTTGCATAGAAAAACATTCAAGCCTTGGGAAGAGATACTCGCGCTCATCACACAAATATTTGCCATTATTGAGTATCGATCCCGGGACCACTAGCTTTGTAGGCAGGGTCACTATGTTATTACCTTATTCCTTCTTCACTTCTTCAGTAGGTCCTGCGCCTCCCATAATCATTGCCGCACTAATAATTCATCGTCATGCAAGAGAAATTAAAACCTTCTGCAAAATGTCATAGGGTGCAGATGTGAATGCCCTTTAACGAGGGTATTTACATGGACGACGTACTCGTAATGGTCAGCTTCGTATATGCCGCTGCAGGGTTTACGATGTCATTATATTAAAACTTTATGTGTCCCTGTAACCTTATCACAGATCTGGTGATTCCCTAGCGTAAAAGGTTGTAAGTCTTTACAGGTTCAAGGGAAAAAGGGCTTAAGTTTAGTGTTTTCTGTATGATTTATATTATACCCTTTTTTTAGGAGCTAAGTCGACTTGTATTTATTCGTTTTCACCTGGGCTACAATGCATGGCTTGTTAGGTTATGGTCATTTTACATAGGAGAAATAATTGGCTAATGTAAAGGAATGATTTCGATGTTGGCGACGCGATCGCGTCGCGTTGAGCGTTAATCCAAGCGACGCGACGCGACATGAGTTAGTTTGTGGCTCATAGGTATTTTTTTTTTATTGCTTAGAGAAGACAAACGAGCACACAAACCACCTGATGGTAAGTGGAAACTGTGACCCATAGACATTCGCATTCACAAGACTGCAATGCAATCCTAAGACTGCAAATGTGTTGCCAACCCTGAGGACTAAGATGGAATGCCTCTATGCTAGTCATTTCACCGGCTGTCTTATCCCCAAACCGGAACACAACAATGCGAACACTGCTGTTTGGCAGTAGGTTAATGGATAAAACGGTGGTAGCGATCCGGACGGACCATGCACAAGGTAAAAATAAATATAATAGGTAGGTATAAATTCATTCTAAACAGTGAGTCGCGCGACATCGCGGTCGCCGTCGCTGGTCGCCGGTATTTTTACTGATATTTTATTGTTTATAGTTTTTTAACTGGCCTACCCTTGCTTTAGAAAAAGGAAATTAAGCAACAAGCAAATTATCAACAAAACAAGTCAATGTGTGCGTGTAAGACGAAGAGGAATTTAGAGGCTTTTTAAGCAATCTCAAGTTAGGTATTTGTCCTTGACAGAATTCCGATATATACCTAATCGTAAAGTTGTGGTCCCGATGGCGAGTATCACACCCATCGCGGATCGGAAACGGCAAAGCGTTAAAATATGTAAATAGGTAGGTTTGTGTTTATATTTAATGGGTGTTTAAAACGAGATGTTTATTGGTTCGTATTTATAGAAAGGAACATGTTAAGATTAAAAACCGTTAAAATGGTGTACCGGCTTCCTATAAAAGACTAAACAACTTAGGTACTTATTAGTAAATTACTATTTACTTCTTGCCACTTATCTCTATAGTGTTTTGACCCACAGAATCATAATAACGTTTGTAAATTGGGGATCAAAACTGCTCGCTCACCCGATTAGGCGAAATCCGAAACACTGGACTTATCACTACATAGTATAAAACAAAGTCGCTTCCCGCTGTCTGTCCCTATGTATGCTTAGATCTTTAAAACTACGCAACGGATTTTGATGCGGTTTTTTTTAATAGATAGCGTGATTCAAGAGGAAGGTTTTTATGTATAATATATTCTGTTTTATGTACGGGTTTTACAGAAACCTTATATAAACCGAAGCGAAGCGAGGGCGGGTCGCTAGTGTAATTATAAAATGTTACGGCTTAAAACTCGACGAGTTAATCACAAAAAAATACCAAAATTCGACATTGTTTAATTACAAAATATTGAGCGTACTACCTAGTTGTCTCAGTAAGGGAATTATCATCATCATCGAGACGTCTTTATCCTAATCATCTGGAGTCGGCGAAGTAAGTATTTTACCCGACTGCGGCAAAGCCCAAAAGGAGGGTTATGTGTTTGACCTGTGCGTATGTCCGATTCTATATTCCCTCGTAGCTACTAAACGGCTAGACCGATTTTAATAAATTATACGTGGTTTGATTCGTCTTAACTACTGGAGTGTCATAGGCTAAGTATATTAAAAGTTTAAAACTATTAAGACGTGAAATTGTTGAAATAAAAAATATGTATGATAAGTAACGAGTATGTGTTGACGACATTATCCAAACAGCAGTAGGATTTTTTGAAGCTTGCTTTTTGTTAGACTTGTATTCCAGACATCTTCTTTGTAGCAATAAAAACCTTAATTAGGCACTTTTGTACCATGTCATATTAAACTTTAAACAGAATGACAATGATAATCACAATGACAAGGTTCTAAATAAGCTCAACAGTTTTAATGTTCGACTGTACACAAACAATCGCATGCGCACAGCGACACATGGTAGTAAAAATCTAAATAAATCACTAATTTGCACAAACGGCCTATTCTTTGACGCTGGTATGCTGACATGAGGCCATCTTAATTCCGTTGGGTAATACGTCAATGGAAATAATTCTTGGCTTCCGCAATAAAGTCCGGTGAGATAATAATTTAATCGCTTTAACTTTGCGTTTGTAAATGTCTGTGTAATCGTATAAATATGCAACAATAGCTAGTGACATGCGATCTCACACAAGAACCTTGATGTGTGTGCGTGAATTGTGTTCTGAAATATTTGTGTTGATTTTACTACTACACGGAAAGACCGCAAACTTAAAGCGATTTAGTCTAGCAAAATCTAACTGAACATGTAGTTTGCTCTATACAAACATTACTTATCTAATACTAAAGCAACATAACTTTATTAAACTTAAAGTCAACGTCCGACTTTAAAATACCCAAATCCACGCAACGTCACATAAGGCCAGCAACACACGCGCAACCGCAGCGCGGACGTCGTAAAAACGCAGTAAAGCCGCAGACCGCCTTTATGGGCCACATCCTGCGAAACAACCGCGTTGTCAAAATTAGATACATATCTAAAACAACGCCGTATTGTTTGGAGACGGTGTTAAATGCAGGAAAGCGGTTAGGGCTTGAGTGCCCTAAGCTTTAGTCTTCATATGAAACTGGCTCCATGTGGATGTTTTTGGGTCTGAATGTGTTAATGCAACGGCGCCGCGTTATTACAATGAACGGTTGTGGCTGTGCCAATGAAAGTTTTGTGGCGGTGGTTTTTATAAATTGTTACATGCTTACAAACTGACAAGCGGTAAACGCTTGCTGTAAATTTTTCAGCTGAAACATCTCCACCGAGGCTCTATTCCTCATCGTACTAATATTGTTGTTCACGTTAATATGACAGCTTGTACTGTCAATTTTATAAGAGCTGTCATCACGTGAATAGTGCGAATCGAGGCAAGATGAGCCAAACTTAAGTGGTATAAAGGCTCAGACTTTTCCCTAAGATCTCAACCACTATTGGCGTGCTACTTGTATTGCTAGCTTATTCTAAAAACCTTAAAATACTGTTGAGTTAAATCAAACATAGCTACCATAACATTTTCAGAGGAGCGACGTCGAGCTACCTAATTTTGAATTCTCGCCCTAAACTGATTTTTGTACGCTCTGACGGGACAACTTAAACTTGCCGGTTAATAATTCGTCCATCGAGTTGAAAAATAAGTCGTACAAACTTACGTCAGTTATTTGAATGGTATCGTGAACTTTTATGAGACGCGGAGTCCGAATCGTAAAGTTCCTCCTCGAGTCGAGTTACTCGAGCCGACTTTGATTTACTGCCGAACCGTATTACAAGAGGATTATTGAAATTCAACCCGGAGGAAAATAAAAACTTGTGGGTGTTCTCACATATGAAACGTTTTGATGACGACGCTAGAAGTTAATTTATCGCTTGCCCCAAAATAGAATTTTGCAAAAGTGAACAAAGATGTTCCAGGGTCACAGCAATTCCCTACCAAGCCAACGCGAGCACGACTACACCGTTTTCACTAGTTACTTTTGTATCCTCTACCTGAGTAAGAGACAAAGATACGTAACGCTAAGTACGTTTGTATAATCAAGGAAATTAATTGTTTAGCAGTTTGACATAATACGCAAAATAGCCGTGTTATACATTTCCCGGCGAGACACGACTATTGCGTAATTTGGAAAATGTATAACCCGGCAAATTGACGTATGACGTGATGCAATTCCCCGACTGTACAAAGAGGCATCTTCATTGGTGAGGAATGTAATAATAAGCTAGTTTAAGCATATTCGATGCAATCAAGAGCAGTATGGTCGCAGCTTTAGAGCTCCTTGCTGGAGCACGAGAATAGCACTCAGTCAGTGCACTGCCAAAGCTGTTTAAGTAGAAAATTAATAATTGTTATTAAAAGCATTGTTCGCCGGAACAATGAGCCAATAACCCGCGCAATAACGCGCACTACTCGGGTTACGGCTTTATTTGCGAGCTATTTAGTGAGAAAATTCCGATTTCGTGAGATTTTAGCCTTTTTGTCTTTGAATGTATTTATTTATTTTCTGTATATTAAAAGATAAAAAAAAGATAAAAGACATTTATTCAGTAAGTAGGCCGTACGGGCACTTTTACACGTTAAGAATCTACCAGCGCTTCCCAAGAGGAGACACTGCTGAGAAGAAACGCCGCAAGAAACTCAGCAGTCAGCGGCGGCAGCTTAGTTATGTTACTTAACTTACAGGTGCAGCTGGTAGCGGGGCAGAGCTTAAGCTATCGGTGGCTAGGGCTGCAGAGAGCAAGCTCGTCTTTGAATTATTATTATGGTCGCATTGGTACGTCGGCTTGAATCTCTGAGGCTGACTTTCGTTATACGTGCAAATAAAATGCTATAAAAACGGAATGGGTTGGATGAGTTTGACCTATTCTTATCTTATGCTCATTATGGAATGCGTTTGATTTAACGGCGTGTGAGGCCATATACAGAGTATGTAGAATCAAATCAAGACCAAGAGTAATTTTATTGATTGACCCCAGTTGACTTCCCCTATTAAGTTTGATGGCACAGAGCAGAAAATAACTAGTTTGTAATATTTTATAGATGATTAAACTGTGTGGTTTTCTTTGATTTTACAACAAAAACGAAGTCAAGTTTCTTGTACAGTAAAACAACCAATTTGGCTTACCGATGTACCTGTGCAGATGATTTTTTTTCCAAGCGCGGGAACCAATCAGCGTAGGGTGGCTATGGTGTGCTACTCGTATTATTGGTTATTAGTGACGCCATGTTGACGCGCGCCCGCGTGTCATTCAGTCAGCCGTCAAACGTGAGATGGAAAAAATAGATGCAATTTAATTTGCACCTTATATCTATTACGTACTAGTCCGATCGTGGGTTTTAATCGTGCTTTCGGAAATCATCGGAATCGTTGATCGTGTCTGCGCGAACGAAGATTCACGACACGCCATATCGGTTGTGTTCTACTGTAACAGCGTAGCGCAGAATCGGACCTTGGTTCAGAAGTGGGATAACTTATCACTTATTAACTTAAATTATAAACTTATTCGTAACTTAGAACGGCAATCGCGGTTCATAAACCCATTTTGCATACTATAAACAACGTTAATTAAAAGGTTGTTGACTTAAATCTTTCAAGCTATTATCACTTTTAGGTTCTCGAAACAAGGTGGATGTTGGTATAGCAGGGATGGTTGAAAGCCCCTATTGTTTGCTATCTACAGTGAGTCACGTGGCTATTCTTGGATGCTTATTGCCGCTACCTTATATCAATCAATCTTGTTTTATATACTTACTTAGATAATATTTACAACGCAAACATACATATCACAGTCGATCGAGTGGTTTATCTACTCGGCAGGACTTTTGAGATGTTTTATATTTGCACTCGATCAAAATAGCGCAAGTGCGGAGTTTCCATTATGTAACAAACGTTGGTTGTGTATATACTCAACACATTGATGTAGAACTGTACAACTATTGGGGATGCTACTAGAACTGTGTTTAATTTTTGAGATTCCAGAAATTGATATGCTAGGTTCACACACATCATTGGTTCTGGTTCGCAAACAACATAACAAATCCACCACCTAATATGTTGTCCATCATATAAACATTACGCAATAGTTAATATAGTCCACAATTCGGCTTAGCTACATAATTACATAATAAAATTCAGATAACGTAATGGGCCTACCACACGATGATTGGTGACGTATAGATGTGATAAACACCGAAACTCATACACTTTTATGTATTTGTGACTGTCCAAATCAAGAAAGTGCTGCTTGTTATAGGAATAATATACCAATTAACAGTTAGAAATGCGTTAATTCCAGTCCAGGTGCTATATCAAGAGCGGCCAATATCCAGACAAAGGCATACAAGACTGCTATAAATCTTCCTTTTACTGCAAGGTACTTGGCACGTTTGCAGGCCATAATAACCGTATTATAACTCAAGTCTCTCTTATTTGAACGGCAAATCTATAGAAAAATACTGAAATGTGCATCGCTTATAATCGCTCGAAAGTAAAAGGGTCATAAAGCTTAAACAGGCGTATAATAATTTCGTCCGATTTGCGTATGACAGCAAATAATGTACCAATTAATGACCGATCATTTCTGAATGCTCCCGAGTTTGCCTAAATCAGGCGACTAAGGCGGCCATTAATTTGCGCCCTTTGCGACGCAATCAAGCCAACTGGGTCAGCGTTTCTTCGGCGCGGAACAATTTTCCGCTTGACAAATCAAACTTGCGCCCGAGTGGTGCGAGGGAGAAGCTGGCAGAGGGGACGCAGGCGGTGTCAGTCAAAACTAAACATGGTCTAGGCTGTGACAGAGAATAGTTCACATAGCTGTATCCCTGTCACTGACTAGCACTTTGCAGGATTAAAGAGCTCATAACACCGTCTTATTTCCGTCTTTTATGGTTTATGGCTAATTGACATGAAGTTGAACGAGAGACGTCCACTGGACTGGATCCTCTAATGTTCGCAATAACCTGTTTTCCTCCAAAACCATCACGGAACGGCATTGACGTTTATGGAAGTCAAGAATGGATAAATAAAGAACTACCTTATATTGTAACACTGTTTTGACATTATACAAGTGAAAATGTTTTTGTAACTTAAATCAAATGGACCTTGTTGTTGGTACCAGGGTGACTTGCAATCTTCTAAAATCTTACTTGGAAGTTGTAACCCTTTCCTTTTACTCGATTCAGAAACGACCGAATATTGAGAGAAACAGAGATCGAAGCTTTTGCACCGCTCACCGCTTGTCGCTTCAGCTTGCGCCGCATAATTAAGGGAATTTAGCCGAATTTACAATTTCTCCGGGCAGATGACCGTCCCGGCTAAACGGGTTAGCCGAGAGCTGTCCGGACGGTTCGCCGGCGTGTTGACGCTCCCAATTTACCGGAATTAGACATACTTTCCACCGGAGTGATTTAATTAAAACCTTGGATTTGCCGACCGAGACCTCCCAAGACTTGAAATGAACTCGGATACGTCCTCAGAAATGATTTGAGCTTGATATAAACTATTTCTCAAAATGTGCACCAAAACAGCAGCTCATCGATATCTCTATGATTATTATAGGTAGTTGATACCAACTTCTCAACTGTCAAATTTCAAACATGTATTAAAAAGAAAAAAACTTATAAAAGAACACTCAGGTTAAGGCATTGGTAACAGCGCTAAATGACATATACCTCCAAAATGAATTATCTTTTCTCTAATTCCATAACCCGACCATAAATATTTCAACGATGTCTACAAGTTTTATCTTTAAAGACAGGGGCCAGAGTTGAACGAATCCAATGACTCCGTAGACAGATAACATACCTACCTCCCAGTGCACAGATTACACACAACTGACACAACCTGCATAACATCAACTCAACTATTTACGCCCGTACCCGTTATTGTAATTCATATACATTCAGCGATTATCGTCCACTGTTCATAGAGGGCGCTAGTTAATCCACACCGATAAAGTAACAATGACACTTAATGTCATAAAAACCGTACTGCATTAGCAACCTTAGCTCAAACAACAGAGGGTTGATTACATAAGGTTGTTTAATTTCAGATGATACACCCATTTTACTAGGAGTGGAACTCTACGACGCGTTCCAGACGTTGTCTAGGAGAGATTTACGGATATCCGGCCGGCATTTCGCCTCAAACGGCTCTAAAACAATATTTGGCTGTTTAGAATGCCTTTGCCTTCAATTTGTAAACGCTTTGAAATTCGAATTGTCTGAACTGGAGCGAATTCCGAACAGTTTTGTTTTGAATTGTCTAATAGAACCTAAGAGACAATATCGATTTATTGTCTCGTTTCTTAACTTTTATTGCTTCTTAAAATATTGGCAAGGTAATAAACTACCTGAAGTTTATCGGCACACGTTGCCAATTCGGCATTGTCTATGGCGGGAACAAGGACGACGGCGACAAACCCTGCGCCTAACGGTTGCCGACTAATGCCGACAGCACAATGCAGAGACAAGACCCGATCGTAACTAAAACCGGCGTTTGAATTTGAATAACGTTAGCGAGCTTTCGGATTTCGAATTTTCGGTTGCATTCTTATTCAATCCATACCCATTTTATAAGGAAACCATTTTATTACCCTAAAATGGCAGTACTGATCTAAAGTTCCATATGAATGATGACATTTAAGTCTTGTGGGGTCGTCAATGTCGTGACTCATGCCTTTTTAAATCTCGCCAGGTGTCATACACTACCGTTAATCAGTTTAATCACGCACATAAGGCATCCTTGACACAAGTATAGCTTAGAAAGAGACTATAGCATAATAAAAGCATGTGCGTCTCATTACGACATGTGATATAGGTTTCTCTAATTGCTTGCGAGAATCGTGATGCTTTGATGCGACAGCAATTTGTAATTAAGATACATCATTCAAAGTTTCGCGTGTGGGTACAGTAGCTGTATAATAACATGGACAATTTTAGAGACTTTTCGCATTGGAAAAGGCTAAGGAAGAAATGCCTATACAGCCAAATAAGTTTAAAATGAATAAAAATATACACATAATGTCAAATATAGATACAAGGCATAGACAATTGAGCGTTTATTAATTCATACGTGGCACGACCATAAATTATTAGGCAAATGCCGACCCTTACAAAAGGTGTGATTTAAAGCCTAATTTAAATATCAGTTAGAGAACGTCTGCGACTTCAGAAATGTCGTGTCCCTTTTGTTTTAAAACGGGGGCTTTTTTCGATCGATCCCGCGCAGGTAACAGGGAGCGAATGATTTATTACCGTGCTTGTTGGCTCAAATAATCGATTCCCCGTCGACTTTACACTAAAAGCAATGAACCTTAAATTCAAACAAGCACGGACGATGTTCCTTTGTGAACGGCGAACGCATCTCCAGTTAATGGCTCAAACGAAAATACCCGTGTGTAGAAATATTTGGACAATAAGCGAGTTTGCTAAATTTCAATGGGAATTTATTATGGCACTAAATCGAGGAGTCATCGCGCCGTTAGCGCGCGTACAATAAAATGCTCCGTAATTCAGCGGTTTAGATAAATATTTTGCTTTCCTGGCGAATTATTATGATTGTAAACAGAGTTATGAAGATAATTTTTAACATTACTTGCATTACCCATAACGCCCGTGCGTCATACATATTTATGTATGAAAGATAAAAATGCTTACCTTGTTTTAGTGTTGCGTGAATTCAAAAGATCCAATCACAATTGCGAGCTGCAACTACAATAAACTTGGCACAAAAGGTTTGCTGAAGTGTTTACCAACACAAGTTTTATTGCAGGCAGAAATGGAGTTGCAATACACTATCTTTACAAGGTGTAGCTTGTACCAGATTGCGTGATACGGAGATAGCTGGATATCAAATCGCACGAAAACGTTTCTTTATCTGTGGCGAGATTGCTTTATGGTACCTACACTCGCGTATCAACGTTTGTAATAAGAGTTGTTATTTCAAATGGGGATTTTAGTGTTTCCGCGTTTCTGTGGCAAAGGTCTTGGATTATGGCGGCAATGTCTGGGTTTCTAGTCACTGGCTTATAATTATTGTCCCTTTCTTTGTCATCTTCCCAACTAACATACGGGTGCGAGGAAGATGACCCTATGATTATTGAGTTGTATATTTACATTATTATCGTATTTATTACCAGGCACTAGATTTCTGGGATCCTAGTGATCCTCAAAATCGAAGTTTCGAAGTTAACTCTCTTTATCTCGATAAATCGATAGTTTTGAGTAATGAGTAAAAGGGATGGGTCATCAACTTTCGCATTTAGTGCTTCCTAGTAACCATCCTGCTGACAATATGTTTAGTATTTCGTTGACAGTTAAGTCATATCTTTACTCGTATTAGAAATGTGTTGTGCTTGTCTCTCATCTTTATAGTATACTTAATTACATGTTTCAGTTTATAAACCAATTAGGTTAGTTTCTTTATAACTATGTATTTGCGTATTCACAAGAGGATTACCTAACAGATTATCCTCCAAGTCTTTACATAAGTAGTTCTTATGCCGTACGAGCAAAGTACGTATTTGTCAAGTAAACAGAAAAGCGAGATAACGCCGAGCACCGCATCGGAAGCGTCTAAAAATATGAAACGTTTTTTGTGGAAATTTAGCCGCGTAGGGTTACAGTGACATTAAGAGGGCCATAAATTTCGTTGAGACAGGACAGATAAACAGAAACGTGAGAAACGAAGCATATTTAAAGCAAAAACACCTGCGAAAATAATGGTGATAGTACAGCAAGCAGCGTTAGACGCGCGAGATAGCACTTTGGAGCAAATATGGGATTCAAGTCTGGTGACACAGGAGGCCATTTACTAGGTGATAAATCGCCATCCCAATGGACTATCTTTTAGCTTTAGACTACTAGCAGAGTGTAAAAGAATAAATGAATACCTATCAGCCTGATGTCACAGCCTTTGGTTTTTACAAGATATCGCACAGTAGTTTATCTATGTGTTACATGTGTAAGCAATCTATTATTCGATAAGATTTGGGCAACCTTTATTTACCTATTGTGTTGACGACATGATGAGATCGAAATTGTTTGGTACGTGTTCTTTCGTGTTTGTTGATTGGTCGTGATAATAACACTCTAACCCCCTTACTTATAAACGTGGAATAAGCTTGGAATAGTTTATGCCATCCTTTGTCCTTATCTGTAATTGTGAGCTTTGCATCTGACAGAATGTGACAAAGCCTGACAAACTATTTCAAGCTTATTCTACGTTTATAAGTAAGGGGGTAAATTGCCGTAAATAAAGCAGTTTTTTAATGTAAATCGATTTTTGCATCTGCGATTGACCGGATGATTGGACCTCTATATACTTACCGTAAACCAAGAACTTCACAACTTAAACCGCTGAAACTAAAATTAAAAGAAAACGAATTGAGTAGTAACTGCTAGATGCTGCCTATCACTTCACGACAGACGTAGCTAATAATAAATAATGTAAGTTTTGGTTTTTTCGTGGTGACTTGTTCTGGTCACCATGATCGATCAGCACGGCCATGTTTAATTACCGGCTTATCGCCGATGATTTATTGATATTGCCCCTATCGCGCGATAACCGTTGACACACTAAATGTTTACGAATTTGTAACTTTAAAATTACATTCTTTATACACGAATATTACAAAAAAACATTTTTAGCTTTATAACCTAAAATTTGACTTCATTGAATATCGCATCTATGCAGTTTTGCGCATTATTAGATAACATAATGTAAAAGACTTATTAGGTATCTCATCTCCAAAGAAAATGAAGCCAAAATACCTCGTTGCTTAAATACTAAAGGGCCTCAAATCAAAATGTCTTTGTGTTGCATTTAAATTCGGAATGCTATATACTTTAAGTTTTAAATCAAACTATGTCTGTTTTTGTTTTGAGGCGCTTTAGCATTTAAGCAGCGACCTACATTATCTTTTCGATTATAACACGGCGTAAACCAATAAGAGGATTAAAAGTAACAAATCCGCGGGAACTCATCAATATCTGTCCAGATAGTGTGATTTTGGACTGAACGTGTAGCTGCATTTTATCGCGTTTATTTTCGAGTGTAGAAAATATTTATTCCTTATCTGTGGTACAGTTTAGAGGTTCGAAATGACATGTATGTACATTATATGCAGCCGGGATATTTGTATACGTACCTACCTACATAGATAATACAGGAGTTTCTTGATGATGGTAATATTAATAATCATTTTGTAGTTCAGAAATGTCTTATCAATGAAAATAGTCTTATCAAACCGCATTTATTGCATCGCAATATAACTAAATTGTCTATTGATATCTAAATAATAGATAACAATCGCTTCAGTAGCTCGATAATCAGACGATCGAACGACAGTCGTATTTTTTATTTACTAAAATCTGATTGTGAAAAGGTCTAAAGCGCATAGTTAAGTCAATGGGTGGGCTCAAGTCAGGGCTAAGTATAGTATAAATAATTTGATAAATGGCGACGGTAGCCCAGCGGGCGACGGAGCGCTCGTTATAGTTAAAGCCGCCTTTGCCGGCAGTCCACCAATCGGGTCCATTTTGTAAGGAAAACAGAGTGCCTGGCGTCGAACGTGGTAGGTAATAGTTAGTTGGTCCCTTGACAACATGGGATACTGCAAGATGTTCCGCAAGATGTTCCGGGATTAATAACCACGCTTATTAAAATAATACGCGGCGCTAACGTAAATAAGCGTAACTTTAAAAACATCTTTGAAAATAGTTAGGTAGTCTATTAAAAATTCTCTAATGAAAGTAATGAATGACTGTCCAGTCCAGTGTATGATTTTTTTTTAAGTTTCTAGCCTTATATTTGCATTTGGTTTGTGTCGTTTATTTCTTTTTACTTTCCAAAATTATCATATCGGCATTAAATTGTCAATTTCATTGAGTTTATAAGGTTAAAAAAATTACTAAATAGGTAGGAAGGTAGGTAGGTAAGCAGGAAGGTAGGACATCCGCGTTGGAATCTGTAAAATATTCCCACAAGTACCTAGCTATGGAGATTGATAGTGTTGCCACATAGCTAGGTACAAACAGTGTTGTTGCATCGTGCCCGAATGTTTGCCTGAACCCGCTTTTACCCACTCAAATAAGCACTAATTATATTTAATGCGTTTTACGTGTAATTAGTAGGTGTTAGTGTACGAAGAACAGTGCCCGATGCGAGCTTTATGGCGCGAACAAACACACCCAGTCTAATGATCACTGTAAACACGTTGCGTAAAGTACAAGTCATCTGTGTTCCTAATCTACCTGTTAGGTATTTTAGGTACAATCGTTGCAACTTTCTGACGGGCATTGCGCTTATAAAATGTCATAAAGGTGTGGCTCGTGGTCTATGGTAGTGTCGCGGCGTGAACATCTACCTTTATGTACTAAGCCACTTACGAGTAGTTATAATTTTTAAATGTTTTAAATGTCTCATTCATTAAGTAGGTAATTAGGGTACTTATCACTGATTCAGGTTCGAATCTTCCGCGGATTTAGGATAAAATCTCGCCTGTTTCCCAGAGGGTTAGGCAGGCAGAGACAACTTCTTACTACCTGCTATACGATCCTGACAAATCTCGCTTCTTCCAAATTCATAGGTAAGTAGGGTAAAAAACCGGATTTATTATTTTAGTCACCAACTACTACTTACTACTACTTTAGACCTAAGTACCTAAATCATTTGTAAGTAGGTATACGTTGATAACTTAACAGGAACCCACCTCATCAAAATTGCCATTATAGGTAGGTACCTACCTAGCCTACGACTGCGTAGGTTGCAATGCAATGATGAATTTGATGAATAGTCAATGTTGTTGCAACTTAATTACAAACGACTACCTTCTAGGTAGGTACCTACGTAAGTAACAATTAAAACATTTAAGTGCTAGTTATACCTACATTTATTTATTATAAACCTTTCTAGGGCGTAAGTAGGTACCTAATTAGGCAAGAAGACTGGTAGCATGCCAACAAGAAACATTTTAACGTTTTTACAATTCATGTTTACTTATTTATTATCTAGCTAGAGTAGGTAGCCTCTAGCCTAGTTCATAAGAATGAGGCATTCACCAGTTTACAAACAGGCTGTAAATCAAGTTCCTTTGCCGCCGGTCTTACCATAGACAATAAAAATAATTTCAAATTTCGAAACGCTACACGTGCTAAGGCGGGAACAGAGATTCGCGGACACTTGCCGCAGTTAATATCGGCTTCCAGTGTTGCCAGAACGTCCCAAAAGGGACGATTTTCGTCCGTTTAGGCCTCGCAACGTCCTTTCTTTGTCCGTTCATACATACCGTCCTTTTCCCGTCCCTTTTCAAATAGCCAGCTACAACAATTTACTTTATCACAAAAAAGTCTTACGTTTGAAAATTCAAAAATATAAATTAATTTTATTTAAAAATTTACAAAAATGCGTTTCATTTCATGAATTAATTCATCTAAGTCAAGTAGATGAGTGAAACCAAACGCCGCGCTGCTAGAGCCGCGGCGAGTGAATGTGATAAATTCAGACCGCTACCGAATATCGCCATCCTTTTCCTACACGCAGTGATCCCGTATCGCTTGCATGTTCGTTCCACGCACATAAACACATTCACCTTACCATCCATCCATTGCTACATTCAGTTCAGTTCATTACGAGTTATTTAATTTGAAATTAAGTTGAGTTTTTGAGAGTTTTATGTGAAAACCATTTATAATAATAATAATACTGTTTAAACGGTGTTGTTATTGACAACAGTGAGTTGAGTTGAGTGGGATACTAGCGTAGGGATATATTCGAGTTTGTTGTGTTGGATATTCTATCTAGTGGTTCCTGGTATTCGTGAGTCCTTTTCTATAATTCACTATCACTGTGTTCGTTACAATTTCAATATTTACCTGTATTGTAGGGGTTTTGCTTGCACAAAACAACTAGTCACCTAGTGTAGTCATATACCTACCTAATAATGTAACCGATTAAACTGATGCAAGCAAAGGAAACCTGCTTTTCTACTAACCTAACTTGCATTTGAAATTAAATGTTGTATCAATAGGTGTCATACATTACATTAACCTATACCTACTTTGCAATTTTTAGCTATTTGAAAGATTGTAAACAAACGAGAGATAGTCCTTACATTAAGACGCACCGGAAACCTGTGAGAGGTTTATATGTAGCACGAATGAGGTTGCCTCATTTAACTTATTGTGTGTGAGTTTTCATTTAACTTATTATTTTTGTTTGAGCATTTATTTTTAAATGTAATGTAATTCATGCGCATTTTTTTTTTTTTGATATAAGTAACTAGTATTTCTCGAGCCGTCCTTTTTTTTCAAAAACCGTCCTATTTCAGATAGCCCATCGTCCGAAACTCGACGCAAGCACTGGCAACACTGTCGGCTTCGACAGGAATATGGCCGGGAAAGTGGTAAAAGATCGTAAATAAAGGCGTGAGTCAGGCCGACGGTGGCGTCCGTTCGAGCTATTTTCGACTTGCAAATGAGAAAGTGCATCGACAGTGGAATAACCTATAACTACCTACGGGAGCTTTGACTAGGTGACGGGTGCGTCTTAGTACATAGACTTCGCTAGCCGTATCTATACCTATCTATTAAATAAAACGAAGTTATCTGAAGTGTTCCAAGTTGAATTGCGTTAAACATCAATAATTAACTAGGTATAGGTAGGAAGGTATTTAATCGAGAGAATACATAAAATCGTATAGGTACGGCCTAACTTATTAATTTTATGTTTAGAAGGAGCGGAAAAATTCCAAGTATTGCCAGAACGGAGGGGAAAGTAAAATAGAAAATAAATAAAATTATGTTTTGGATTTGTAAATAGGTAGGTACCTACCTACATTACAGACGAGGGCACCTTGATGAAACAAAACGTACCTACCTACCTAGTCATTGCAGGAATATACCTACCCACGTAACTTTAACATTAACATAGAAGTACGTGTTTTGTTTGTTTTTATTACAAAACTCGATTGTGTACTTTAAACCATAATCGAACTGTTTTATGGAAATGAATATGAAACAGGTAGCTTGTCGGCAGCTGCTAGACTACTCCAACAGGTATTCGAGGGTGCACCGGCACTGCAGCCAGCCATTATCTCTCACCGTCACTTATCGCCTCATAAACAAATCTGACCACGTTATCTCCTCCACATTTTACACGACATTGAATCAATATCACTTATAGGTTACCTACCGCTGGTCAGCTGGATCGTCGCACAACACTCACTGAGGACACTGCACCTCACCGTCTCTCAAAACATCTAATTGAATCCATGTTATCATTAAAGTATCGATCAGTCACACGCCACAACGTTTCTCCGCGACGCGTATATTTTTACATTCGCTTGAGATATTTTCGATAGTCGCTTGGTTAACACTCACACAGTTGCACAGTTTAGCCTACGTAGTACTATACTATACGGCACGGGATCACTGTTATTAAGAACTTATTGTCACGGATCAGCTGAGCGATTGTTTCAAACAATAATAACCAGAGTTTACGTACGCTTATACAACTAACGAAACATACTGCCACCGCGGCGTGCGGAGAGGGACTGACCCGACTGACTGACTGGCTGAGCGAGCGAATGAAGTGAATGAACGAGGGAGCGATGCGGTGTGGAGGCGGGGCGCGCGCGACGCGGTAAGTTTCCTACCGGCTGCCACTAGATGGCGTTACGTGCTGTAAAAAAGACCCTCTGCCTAGTATTTCGTATCACAGTCACGAAGCTCGCTGAGCTAAGCTTTGAAAGATATTTCTCGGGTTTTAATAATTCCGCAGGCGAGACGCGCTGCTTATAAATTAGGAAAACGTTTTCAAACTCACTCTCATCAAACGTTTGCTTACCGATTTACGCCGCCCGCGTATTTCTCCGATGTCCGGAATCAATTTACGCGAACGCTCGTAGCTTTTAAGATTTTACTCCAACGTTTTCATTTTGTCAATAATCGCGGCGGAAATTAGTGTGTACATTGCATTTCTTGGGGCGGTTTGCTCAATTTCCCCGTGCAAATGTTAAAATTCTATTAGACTACGGATGGGCTGGCGGTAGGTAATCGAGAATGGAAATCGATTAAAGTTTGTGGACCGGCGTCTATCTGAAGGGTCGATCTGTGGATGGAACTCATTTTCGGCGGCTCATTCCCTCCGATGAGAATAAAAGAAACAGCTCGATGGAAGGAAGCTTTAATGTGGAATGATTCTTTTCACCCAATCTGCAAATGTACCAAAGTTTAATAAATGTCTGAACATAATTGAAAAGAAATGTAGTACCTTTATTCGTTAGGACATTCAACAGTGTTTGACTCCCGGATAATTGTAAATCCATGTCAGAGTCTAAGGTTGTAATTTAATATGTCACTTTGACTTTGACTTAGTTCCAAAACTGCCTAAGAATCGGCTTACATAATATACAATAGATACATACATGCTTATACTAGTAGCGATCGTTCACCGGAAAGATAAGACACGCGATTTACTGCATCAATTTCCATGATAACATTATAATACTTGAATAAAACTTAATAGAAGGCGTTAGCAGCGCATAAACAATGCTTGTCTATGACAGATGATACGAGACCATAAACAATAGAGTGCCGCGATACGGGAGCGATAGTCGCTGATTTATTGTGTGTTTTAAATCAATTGCTATGACGGCCCATGGGCGATGGCGTACGATGCAGATAAAGGTTCGATTGGTCGTAGCTGTAAAAGGGATTCGACATACGTTGAAAGTGGGTTGGAAAACAAAAGTTACCTCTGGATAGAGTGCAATGTGACCTGAAATACGTGCGTTATCTACTTTTGCTATTACGTAAAATGTTGTGTTGGTATCGCAGGTTTTGTAAACAACTAACCGGCATAGGTAATTGATATGAAATATATGGTCATTTAGAAACCATTTCGAAAAATAGGTTAACTCGCCATGTAACAGATTTAATACTATGTTTTGAACACTTTTTTTTTGCATTGTTTCATATTGACAGATTATTTATTATTTATTAGTCTTTGAGATTCTTTCTTATGCTGTAATTTTTACACGCCTTAGTTCTTGGACACTTTGTATAATGTTCTGGGGTATAAAGGTGTTCAAGTATAACAAAACCTTAAAGTTAAGGCGCATTGCAGGAGTCACAAAAATCTGCATGAAAAGTAAAACACCCTAAACGCCGGTGCCAGATCTTTTGTTTTCTGGCTCAAAATAAACTCGGTCTCTAGTAATTTAATGGTAATTATAAGCTCCTGTGTAATAGTTCATCACTCGTGCATGGTATCGAGCCGGGTCTTAATTAATAACCTGACGGCCGTGAGACGACAATAATAATGTGACCTATAAGAATAACATCAGCGCCCATACAAGTGACAGATTAATTAATAATAATAGTGTGCCCAATGCCTAGTATGGGTATCGCTGCAGTTGATCTATTTCTAATAATTGCAAGAAAAGTTTGACAACACGTCAAAACCTAGCCTAGTTAGTAGTCTCTGCCTACGAAGCTCAGCGGTCCCAGGTTTTATTTCTGGTACGGGCAAATGTTTGTGTGAGTGTGAGAAGTTAGGAGTGAGTCTTGGGTGTTTTCTTTGTATTTAAGTATGTATTTCTCCATATAAGTATGTTAATCGTTTCCTTGTACCCATAATACCTACAAGACTAGCTTTGTTTTGGACTAGTTTTATTTGTGTGAATCGTTCATATAGTATGGTAGAGCTTGTCTAAATTGAAACACGGCCTCGACTACAATTTACATACCTACCTACCTATAAACCTATAAAGTGTATATTTTTGCGAGCTTATGTTTTTTATTGAATATTACCTGTTAAAGTGTGTTATCTTTTCTGTAATTATCACGGTGTTTTTAGAATAAGCGAATAACATTTTGCCTGCATTTAAAATAAAATAACAATTCATTTTTTAAATATTTCTGAAAAACATGTATTGAATAGATTCATCATCGATTATCAATTAAAATAGAATCCTAGATTCCCACTTATAAGCTGGAAGAGCTGCAAGTTTCATTCTTAAACAAACTAGCTCGGAAAAATATAATAAAATAATCTGTAACAATTATCTACTATTTGGTCTAATAGGTGTTATCCATTAATACAAAAAGCTTTTTGAAATTTTGTCTATGTAAGTTACTTCAAAATATGGTAAAATTAAAAAACATTTCCCACCTATGAATCACCGAGCGCACATAGGTTATACCTACTAGGAGAACAAGACAAATCAGCAGTAATCCGAGCGGTAACTAGACGAACTCCTAGTTGCGGCTACCAGGCGCGCAGAGCAGGCGAGGACGTGCGCGAGCGCAAGGTGGGCGCGGAACCGGCGCGCGGGTACAGTTGCACCCGTTAATAGCAAAGGATTAACGCTCAATAAACAAATGAATTTGTTAAAATGTTTTTTACTTTTAATAATGTGATGGATACTTTATTGCAAAAGCGTGGTACACACAAAACACAATGGTAGCACTAAATCTGCCCAAGATAATGTGCAGCAAGCAAACGAAAATATTGAGCAGTTTAGGGCCTTGTCATGTTATAATAAACTGCATTAATAGAAGAGTGTAATAATCAAATTTCTAAGTCACGTTACATCTTTTTTTTCTGTTATTTAGCGAAGAATTTTTATCTTCAGTGTTTAGCTTATTACACAGTTTACTCGTATTTAGGTATTCTATTGTGCCGTTTAACAGTGAAAGTACTATGGATAATCATTTAAAGTAATATCATAAATCATTTATACCTCTAGTTCCTCATCGAAATGCACCGCGGAGTGTACGAGTGCAGCCGAGAGGCGTGCAATAATGCATCGGTCACAGCCTCGCTGCACGCCGGGTAACGAGCGACCACTGACGTCTTAACTTTACACTTGATCCAAACCAAGCCGCATACATCTTTTACCGTTCCCTATCGATAACGAACGGAATCGGTTCCATTTTTCCACTTGCTACCTCTGGAACAATTCATGTGCTTATTTATGCTAATCTGGTCATGGGGCCGTTTTCAAATTAATTGTTTTCCATTTCAACGAAAATGACTATACTTAAATCATTCGATGGCTGAAATGGCAATTGGCATATAGGCCAATTTTACAGTAAATTTTGTTGTCCTTTATGCAAATTGTTATTTTAGCTATCGATTATGGTTAAGTTTCATTACAAAATGGAAAAAAATAAGGATTTTAAACTGTTCTTATCTATGTACAATTTCTTTGAAAACGGCCCCGTGACTTATCAACAAATTAGTTACCTTAAACATTTCGTTCCTATTTTCATTTCATTTCGTTCACATTTCGTTTTAAGTAATGTTTTTATAAGACCATTTTCAAGTAATCTTTAATGTTTATCGCCTTTATTATTTTATAATAAACTGCAGCTTGAATGGTAGATATTGTGAATTATAAATTAAATTATCAATGTTGCATGGAAAGGAAATACAATAAGTCCACGGCCTTCTTTACCTAGCCTTGCAACCCGGGACCGACTGACATTGATACGAGTATAACTCTAGCATTTGCTAATTTCTGTTTTTGCTTTTCACTATAAGAACACTTGTGTCCTTTCTTTGAGCCGGTCAGGTTCCTATTATTCTGCTTTTGTCTGCATCTATTTTTCTTGGACAACAGAAAACTTTGTATTATTTTATTAATATTGCTCATTGCAGGTTCACTAATGACATGAAGCTTTCAAGACAATTTTTAACAGAATAAGTATTTTAATAATCGCATCAGTGACAACTCAAATGTATCCAAGCTTATACGAACAAGTTTTTTTATGTTAATTAGAATGTCCAATAAAAAAACAATTATTTATAGTAGTTACAGAGAACTAAAAAATATGAATTTTCTATCAAGACGACGTATCCCTTATCCTTTATAGCTTCCGGTTCGAAAATACCGAACTACCCACATCCCAATATAAACAAAAACAATTATGAACTATTAAAACAGTCACAAATCAAAATTAACAGCGACTAACGAGTTATTGGAACCGTGTTTAAGTGGTTCTAACGATTATGGATAACGAAGGATTAACTGACGTGGGATCACGCATCTGTTAAGGATAAGTACGGAATTATACTTAAGAATAAGCAGACAATAATGCTCTATTCATAATAATAACGTGTTTAAAACGATCTCGAACTAAGTCAAAAAATAGATGTAATGTAAATGTAAAGTTATGTAGAATTTAAGGATTATTTTAGACCCAATATAGATAAGAAATTATAGGATGTATTTCATACTTCTTTGTTCGTAGGGTGATGGAACCAGTAATGGACAAGGCACCAATAATGGACACTGATTCTTATTTTACAGAAGATAAGGATTATTCATTTGTTTTGCAACACTCAATTTAGGACCGTATGACATTTGAATTAAGAGTGAAGTGTCCATTACTGGTGCCTGTCAGCTAAAAGTGTCCATCATTGGTGCCGTCACCCTAATCCAATTTCGCCTAATTAACGTTATATACATATAAATGTAAAAAAATGCTGCCTCCATGTAGAATGATCAAATTGATCAATGACAAATATTGCGAAAGTTGTGTAACTATAAGTAGAAATAACAAGCATAAAGTACAGTCGAACTCATAAGCAGCTGTACCTAAATTTTAATAGCTGGGTGAATATTTGGCGTTTCAACCGCCGTCATTATTGTTTTCGCATATTATTCAATATAAACTTAATAACTTTCTTGCTCTTTTAAATGGAATGGATACTACTCCCGGGTCCGCTGATTTTGACATCAAAAGTTACAGGTAGCTATCATTATTTTCGTCAATGTATTAAAGAGAATAATGACGGCGGTTGGAACGCCCGAATATTCACCCAGCTAGTCGCAATAAGGCATTAAACTAAGAGTAATTTGAATTTAGTATACCTACCAATAGCTGCGACAAGGTTAAATGTTCAGCTGCTTGATTTCGACCGTAGGTACTACGATTTTTGACATTTAACGTGTTTTGGTTAAGTACTTCTCAACACGAATAGGTATTAACCAGCCTGTCCATGCCTTACTGAAAGATATTCCATTGTCTATGTTCTCTATAATTAATGACGACCCATAGACAGCGCATTACCGAACGCATTACCCGCTCTTGGGCTCGGGCCAGTGACTAATCTCTTTATTGTATTGTCTATGAACCGCATTGATTCGGGGACCCGCATGGTTGACCATAGAGCATAAATCAGGTTCGGCGATATTTACCGTTAGCGGTAAACAATAGTCTATCTGGTTTATGCCGGTATTTTATTGTGTTGAAAAAGACTTACCATTCAGTAGTGCGGTTAACCCGCATTGGTCATCTTGTGTTTTACAAATGTATTGAATGGCGAATGAGGAGGTGCGGAACGATTGACACCTTATTTATTTACACCTTTAACATGGATGGCTGTAGTGATCATTCAGTAGTCTATTTTTAATGTTTAATCACAATAATCACCTTCTGAAACGAGTTTTTCTTGTTTAATAGAGGCTAATTTCTAAAAAGCGATAACGAAACGACATTAATTGAAAGTACCTGCAGCGACATCTACTGGTCAAACTTATTGAGAAATTTAATCAAAACTAATTGGTAAGAACAAAATATTTTATGGGTAGTGACCTCTTGATTACCAGTCTAGAACATACATATTTTTCACAGTGTAATGTATTAGGTTAGGTTTATGAGTTATTATTAATTTGTTAATGATACTCGTAAAGAACAGTAACTACTAACTGCCGGTATACCTTATGGTTCCAAAACTTGACATCTAATCCTAACTTGTATACTTTGTTATTATTAAGATCTTGTAAAACCCATAACTGCAATGAATAAATGAATTATGAATTATGAATTAAATAAATAAAACGAATAATTGTTTCCTGTAGTATAGTTTAATGTAAGCAAAGAACAATTGAAATTGATCTATATGTACTGTCTATCTAGAACCTAAGGTTAGTACTCGGTACTCCAATTAGACAATAAAAAATGAAATGGTAGACCACTTTTTTGGTCGGCTGTACATGTCAGGGCCACCAATATAATCACGATGTTTATTCGATAATATGAAATGTTTTTCTCGTAATACGACCTAATAAATAAATAATCCAATCAATGGAAATATCAGTCTAGACTAAGTAAACTGTCTATTTTTATCGCATTGAGTGAGAGAGATACGTTCGTTTGGCCTTATTGAGTTGTACTTATATCTCAGTTATTAGTAAAGACATTTCTTTTGTAAATGATTGAATGATGAAAGAAAGTAAATTATTATTACAAGTAGACTCTAATAGCTTTTAGGTATTCGTCATATTAATATTTGAGAGACAATTTCCTCTGGTTAGGTACATGGTACATTTAACAAAATTAACCCCTACTTTACCCGAATAAGATACAATTGCGAACTCAAACGTGTTAGAAAGAAGTTTTTTTTATCCATTCTGAAAACAAACAGCCGTTAAACGCATTTTGTAACTCACTTAAATAAGGCCTTAACTTTACTAATTTACTAAGTATACTTACTTAAAACGTTTCTAATTAAACGTTCAACATACAAATGTTAAGCTTCGTGTGGTCTGGATACAGATCAAATAATAATTTTGAAACAACCTATGATACTTTAGAAAAAAATAAAATTTGTATAATTTAATTTTTAAAGGTCGACATACTAAGTATCGCACTTTTAATGAAAATTTCATTAAAAGTATAGATCAACTTCGTTAAGCGATTTATTATAAAGAGTCCACGAGCGCCTAATAACTTATTTTGTGCAAAAATCGTGACACTAGGTAGGATACCTACTAAATATAAATATGGAACTGTGTTACCGTTAAATACTTACCAAAACCGGTGTCACGTTTCCTTCCTATGCTAGCATGATCACTACAAAAAACATATAGTGTGTATAACACTTTAACACCAGAATAAGGCATACCTCCCCGTAAATATTCATAAACCCTTAATCCTTTAAATACCCAAAAACTGTCGCGAAAGGACACAATAGAGATTACGAGACCCCAGCTAGAAGAATGGTCGTGTTATCTTCGATCTGTCACTTTGACAGGTAGACAATTGACAGCTCAGCGTTCCCGGAATGGCGATGGGTGACAGGCGCGTGGGGTTGGGAATGACTAGAATTTACAGTGGAGATAACGATAGGTTCGCAGTCCGTGAGTCAGAGTGGTGATAATATTAGTAGTTTATTGCGGTTTGGTGTTTAGCCTAACTTTTTTTAATACTAGGAAGGAGAGATTACTGGTAGGTGATTTTCACAACTTCTTGAATTCGACATACCGAATATTACTAGTGGCTCTAGATAAGATGCCATGCGAGAAAGGTATCGTTATCGAAAGTGTATAGGATTGACCTAAGCAACCGGACGGTCGAGCGCAAATGTCAATTCCATACAATTTGACAGTAAACGAAAATCGTTTAAGTTATAGCGTAATGCATCTTGGCTAGACTCTACTTGTACAGTAAAGATGTAATTGATGTCTTTTGTCGATATTGTGATTGTTGATAATACGTTACCTTAACTAACAATAAGCATGATATAAAACATATTAAATAAAAATAAATAAATAAATATAAGGGAACAATCTCACACCAATTGACCTAGTCCCAAACTAAGCTCTAGGCTTGTACTATGGGTACTAGACAACGATATAAATACTTATATAGAGAAATATATACTTAAATACATTAGAAAACATCCATGACTCAGGAACAAATATTCGCGCTCATCACACAAATATCTGCCCTTACCGGGATTCGAACCCAGGACCGCTAGCTTCGTAGGCAGGGTCACTACCCACTAGGCCAGCGCGTCGTCAAATTAAAGATGTAAGAAGCAGAAATAATGAAGAAGGAATAACAATAGAGAATGAAATGAAGTTTACACGGACAGAGTCGCGGGAATAACAAGTTTCAAATCCTATCCTTGGTCATAACAACGTGAAATCGACCGGATACTGTTACATCTCAATAAAACTAAAAAGTAATTCGAAAAATATCAAGTTGTAACGTGTAACCCTATCCCCGTGCGCGCTGTCACTCACCGGGAATCGAACCCACCACGCCGGCAACCGCAGGCCACACTTTAGATTAACAACTTAGATAGATTCGTTAGTTCAAATATGGTTAAAGAGGGCGCATAATATTTAACGGCCTTTGCGACACGGTTGCAGCGTGTGGGCTTGATATTGGACATTGCTCTATACAAGTTTGACGCATTTTTTATGTAATCAATACCTTTAAAGTAGGTAGTTTAAGTTTATATCTTATTGTGTCTAGGCTTAAGATTACGAGTAAGTAGGATTAAGAGTTCCAACCAGTAAGTCAGCCATGTACAGTCGATCTCCCAGGTTTGTTGCTGCCAAAGTTTATAATCAGTTACCTAATAAAATGAAAAACCTGACGGACGCAAAATTTCATGTTACATTAAAAAAAAAACTATTAGATATGTGTCCTTATAATATGACTGAATTCAAAATTGCATGTAGTGATACTTAAGATTAATGTAATTCAGAATGCAAGCATATTTATTTAACTTGACATCAATATTATTTTGTTGTTTTGTTAGTTTAAAATTATATGTAATGTAATGATATTGACATTTATATTTTACTAATGTTTGTTCTTTGCGACACCTTATGGGTAAAATTGTATTCATGCTCTAATTACAAAATATTTTCCATCTTTGTACATACAATTTATTGCAAATAAAGAAACTGAAACAGAAACTACTAGAAGCTTAGAATAAGGTAAAATGTATTAAATATTTGGGAGAGAGAGAAAAAGTAGAAAACCATAGACATTTGCACTCTCAAAATCAAAACTACAACTCTAAAACTGCAACACATTTGCAGTTTTTTGCTGCTTAACGGTAGATTATAGAACGAGATATTGATTGCGATTTGGATGGACGCTGCATCCTCTTTCGACCTTCCTGCTACTATTTAACTATCAAGTAACTAGTAGTAAGTAAGTGAGGGCAATATTTAAAACTAGTAAGGCTAACCGTAACTATAACCGCGTAAAAGATGTATGTTTATTAAAACAGCCCTAAGTTATCATTAGGTAAAATGTATTATTAAAAAAAAAGCAACTCATAATCAAGTTTTGTAACGTATAACAACCAGTAAACACCAGGTTTACTGCACCGTACAAGTATTTCGTAAACAAGGCCCGACTAGAAACATAGTTATCGAGTTAAGGGTAATTTGTACCGCCGCTGACAATGTGGGCCCCAACCTTGGTCCAGTTGCGCGCGCGCCGCTTACGGGCTACCTGTGGGGTGACCAGCCGTCAGGGCTTTATCAGGACTGTATCAAGATGGATACCGTAATGGGGTTGCAGGAAATGATGCTGAGCTCCCTTAAAGATAAAGAAAGTAAACTAGATAAAAATCAGGAAATATGAATTCACTAAGATCTTTTTGTTAATATCAGACATATGGTAATCGAAAAACTGCCCTCGTTTTGAAAGGTTTTGACACATGAGTCACACAAAAAGTAAAGAACAGAAAAAGAAAGAAATAAAGTAGATAACAGACGGCCAAATCATATTTCCTGAACTAATTTCTTCATTGGGTTGTCATGTGGCCAATTTATAGTGGTCATTACCTGCTCGTTTAAGTGTCTATCTGTGTTGTTCACGTTTTAACGTATAAAAGTTATGGCCTTTGTTCTAAACGAAATAATGGTTTCAATCTCGCCACAGACACTTTTGGCACACCTATATTTAAAGTGACGAGTCTATGCTTTATTAAAATGCTTTAATTACTAGTTACGTGATCAAAGTGACACTAAAATGCGGCAGATCGTTGTTTCAAAGGTTTGTTACAAGCGGCCGACATTAGCACGAACGAAACATTTGTTAGAGAGGTATTAGACGTCACAGCGAAAACGTATTGGTGAGGTACAGTTATAGGTTTTTGAAAATCGATGTTTTTCTGCTACTATTACTACTCTACGCCTGTGTAAATTGATTCACAGAAATTGCTCGCAGAACTGATGGCCGATGAGATCGAAAAGTTCTCGAGTAGCGTCCGCTAGCCGAAAGACGTAGAGCAGACCTCCAATTTGAAGGGTCGTGACGTATCTAAGGTTGTGAGAAACCGATGAATGCAACGGGCGCAGGACCAGTCCTTGGGGGACGCCTGTGTCCGCCAGAAGATGTCTTTCGGCTGAAATGAGGATTTGAACAGGAATGTCTCCAACTGCGCAAAAAAACTGGCATCCCTACGCTGGACGAATAAGGATCTAATCGTGCGCAGCGCGCGTGAGTGCCCTGCGTTTGCGCAACCGGCCCGTGACGGACTGTCGCCATGTCGCCGACATGGATCAGGTCAAGAGTCTCGTAAGAGATCATGTCTTGGAAACTGAGTCACAAATGTGAAAGGTATAATAAAGTGTCTAGTTTAGCAGTTCACCGGAATCTGTCATATCTTATAAGGTTGGCTGGGTTGGTGGACACCAGAAATGGGTGGTACCAGGGAAAAATATACATAATACATAATAATTAAGTTGGTTATCTTGTTAATGTCTGCGCCTCCATCAAAGGAATGAGACGAGGATATAGGTGGATTTCATTCAAGCTCACCGTGTTGTCTTTTTGCATATCTTTGTTGAACAGAGGACAAGACAAGATGCATTCGGCGGCTATCCAAAACGTATAGGATTGACGTAAGCTGTCAGACGGTTTCGTCGAGCGCCAACGTCAATTCCAAAAATTTTTACAGTTTTCGAAAATCATTTACGGAAGCATTAAGCAACTGGTCTATCCCATAGAGTAGTTTGCTTAGTTCTGTTCTACAATTGCTAAGGGCTGGACCACTCTTCCTGCTCCTTTATTACCGAAGTGGTTGTCTCTGCGTTTAAGGTAAACCGATCAACTGAACAACGCTGCTACATTTGTCCAAAGCGGTCGGAATATCAAATAATCCACACGCTGAATACCTAACATTGTCGCTCTTACGTAGTAGAAAAGTATTACCGTCGAAGTCGCAATCTCAGCGCTTAGGGACCGAGACAAGATAGACTTCAGAAAACAAAACTTTTCATAGCCATCTTTATTAGCAACAAAATTTCCTTCACATACAATTCGTTCCGGTTGTAGAGCATGTGATGTATGACAAATTGAGTTGAGTGCCATTAAATCAATGCCTAGAACCAAACACCATCGTATTAAGGACACCGATGCAGCAATTGAAATAAGCATGCCATCGAATCTCAGCGTCACCGCAATCAGTACCGATCTACTAAATTTGCATCCACAATTGGTCTGTAACAGAGCCAGGGGCAGAGAATGTCTAAATCAGTACAATTAAGGACACCCGCGTGATTTGTTGACACATTCCAGCGGATCGCGTTGCGATCAACTCCTGCCCATGCGATAATGCGCGAGACAACATCTTTATACGCGTGTCAGTGGAATGCCAGCGCTAATGCAGTTAATTTGTCGAGCTGTTTGTTTGAAGTTTAATTGAATGTTGGATGTAGTCAGTTTCAAAGTCTCTGTGTATTTATCTGGGATACTGTCTGAGGATGTACGAAACAAATGCGATTTTTTTTTAAATCATTGTTGTAGAGGCCAGAAAAATAACTTAGAAAGCTTAATCGCAGGATATTAATAACTAATTGTACATATATCACCCTAATTGTTCAAAATTTGGTTACAGAATTATCAACAAGTTTTAGAGTTGTTGATAATTCTGTAGCTCTCCTACCCCACTCTGGGACTGAAGGCGTGAGTATGTACGTATGTAATTTTAAAAAGTTCATTTTTTTACTTTTTACCAGAGCTTCTTTTGATAAGATTGCTGAATTACTTTAGCTAGACTTGCCTTGCCTCGAGTTATAAGTGCGAGATAAACTGAAAACTGATATTTAGAAATTAGGCAGATAGCATTGGGTTTGATAATTCAGGGATTGAATCAGTGTTTTATTTTGTAGGTATTTATCAAACTAGCGAGACGTAACATTAAAGTGTATGTGTAAAAGTAGACAACGACATAATATCTCGCTTTCTTGGTATCTTTCGATCTACTCTACAAAAATTTGTCAGTGTGTGTCCTAGCTCAAATGTTAATATTTTTCATAAATCGTTAACACACATAAATTCACAGAATTCCATGTTTCATAATTGCAAAATACATAAACATTAGTGCTACCTTGACATTAAGAGCGAAGCCATTGCAAAATGCCACCTGTCTATATGATTTATTAATCGCATAAGTAAGTTTTATTCGTTTTATTGTAGTTATCGAAAACGGAACACGGTCCCAATTGAATTATTTAACGATATAGTGAAGCTATAATTTAATTTATTTGTTTAAGTAATTCCCGTCGTAAATAATAAGGTCGTTTAGAAGGCGCGACGTGATACGTACGACCTACGCACGATCGTTACGTTAACTTTGATTAATGCTTGTTAATATGTTACCTTCGAGGTGTATCCGTGTTTATTTGTTTTAATTATAGTGTTTTCGTTCCACGAAGGCCCGCCCCGCCAGTTAAACTGACAACGCATTTGTGTCTAATACCTTACCCTTTCCAACTCTTGTATGACTTTAAGGTCCAATAGTGGTAAAGGACTTAAAATTAAGTAGGGAAAATACTAAAATGGTCGTCAATGTATGTATACCCAGTGGGTTAGTAAATATATAGTTAATATAGTTAACTGCGTACCTACTGTAGAAAATATGTTTCGTAAAAACAAAAACAAATCAATTGGAGTGCAGCTATTTTCATTTCATTCCAGGATATATAATTATCAGCTCAGTGGCCTAGACAAGATGCTAAACGCTATCGATATCATTAGAATTGAGAATGAGGATTGACGTATGTAAATTATAAACATATTGACAGTTTTCAAAAATTGTTTACGTTAGCGTTACGCATCGTGTGTAGGGACTTAGTGCAGCTCGCACATGCACAAAATCTATATTCTTACTTATTCCACTATGCGTCTCTTTCGTCAGGATTACAGACTAATACTAGTCGCAAGCAACTTGTGGCTGCCGCCCTAAACCACCCTTCGTTTACACTAGCAAGAAACCCTGTGACCCTGGCTGGTAAGGCTTTTGGCCAGAGGCTTTTTCAATTCAGCGTATCATGTATAAAAAATACAGAGTCGGTCTGCCTCAGAGAATCTCACAGACCGTGCACATACAGCCAGTATCCCATGTTTGACCTTCATAAAAATCGTGTCGTGTAGTATTAGGGGCCCCAAACACGGTGCAACCAGCAGGAGGCAGGCGTCCGAGCGATAGTAATCGATACCCGACCGATGTTTACGACTTTAACGACCGACATCGATACGCGATCGTTTATTTTTGTTGCCCTCCCTGTCCCTCCTACGCACAGGTAGCTGGGAATCGCTGGCGATTGTTTGGATTCACACCTACGGTCTGATACGTGTCGTGGTATTGGAATTTGGTGTCGTTATTTGTTTGGTCGCTTATTCGTAAACTACCGACAAGTCTACGTAAACTAATTGATACGTCCTTATGCGCTTACGGGTCTAATTATGTTGTTGCATTGCACGACCTTGGGACAGTCGCAGAATTAACCAAAGTTCGAATGCGAACGCAAATACACACAATTTTTATGCTCAGAGCAACTGTACTTCGATAAAGAGAAGATAATAAGTCGCAATCACACTGAAAGAGGAGACGGGGCGCGGTGCGGTGCGGGGCGGCGCGTTCCCATACTAAAATCTACGCCTCCGCCACGCTTTGGGCACACTTTGTACTCGTAGTAGGCGAACGCGTGGCACTGCGCTGCTTCCTCGCCGCCTCACCGCCCCGTTTTCCATAAGCAGGGTCTCTACCAACTGAGGCTATCATCGGTAGATAGCGCCGTCAATAAAAATTAAGATTTACAATAATAAAATTAATAAATTAAATTATCAGTGCTATTTTTTTAAATTTGTTGGTGTTTGGTTGGTTATTCCCAACGATTTTTCTGTATAATTCGACACTTATGTCACTTTTTTTTAGAAAATTGCTAGTGTTAACATTAGTTAGATAGGGCTCAGAAGAAACAATAAATACAATCTATACGTGTCGCGACGCGAGTCACGCTATCTCAAATCTCGTACGTGAGAGAAATTATTAAGATACCACAAAATATGACAATATTTAAATAATAAATGTTGAATGCAGTGTCAGATGTCACCTGCTGTTTCCGAGTCAAGCCGAGTGACGCTACATCATCGTAAATAATATTAAAGGGGGAACTTTCTAAGTTTTTATCTATAATGTAAAGCGTAGAGAAATTTTGAAAATTAATTGGGTTTTGTGGAGGCGTGTCCCTCTTCCCTTATATATTTGGTCTATCCACTCTTAACTCTAGTCTTTTCGCATCGCTAAATTCAATTTAAACTATACTTCCTGGGAGATTCAATTACTCTTTGAACGTTAAAAATCCGCTCACAAAGCTATTTAATTAAAGAAAGGAAGAAAGTGGGAAGAGTGACGCCGTCCCACTGATATTTAATCAACCTGTCGTTATATCTACTCGGTAACTCTGCAGAGGCCATAAGGACGCGAGGTTCATTGGAATTTCTACGAGTTTAAGGAGTAGCTACATTTATGGGGAATTCATATATGGAATGTAGTGTTTGATGTGGACATAGCATAGAGGCATTCACTCTTAAGGCCGTATTATTAAACTGATCTAGACTGTAACGCTTTTCTCGAGATACGTCAAAAATGACAGTTTTATATTGCTTGACGTTTACTTTGACGTAACTTATGTCACAAGATACGTCAAAGTAAACGTCAAACCATAGAGCACTGTAATTTTTGACGCATCTCAAGACGAGCATTAGAGTTGAGATTAGTTTAGAGGTATTAATATGGGCCTTAGACCTCTGAGATGGCAAGGCGTTTGCGGGCTAAAGATTGCAGTTTTAAAATAGCAGTAAAAATGCAAATGTTTAGGGTCTTACATCCCACTTACCATCAGGTGGCCTGTGTGCTGTGTGCTAGTTTGCATTCACAATGCAATAAAAAAAAGATTGCAGGGTCTTAAAAATATGTTGCTTTGCTTTAAATAGCTTAAGAGTATCATCGGTAACCCTACCCTGAGTTACAATTACCGTACTCGCTAGCGAGTCGAATGCTGTCTCTCTCACACTCTATGTGAATAGAGAAAAGGAGCATAGCTGGCGTAGTCGCAAATTGCACATTATAGCTCTTTCAGTGCTTTTCAATACGAGCCATTTCAAACTACCATGCCTTAAGTTTTAATTAGCAGAGAGAGTTCTAATTTTCGAGTTAGGTATATTTAGATATTGATATGCAGCGTTCCTTCAAAACAAGAATTATCCAAACGTGTTTTGAATATTAAGTGTTAAAAAAGTTGTTATATCAAACAAACATTTTCCATCGTAAATATTCTAATAATTTAAAATATATTCTAATAGTGTGACAAATTAGCCACATCGCGCGGGTGAACGATCTCTTTATCGCATGCAAATCTGGCAAGAACTGGCAAGAACTTATCGACTCCATTTTGATTGCGAATAAAATAACCTGGCGCTGAATGATCCTTAAATACGAAAGCGACATAACTCAATGTAAAGCTTTAGCGTTTAATATTACAATACTATTGCAATAAAGTTCTAAATCGATTGGCGTTTGTTGTAAATTGCGTTGCTTGGCTTAAAGGCGATTGAGTTAACACCTTAGTTGAATGAGTCGATTGCGAGTCGATCGATAGTCGATTCTCGTTTGACGAGTCGTATCGCTGTGGCCATCGCAGATCGGCGATGGGTGATTAAAGTGTGTGGGTACGTTTGTAAGTTTGTTTGTAAACTCTTGATTATATAAGGGAGATGGTAATAGTAAATATACCTGTAAATTAAATTCTCTGACCAGAATGAAGGATATAACTGAGTCGCTTTTATCGTATAAACCAAAAAAATACAATATTGACACTGGCAATCTTAGTTTTTAAGAAATAAAGTTTTTGAATAACGAATAAAAATAAATCTGAGTTAGCATTGAATACAAAACGGACACAATCCAAAATGAGTCAGTGTTGCATTTTAAAATTAGAAGCTATTCTTATAAGATATTTAATGCAAGAGCAAATAATTTTGGAATGTGTCCGTTTTGTATTCAATGAGCGATATACTTAGCAATGCTCTTAGAGGAATATCTAATTATATTAACCATTTATCAATAGGTAACAAAACAAGCAATACTTATTAATCTCTTGTAAGTATGGGTATGAATCAGAACATTGACCTAGTTGTTTGTTAATAACAAGCGAAGCTGCATGACGCATATAGTGCTATTATATCGCGGTATTCGCGGTACGCTGTTATTATAATATTGAAATTTAAACATTTGCTATTCATTCCAGTTTGCATATTTATGGCCTCTTATCGATATGATAAAAAAAAAAAGATAAAAGATAAAAGATGTTTATTCAGTAAGTAGGCCGCACGGGCACTTTTACACGTCAAAAATCTACCAGCGCTTCGCAAGAGACCACTGCTGAGAAGAAGCGCCGCAAGAAACTCAACAGTTAGTCGTTTTTTAAATATAGGTACAATTTTAAAACTTAACCTAGCATTATATAAAACAATGAATCTAACATAAGATAAGAAATAAATGTATTCACGCGTAGTTGAGCAGGAAAATGTGCCAAAACTCTGAGTTTTCTCCAGAACTAATTGGTAGTAAGTAATAGAAAATAATTATGAAAAATTATACTTAATTATGATGGTGTAATACAACTACATAAAAAGTTTCGATACATTCTCCTACAGAAACCGTGTCCCCTAGACAATATACAATGTTTACATATTTCTTACGATGAAGTTATTATTAAGTTATTTGGGTGTTTAGTTTAGGCCAAGCACTTTTATCTGATAGATAGTCCTCGACCCTATAGTAAGCTTTAGACATCAGCGACTTTTTCAAGTAAGTTTTAAGTACTGGAAATGGTAACTTTAAAACTTCGTCAGGTAATTTATTATAGAAATGGATGCATTGACCTACAAATGATTTAAAAACCTTACGAACACGAAATTTTTTAGTAGCTATTTTATTTTTATTTCTTGTATTAAAATTATGTATATCACAATTCTTAATAAAAGATTCCTGATTTTTAATGACATAAATAATATTCTCATAAATAAATTGTGAAGCTACTGTCAAAATACTAATTTCTTTAAATAGTAATCTTAAAGAATCACGGGAGTTTAGGTTATATATAGAACGGATGGCTCTTTTTTGTAACACGAATATAGTCTGTATGTCAGCAGCTTTTCCCCAAACCAGAATACCGTATGACATAACACTATGAAAATAACTATAATAAACTAAGCGAGCTGTCTCAACATTCGTAAGTTGCCTGATTTTCCTAACAGCATAAGCTGCAGAACTTAATTTACCTGCTAGTACTGCTATGTGGGGACTCCATTGCAAGTTTTTGTCTATAGTTATCCCTAAGAAAAGCGCCTTATCTACCATTTCCAAACACTCGCCATTTAGAAATATACTAGATTCTACCGGTCTAACATTAGGCAAAGCGAACCTAACACATTTAGTTTTCCTAGCATTGAGTAGCAAATTGTTACTAGTAAACCAATTATGTACTTTACCTAGCGTGGCGTTTATCCTAGTGTAATTGACGGATTTTCGGTCTACCTTGAAAATCAATGATGTATCATCAGCAAATAGCACAATATCACAAATATTCTCTATCATGGGTGGTAAGTCATTAATGTAAACCAAAAATAAGAAAGGACCTAATATGGAGCCCTGAGGCACACCTAATTTAACAGCTGCTCCAATGGACTGTGTTCTGTTTACAACAACCGTTTGTGTCCTATCACTAAGATATGAGGACATGAGATTTAGAGAATTATTAGTCAGACCATAATGTTCTAATTTTAATATGAGAGTCGCATGATCTACGCAATCGAAAGCTTTGGAAAGGTCACAAAAAATTCCTATTGCATCACAAGATTTCTCCCAAATATTGTATATATATTTAATGAGTACAGATGCTGCATCGGTTGTGGATCGTCCTCTGGTGAACCCGAACTGATTACTGTTAAGCAGTTTATTTCTATTGAAGTGACCTGACATATCATTTAACATTAACTTCTCAAAAAAGTATATATGGAATAGTAATAACACTAATATCTGTTCACACGTCGCACTTGTACTTTGGTTTATATTTATAGAAATAATTCACTGGAGGATATTATTATGCCCACTAATTGGCTAGGTGATAATGATAATACATATGTATGTGTAGCCTTTGAAACGATTAGATTGTAGGTTATTTCTTTTTAATTTTTACTAGTTCTATTTCGTCGTTAGTCCAATATTCATTTTCCTTAAAGCAATGATATGTTGAGTTATTGTTGTAAAACTTTAAAAGCTTCTTGAATAGCCAAAAACATTTTACAAAATTTAAATTAATTGGTTTTAACTTAATTAAATAAACCCAGCAAAAATCAAGCTTTCATTTTTCATTAAAGTACCTACTGAGTTAAAATTGTTTTCTGCGAAACGCTAGTATTATTCTTCATCGCACCTAACGCAGAGACAAAGTGATTAGGGTTCGCAATATTCGTTGGTTTTTAATATTCGAATAATATGAATAGTTCGATTTCCGATATTCGAATATTCGAATTTTTCGGATAATTTGAATATTTATTGAAACAAAACGAATTAATGGTTTAATGTTGTAAAATCAAATAAATAGGCCTTAAATATTAAAAAAAAATAGCATTCCGTGGTCAAATTAAATATTATTAGTTATTAATATAGCAAGTAGCAGGAAGCGAGCGACCCAACTACGTCACTCAACTCACTCACTGCTCGTTATTGTAATATATTTTTTTGAGCTAAATTTGTTTTTTTGGGAATGTTAACTTGTAGATACGAATCAACTTTAATTAAGTAAAACAACATAAAATAATATAACAACCATAACACAATAACTGAAAAAGAAAACTAAAATTAAATAAAACTAACTCTAAATATATAAATTACCTAACTAAAACATTAAATCTAAGAATGGCCCCTGCGGCATTGTACCAAAGATGCTGGCAGCATTTCCTCGCTGGATGGTTAAACTTATACGTTGAGCGAGGAAACTGCCAGCTCTTCGGTCTCCCGTGACGTCAATGAGCCTCTTCGAAACTTCTTTGAAGAGGCTTCGAGCGCTAGGACCCCACGGACCAAGGGTCTCGACACCGAATGGAATAAACATATATTCTGGGCCGAGACCACTATATTTTACTACCTTCATGCTTTCGGCCGCTTCAGCTGCCGCACCAGCCCTATTAGAGGTCCGGTGGAGATGTGATGGGGCTAGCGTGTCTACACAGGTTGCATCCCACACTAGCACCCGTCCCATATTCCACGGGACCAAGGTCATTCCGTCAGGTCTCTTGCCATCATTTCTAGAAATGCCTGTCGGCTCTAAAAGAGCCGGGACCTTTATTGAGGCAAGAGACCGACGAATGATGTCGTTGAGTGCGGCGTGTCTGGAAAAGCGGCCAGCACTTCTCTGGCAAGAAAGTCCGTGATGTCCTAGCCGATCTACGTCACTTCCGCAGGGGCAGCGATGTGGAGCGCAGACCGGGACCACAAGGCGAAGGCAAACTGAAAGTCGGAGTGTGTTAGGGTCTAGGAAAGTTCCAGTGCTTGGCGAGGGATGAGCTTGAAGCCAGTATCCAGCCTCCCTTGTACCGACTGCTAAAATTCTAGCACGATCCGCTGCGCAGCACTGGCTAAGAAGGGAATCAACAGTCAATTTGGGAATTAGTTTTAAAACTCATGTTGTCTCATGTTATATTTGCATTCCAGTTTAATATTTGCTTGCATTTCTCAGTAGGTATGAAAAAAAGCTGATTCCAGCGTTCTATTAAAAGTGGGAAACTATTTCAATCCTTTTTAGTACTATTCAAAATATCCGAATTATTCGAATAAGTAACACTGCCGTATTCGAATTTAATTTGTGTCGGATATTCGAATAATATGAATATTCGAATATTCGAATTGCAAACCCTAAAAGTGATTCAGCGTACAGCTCTATAATCTATGTCTATATAGTTTTTAAATAAAGTCCCATGGACAGCCTATGAATAATGTACGAATGGAATCCGTAACGCCGTCATGTATTTATTTACCCATGATTTGGGAGTACGCGACCGGAATCCGAGGCCACTAAATGTTTTCGGCTTCGATCCATAGAGGTTGGCTTTTAAATTTGTAGTAGCTGGCTGTTAACAAATGAATTGTGAAACGTTTTGAATTTGGAACCGTTGAAAATGTCATATTAGGTATCTAAACTGTTTTCGCGGGATAATAAAAAAATAAGTAATTTATTACTACGCGAAATTTATCATGGAAGCAAAATTGACCTGTCATTGATTGACCATCATCACTATCATCGGCAGTATCTCTTAATAGTATTCTGCACTATACAACGAAATTGTGCATAATATTGACCAATGAAGCAATTCCAAAGGTCATTTAGGTCATTTCATGTTAACCAACCTGTAATACCATCTTGATTGGACGATTCCAGTGTGAAAGAGATGACAGGAATCTGCATTCTTACGAGGCAAATACCCCCTCATTCTGTATTAGCAATATTAGCATTAACTGGCGCCTACGTTATGAGACTTATAAGTTAGTAATGGACGGTCAGCTCAAGCCATTGAGTACAGGATGTCGATTTACTAATCGGTTTGAAGAAAGATTTATATTCAGCGGGTGACATCATGCGCGTTACTTAGACATGTCTCTAATACGATTGATTCTATAAATGCGTTCAATAGGTTGCCTCAAATGTGGTAACTTTCCATGATGGTATAGATATTTTGGGGGTCGTTTTCTTTATGTTTGACTGATTATTTCGATTAATGGGTGGCTTAGAGAAAGTAAAATGTGAGTACGTATCAACATAATAAGAATATACATATAAAGTTCAAAATACATTTTGGTTGGTATTTTTCTGAAACCTTTAACTTCTCAGGATTTTTATAAAACAAACCTAACCCTACCCAATGGGTTGTGTACAACGGCCTTTTAAAAGCACCTGAAACCAGAAATAATAACACAAAACCGACAAAAGAAAACAAAATTGTGATCACACCTGTGTAATACACCTTTAGTAAAATATAACCTTAATAATATCATCCGTTGTTTCGTAAACTGTGGACATCGCGTCTTCGCGTTTGCGACCCATTAAGGTGGTAAAACGACCTATACCGACCTAGTACACATGCTTTTATCGAGTAGTTGCAGTTTTTTATCGAGGTGAGCGAAGGGAAGGGCGGAGTAGGAAGTGGAACTGGTAGAGATTACCGCAAAGTCTTTACATCGGCAGCGACACCTACTCGTACCTAATTAGAAAAAAGTTGGTTCTCGAGATCGCAAGAAATGCTGGTAGTCTGGTAGGCTACGGCAATGGGTCCAAGCAGCCTAGCTTAGCTATTTGCATATAAGATACCGATATGAGTCCTTGGTGAAAAAAATTGTATCCTACCTTTTGGCCGAAATATGTTTGACCAAATGTTTCATTTGCTAACCCCCTTTTTTTTCTGTAAATAAAAAGGTTGGGAAACGATACATTCGGCCAAACATATTTCTGCCAGAAGGCAGAGAACCGGAAAGAAAAATCTCTATATTCCTCAACACTCTTTCGTGACTCACTAACTGAATAACAGACAACGCACAGCCTTAACTCCTAAATCAAGGGCTTGAAATTTGGAGAGAATCTTCCTTGATACCCTAGAAGTGCACTAAGAAATATATTTTCGAAAATATTCCACCCTGAAAGAAATACAGTAGTGTGAAACTAAATTTTACGCGTACAAAGTCCCGGGCGTTTAAGTCGATCAGCAAATCAAACACCGTACTGTGCTTTGCGCGCTTCAATTATACCTTAATGGTGATAGACTAGACTTAAAATTTATGTTTTTTTTTTTTGTATGCTAAAGAAGGCAAACGAGCTCTAACATCTGATGAGAAATGATCAACCGCCGGCCATGGACACTATAGCGACACTAAGCGAGGAATCGCAGATGTGTCGACTGCCTCCGAGAAAGGAGCCTGAGCACTACTTTGAAAATCGGAGTTCGAAGTTACGCTAGCTCTATCCCCTTCTTTTGATTTAGGCTCGAATAACGAGTGACAGGGATGGAGCTAACGCAACTTCGAACTTCGATTTTCAAAGTAGGGCCTCTGCTTGTCTCTTAGAGGTCCCCAAGTCATAGTCGTTTTAATTACAGCGGCGGCGGCGCTACTTTGCAAAGGGAATCTCCAACAATACAGATAAAAATAACTTACAAACTGCATTAAATAAGCGCTAATGAGATAATCGCCCCGTTAATTATGTCAGCACGATTGCGCGTGAAATGGCTCGTGACCGGCGCACGCGCATCGTGCACGCCTGTCGATGAGTCTGCGCTTGGGGTTTCCCAAATATGAAGTACGAAGTGAGTTAGCCGTTAGCCCTATCTTTCTTACACGAGTCTTGTTTGATTTAAGAGTGACAAGGACAATGGATTGATTTGATTTCACTATTTAGTTTTGTTTCGAGTGTTGTGTTCAGGAGTGTCGAATAAGGCCTGTTTCTGGATTAAGTAAAGTCACTAGTTTCAAGTGAAGTGACTGCATTGTAGTATTTTACTGCATTGTATTGATTGCATTGTAGTTTTGTGAATGCGAATGTCTATGGGTCACAGTTTCCACTTACCTTCAGGTGGCCTGTGTGCTCGCTTGTCTTCTCTATGCGATAAAAATTTCGTTAAAATTTAGCAAAAAATTAGTTTAGTGGAAGTGACAGTTTGACAAGGTTGCTAAGAGTCTGAGACGCTTTGGAGTTTTAGATATGTGCAACAATTATCTAATAATAAGATGATTTAATTGTAATGTTTGTGTCACTTTTGTGAAGTCTTTCTTCCTTTATTTCTATTAATTGTTTGAAAATTTGAGTCATCCAGATAATATAGGTATGTTGATTTAAAGCGCTGTATAAATATATCTGTTTGAATTATTTCAAATTCAATAGAAAGCTTGAACTTACTTTATAGAATTAACAAATCCTTTCTGCGTCCTCATTAATAAATCTAATGAATGGCGGAAATTTTAATTCCGATAACTGCAATCTTTGGTACAGCAACAAATTACGGCCGGTCGCACCCGGCCCGGGTGATAATTTATGCCGTAATTAAGCCGGTCACGGCGCCGGCTGAGCTCATTAAATATCCGGATTAAGCCGGGTAAAAATGCTTGATAGTAAGGGCGGGAGGTTTTGCTTGAGAGCTAGGGCTGTGCTAATGATTTTATTGTTTAACGAGATCTTGACCGCGACTTTACAGGACTGTTTATTGGTGTTTCTTCGGATACCTTAATTTTTTTTGGGGTGAAATTTTTTGTATGGGTTTAGGGTAGTGCCTATTGTATGATATTTTTTATCGCATAAAGCAATCGAACATGATGGAATCTGAGATCCATAGACGAGACGACTGCGAATGCGTTGCAACCCTAAGGGCTAAGATGGATTTTTTTTTCTTCATTCACGTTTACACTAGGTACTTTACTTCTCTATCTACAGTGCTTCAATTTTCTTAATGTAAATCGGCAACCTTAGTTTTTGTATGAAACACGACTGACAGATATAATGTCAGTTGCGAGTGTAAGGGTGATAGCGATAGGCATCCGAACTCTATGAAGAAGCCTGGAGTACTGTACTAGTAGTGTTTCGGACAGTACCATCGGACAAGAAGCGCCGCCGTGAGAAAGTCTAGACCAATCCTGTGAGTACCACAAGACAATGGCCAATGAGTGTCCATTAATCAGCTGTTGACTATAGGGTTCAATGTGGTGTCAGGTGGAACACGATTTTTGAGGTGCATCCATCATTTTAAACTGCGAGGTAGAAATAGAACTATTTTAAATTTATTTCGAATAGCGTCTGTATTTTCTTTTACCCAGTCAAGCTATACTTTACGATCACTACGATATCGTGATAGAAGTAGGCTGACCGTTTCTCGTTTACGACGTAATTTTCGTAACGTATTCTTCAGGTTTCAAGTACCTATAAATTTAGTTGTTTTAAAACGTAGACGTATATTTTTTTGTAAGTTCAGTCAGATTATTTGCTTTCTGCAAATTCTTACAACGATTAGAAATAGGTGACCATTCTGCCCTGCTAAGACAAATGGCAGTACCTCAGACAAAACTTATGTAGCAAATGCAACCATATTATTAACGAGAGAGGATTGAATCTGCTTTGGCTATTGAATGTGAGATACTGCATATTGGCTTATGAGGACCGAATTCCATTCACGCACCATTCTCGTATTGGGGCCCTTTTTTATAATTACATGTTACTATAGTGGCAATACAATTACACACTCTGAAAATTTCTAGTGCCTTATTTCGGTTCATAAGGTATCTACAGCCCGCTGACAGACAGACTGACGGACAGTAGGCTAAGTAATAGGATCCTGTTGACACCCTTTGGGTACGGAATCGTACGAACGATGGACGTGTGTGCGGCTCTATGTCCATTGGTAGGTAATGTAGTGCATTGGTTCTTCGACCTACCAATGTAATTGCAACGTTGTCCGCTCACAAATATACAAGTGGATTCTGCCCCAATTACGTTGCAGATATCATCATCTAATCCTGAAACAACCCGCGAATTGGAATGCGGGTTATAGCCCGGAACACGTAATAATTCAGGATAATGTGGAATCGCATTAATCTCCCAATCGTAGCGCAATAACGGTAAATCATCGGCCATTACCGGTTCGCTGTCGAAATTAGCGGTTGGATCCGGTCCGTAAGTTTGCAGGACCATGGGGAATATGACCATGTGCGGCTTTGGGTGACGCGCTGTTTTGTCATGAAGCAAAGGAAGACCAGGCTTACTTGGTCCTTGCAATTTCAAGGAAAGCTCAGCGATTGTCTCATATTTGACAGTCAAGTCACATTAGTGTTTCAGTGGTAGTACGACCTTGGGTCCGTTTGAATCGCTACCATCAACTTATTCCCTGACCTGACGCCAAGCAGCAATGTTTGCGTGGTCACCAAGGTCAGGCCAAGATGGAGATGGGGGGACGACTTGGAAGCATTTCACAATAACTGGAAGAAGCATCATACAGGGGACACGTGGAGATCTAGAAGAGAAGCGTTTGCTCAGCAGTGGGACAAGAAAAAACTAACAACCACTGTATCACGGCGGTAAGTTACCAATTACCATTGCCTGTTTTTACTCGACTGCCGAAGAAAGAGGGTAATGTTTTGTAAGTATGATCTAGCACCTGCACCTGCGCTAGAGCATTACGACCGAAGCTGAAACTGCCCGAGTTAATTGGAAGTAAGTATCGGCCATAATATATTGTAGCCTAAAGGCTCAGTTTCATTGCGCGATAGCCCGCATACTTTTAATACATTGCGTCGCTGCAATAGCTCTCGGCTCAAAAATGTTAAAACTACCCGTCAATGGATTGCTACAAGCATCGACTAATGAAACAGTCTTAATGCGCTATGGATATCAGGGTAAGGTCCAGCTATAAATGTATAGGAAACCGTATATTATATGCATAAAATGATTAATTAGAAAGTATATTTTGCATGTTTATCGCCATTTTCACATTAAATTATTAGTTTTTGCCTTACTAAAATAACTATTTATTTTAGCTATAGCATAGGATTAGGCTAGATCGCTCTTATTAAGTTGTTGCCTCAAATACAACATTTATTATGTTGATATTCAATATCTATTTCATAGAATCCATATGAAGATTTCTATGCCCATTTATTTAAAATAAATAATCGGTCCGTGTTTGGAATAATTTGTTTGTACTGGCAACACGGTGAACAAGATAAATGTGGCAACACTGCGACCTCAATGTCCGTCGCTTCGACGTATACTAAGACAAAAGGTATGTAGTTTCTGTCTTTTAAGTATTCAGTGATATATTGTTCACTTCAAAAGTGATTTCTAAAGTAATTACTTATTTGTGTGGGAATACGATGCCTTTAAATTAAAAAGTACCTTACGATTTCAAATTTGAAGACGTGTTTTTCTTTATAAAAATATTTGTAAACAGCGAGACAGGATATCCATGTGACTGATTCAAAGTGATCTGATGGGAGTAACAGCAGCAATCTACAACAAACTTATGTATTTTATGAATACAGATAAGACAATCTAATGTCCTCGTAACATTGAAACACCTTTTAAGAGGTCCCGTAACAGACATGTTCCATATCCCAATTTTAAATAACGACATTTTTGCAGCGGCCGTTTAGAAAACAAAGGTTATAAATTGTGAGCAGATGACAGCTGTCAAATTCGACCTATTAAATTTCAAGTACTATAGTAACATTTTGTACCAAGGCGTGGACAAACCCACAGTCGACGCCTAGCTATTTGTTTAATCAGTTGATACGGTCCCGCACACGACTGCGCAAACAGGCAAACAAACAGACTGACACACAGTAACTGGCCGCGCCGGGTTACGTTTGCTTAGTGCATAGCTTCTTTTCTTTATTTTTGTGTGTTTTGATTATAGAAGTAACGATGCTGTGGGAATTGGGAGAAGTGACACTAGTTTTTAATATTAGTTTGTGGAAATGGAAAGGCGTAGTTTGAGGTTATAATTTGATCGATGGCAAGTAATCGACATTGTTCAGTCACGATGACTTTATGAAAAGGGTTCTTGATATTTTTCTACTTTTTTTTAATGGCATTCAGAAGGCACATGCTATTTAATGGTAAGTGGGATCTGAGTCCCATAGACATTAGCATTCTCAAGACTACAATCTCAAGACTACAATCTTAAGACTGCAATTCTAAAGCTGCTGATAGGTTGCCAATCCTGAGAACAAAGATGAATTGCCTCTTTGCTAGTAATTTCACCCACCGACCGGTTGTCTTATCCCCATACCGGAACTCAACAATGCGATCACTCGTGTTTGGCGGTTGGTAAATATCTATACTAATCTATACTAATATTATAAAGCTGAAGAGTTTGTTTGATTGTTTGCTTGAACGCGCTAATCTCAGGAACTACTAAGCCGATTTGAAAAATTCTTTCAGAGATAGATAGCCCATTTATCGAGGATGGCTATAGGCTATAATATCAAACTCACATAAACCGAAGCGAAGCGAGGGCGGGTCGCTATAATAGTAAGGTATAAGTGGGTGGAAGCGATCCGGACGGACACTTACTTATTAAACTTTTAACTGATGATCGGCTCTTCTACCTTCCGAGTTTTAGTTCATGTAACGAAATATATTCGATGGCTTAGACATTTACACACAGAGGTGTGTGATCCAAAGGCATTGCAAACATTACAGGTGATCCCGGGACTGGGCTAGGCGTCTAATCAATATCTTATCAACTTTGAGTAAATTCTACACACTACACTGATTTAATGATTTCCTGGGTTCGGAATATAAATTGCTTCTTGCTTATATCCTACGGTATTGGTAACCATTTCAGTCAGACTAAGAAAATTTTACGCAAGATATTAAGCTCGTAATCAATATTTTATCTCTACCTTATTCATCAGGCAAGCCTCAAATCAAAACGACATTAAGCAAACATGCTCCTCGATTGAATTTGAATGATAATTGTATGCGTTTAGAATTACAGCCGGCGTCGCATAACCGCGAGTTACGACTCATTAAATTAATATCTGCTTTCGAAAAGGTGTCTCAAACGACAATTTACTGCATTATAGATCATAAATAACACATTTATTTTATAAGCGACAAATAGCAACGGTCTCTGAATGGAGCCTTTGAAATATTTATAGGTTATGCCGAAGTGGTTTGGCGACTAAATAATATAACCGTTAATACGAATTATTATTCAAAATACGGTGAAGCAATCGTAAATAATTCATCGATGTTCCGTCGACGTACGTATGTTCCGTCCACTTTCATATTGATAAATACAAATATACTCTCATAGATTCTACCGCCATTTTTATTTAAGCTATGCCACCCGCAGTGATCAACAAAAGTTGTACTACCTGTACGTATAGAGGGCGCTTGCACCGTACGGATCAGTGTTGCCAGGTAATGATTAAGGATGGAGGTAATCGAATGAATAATTCAATCGATTGTGGGTAATTAGTATTCGATGTGCGAAGAGACGTGGCGACTCGGATCCCGGGTTTGCAGAAATATCTGTTTTTATATCGCTTTGCTAAGCTATTACGTGTTATTAAATATTTGTTAACTTTTTCCTTGTAACCAAGTTCATCATGCAATATGCATAAAGCTGTTTAATAAGAATGGTGATGTTACAATATCTCTTGAATAAATGTAAAGCCTGACCAGAAAAATAAAAAACCTCGCCATATTGCAGTAGGTAATTAATATGAATTGTAATTTGTAATTAAATGTATATACTTAGTATATAGTAAATTGTAATTTACGAAACACAGATAAAAAAAGGTTTAATGTTAACTCCATTAGAGGTTTTTATTTATCTCGTCAGGCTTTAGGTACAGTCAAGTAGAAAGATAATGAATTTAGGTGCAAAAGTGTTCCCAAAATATCATTCTACGCGATTGTACATTTCTGTATTTGTTAATCGCCTTTACAAATACACCGAGGTTCATCTCTGTTTCATTGTCTTATGTATGATCATCAGTGAATAAAACACACGAGTGTTAACGGACACTTTTTAGCACCTCGAGTAAAACCAGCAATCTCGTTTTAAGTGTTAAAATGCATTTACAAGGACCATTTTAAAATAATACCTCTATAGAATCTGATGTGTTTTTGCTGTCGTATTTTTTAAATCTGACGCAATGAAGTTTCAATTTGTGGTATCCGAGAGAATTTGCATGGTGTGTCGACAATGGCTCGTCTCTTTGTCTCTTTCTATCGTATCTTGTAAATAAGAGACGGATATTTTCCACCGACCCTAAAGCAGTCTAGTTACAAGTGTTTGATAATAAAATGTTTATATCGTCGTAAACCGCGTGTAAAAACAAAAGTTGGAAAATGACGCGTAGGCTGGCGGCCATCTTCATTTCGAAACAAAACACACTTTTAAATTTCATAGGTTCTACCGTATTCTACCGTGACTTATATCGTTGTTTATTTAATATACGTCATTATTTAAATATGTACAGAAACCTTTTACCAGATCGGGATCATATTATTTAAATAAGAACGTAACCCGTCCGAACATTTAAAAAAATCTGTAGTAAAAATGTTTGAATGCAGCGCGTAAAATACATTTTTAAACTTAAAATCCAACGCAAATACGACGTTCATGACTTCATGAATAAAAATAATCGGATAATAGCATTCGAATACGGACTGGCCCAGCAAATATGGCGGGGGTTTAATATAATGCAAACAATATCTTTTTAACGCTGTTGCAAATGGCGTTTTGTTACAACCGGCCAGTCGCATCAAAACACTTTTAAAATTCGTTTCATTCCACGCAGATACGAATGATATGTATAATGTATGGTAATGCTGTCGTAAAAACTCTCGTGTTATAAAGTATGCAGTAATATTTGCCAAAACGGAACTTTATTGACTTGTTTTACGATGTTTTTAAGCTGAAATAAGATATAGAATGTTACACTGATTTGTAGAGGGGAAGTTTCCTATAACATATTATTTAGTACGAGACTATTTTTAAACAAAAGTGAGGTCCATTCCGAGTTCTTAAAGTAACTACTTACTGACAATGGTGTTGTGACAACAAAGGGACTGTTGACTTAGGGAGAGTCCAGGAGTCGCTGACTAGTAAGTCACTTGAAGTTGACGTTTTTCGGGTGTAGATGTACCTATAGTCTAATATTATATATTGAATAAGAACAACAAAGTGAAATAAAAAATCAGTTGCGATTTTAATCTATTCTTACACGCTTACACATGCCATGCAAACGCAAGACCGACATTATTTTGCTGTAGACCACCGGGTAGTGGTGGCTGTCAAAGTAAAATAATGACGTTTGGTTAGTCGCAGTGTGACCATTAACTGGCGCGCCATTTATCGGGTGTGATCGAACAAGATTGAGTGGACAAGCATTGCATGGGAGGTTTTATGATTGAACGTTCCGTTTTACAAATAGTTAAAGCCGTTTAACTGATAAAACTTAAGACCACAGCAGTCATGTACATTAAATTCTCTTGACAATCATTAGGTGTATTCTTGAGTAAGTAAACGCCGTGTAGGCAATCTGAGAAGAACTTGCAGCTGTTTTGTTTTGTGTAGAGAAAAATGCGGTCAGCGTGACCAGGAGTTAGTAACGTTGGTATAATTTTAGGAATATTTAAGTTCAGTTTAAACGGGAAAGGGAAAAAGGTACACGGTATGTAAAATTGTTTTTAGTCATTGATTCAGAATGATCTACACGTAATATTATAAGAGTTTAATTTGTCCTATATTTAAAAATATAGTTAAGGTAGGAATTTTATGTTCGCCTTCTTCGATTCCATCAAAAGTTGGCCCGATATCGACTTTCGGCGCATTTAACATTGACAAGATGTTTCAGGATGATATTGACATTGATCAGTTTCTGGGTCTCTGTATTCGTTAAAATGCTCACTAACGAACGACTTAATCGTCATTAACTAACTGAGTGAGTTGAGTACGTTACAATAAGTGGCATTCAAAATACCTGTGTCGTGTGCAAGGCTACTTTCCAACCGACTTAAAAAAAAAGAGGTGCTCAATTCGTCGGTTTTTTTCAATCTTTTAGTTAAATTCAGCCGCGTGTTCGCTCGTGGGTCTCGTGACAGATGACGCCGATTGGCGCACGCCCGTAATTGGACTGCAGCAAATATCGCGGGCGAGCCGATCGGCTGCCACACGGACGCTTTGCATTTTTCTGTGTGGGGTTCTATGGAAAAATACTAAGTTGACCTTTCAACAGCAAGAGCTCGAATGCGGCACATTTGGATATAACTCCTAGACATAACCTGCAAACTCATTGAAGAATAGAATTCGTGGCGGCACGGAGGTAGTAAAGTTACTTATATCATATTTTTACTCGGTTGCACTTAGCAATCTTAGCATTCTGCCTTGTGTAAAATCGCCTTTGCAGTGGCTATCATTCACTTACGACTCTGCTATATAGATCTTAGACTAGACAGATAGGTATTTTACAGGCTGCCTTAACTCCACATCGGATCACAACAATGCGAGATGTAAGCTAGCGTACCTGACGGACCCTGACGACGACGCGCTGACCTAGTGGGTAGTGACCCTGCCTACGAAGCTAGTGGTCCTGGGTTCGAATCCCGGTAAGGGCAGATATTTATTTGATGAGCGCGAATATTTGGTCCTGAGTCATGGATGTTTTCTATGTATTTAAGTATATATTTCTCTATATAAGTATTTATATCGTTGTCTAGTACCCATAGTACAAGCCTCGAGCTTAGTTTGGGACTAGTTCAATTGGTGTGACATTGTCCCCTGATATTTATTTATTTAAAGTTCACCAGTACCATGTTGGTACAACATTGTGAGATTTCACTGTAAACTGAAGTAACTAATGTCTTATTTAGTCACTTTAAAAGCAAAATGTGTGGTCGTAGTTATACCAGAAGTAGACAAAACACAAAACTTGTGTTGTTTCCTAAAGCTCAGCGGGGTGCGGTTAGCGCAAATAATAAAAAGTACCCATTCTGTAGTTTTTGTCCACTGAGCTGCCACACACGATCGATTCATTTAAGTTGCTCGTCGTTTGAACCGCACTACAGGAGTCGTCAAAGTACTGTCAAATCAAGCCTTCTCGGCAATTGTGAGGGTGTATATTTAAAATTATTTTAAACATAGTAACGAGTTCAATCAGGGTTCACTGGAAATACTGTAGGCACCTTCTGACTCCGTTTTCACATCAGCCCTCAATCCATAATTTTTTATCGTCTTCTCTCTAGTCGTGAGCTAGTGGGTCACCCAATGTTATGTGATCACCACCGCCCATTGACACCACTAGAAGGAATCTCAGATCCGATGCCGGTCTTTGTATATGTATTTCGAAGTTCAACTTATTTAAATGGTGGGAACTGGTTGGAAATTGGCCAATAAATCGAACGAAGCATTACAAACACGTAAAGAGAAATAAAATTTTGTAAAAGTCATGCGAGTACGGAATCCTCCTTAGTCTACAGTGCAATGCAATGTTACGAGCCTCAAGGCTGCAGCTCGTTAGTACTATCAGATGCTCGTTAAAGACGGATGACTCGGGCGGTAATGTCTCATTCTATTCGACTTGGACTCAGATCACTGTGGTGGACCTTTGATAAGGTGTCTGCTGACCAGTATTTAAATTTCAAACGTAATTGATGTGGGGTTACAGATTTTATGTTTAGTCAAATTGATGGATACAACTGGTATAAATTATAAAACTCGAGATATCAATCAATTATTTGCAAATCATAAAATTATTTTGAGTATTGCTCCGCTCCGTGCGTTTATCCGAATTATTAATTAAACAAAATTATCCTTTTTCCGTTCTTGCAGTGAAAATAAATTTTATTTACCTAATCCTCATCTATTTCAAAACCAAAACACATCTTTAAATAAGCTCTCTCAATGAATTCCAAGTATTATCATGTCAACAGGTGCGCCGTGTAACTAAATACGTGACATCAAGTGAAAAACGCGGGAACGCGAGTTGACGGGGTTGCCACAAAAAATAAATTTCTCCGAACCGGGGACGCGAGATATTTGTAGTGATAATATTAGTGCGCTTCCCTGAAGCTGCTGAGCGTTGCTGACATATTAATTACGAATAGACGGAGGTATCTCTCTTCGCTTTGGCTGCGTGGCGCTCACGGATTGCCGATGGTGTGGACGCGTCAGACGCGTGGTAAGTTTATAAAGCAAACTACTTACGCGGTTGCTAGTAAATTTTATTTAGTAACAGTAAGGACTGTTGCACCTTTATCATGGTAAAAAAGATGCGAAGCTAAAACTTTGCTAAGCTTTAAACTTTTCCTTCGGTGTGTTATGTGAACTTACGTGTGCATGGAGATTTAGCTTATAAAAAATGACGCTATGATGGTGTTCAAAGTAGGTTCAAGTGATATTTACATAGTTCCTCTCTAACTTACATGATATTCAATAAAACGGTGTTCATTGAATATGCGTATTCGACAAAAATATACACAAATGAAAATACAAGACGTAAGTCGTTTAACCACCAGCTAGCGAGCATCATAAATATTTTATAAGACGTATTAAATATCTTCATGCAAAGTAAGGCCACGCATATAGCAAGAATGTGTAATGCATCACTTGCAAGATATTTTAAAACTGTTAAGGAGTCATTCAGTAAAACGCCTTGTTCATTTTGACTTGTGCAATAAATAACCTCTCCATCTGTTGTTATACGTCACAATTGATTTAGAAAACATCTTTACACGCGTCTGTATACGCGGAATTGAAATTTTAACTAAATGGACAGTGAGCCACAATAAGGGCGATCCGTCACAATTGGCAGGTAAATTGTTTGCTTAGGGGCAATTTGAGTTAAAAGCCCATGCCAAATTCCATAAGGCGAGCGCCTGCGCGCCGTGAAATTGACTTTGTCACTGCTCATAAATCTCCCGCCAACGTTAACGACAAAAAACAACATGGCGGCGGATGCGTTCGGATTCATCCACTCGGATGTTTACACAACAGCGGACCCTTCACCATAATGGATCGTTTTTTTAGCGAATTTCCTAAGAAACGCCACATTTCGGTTATTGAATTCGCACTCGACTCATTTCCGTACTTTGTTTCTGTTTTGTTTTGTGTAAACACTCGGTATAGATAAACTTGTCAAATGCAAGCTGTTTACGAACGTTCTGTTTTCAAATTTAAACAAACCGTCGTTGATGTATTCGGGTCCGGTGGTGTGCATGCGATATTAACCGCCGGGTCTGGCACAACATATGCCATTACTGGTAAAATATGATGTTTTTCAGCTGAGCAATGAATGAATTAATATCGGGTGCGTTCACATTTCCTCGGTAGCCTGGAGGGATGCCAATAATACAGTTTTAAGGCGAACTTTCCGCGCCCCGACGGCCATAACTCTGGCCATAAACATGGCCGGGGTGGTAGATAGGAACCTTAGTTTTGCATAAGTTTGCATTACCAGTTCGATGACGCCGTTAGCTAAGTTGATAATGGCTCTGCCTACAAGGCTAGCGGTTCTGGGTTCAATTCCCGGGAAGGGGAAAATATTTGTGTGATGAGTACCTAGGTACTTATGGGCACGAGTATTAGTAGTCTAGTATTCATAGTCCAATACTAGTCTAGTGCTTAGTTTGTGACTACGTCAATTTGTGTAGGATTTGCTTACACGTATACATATAAAATGTAATGTCATACGTACGTATACATTTTGTTCTGATTTGCCATGTTGCTACTGCACTCGAAGATACCACCAACCTAACCAGCCAGTCCAGTTTTGCATGCCCTATCGGGAGCGCCATCTAGCGGGCGCCATGGAGCGCGCCAAAAAGACAGTTCGTGAAAGAAAAACATGTCAAGGGACGTCTAGACAAAAAAAGCAGTGCCGTATGGCAGGCGGGCTGCGGTCGCCGGTCGGGCGTAATAGCTCACGAAGCTCTTACGGCTGTTCCTGTGAGAGCGGAATTGTCCTGTGCGAGGTTCATTTGTTTATTTGTACGTGTCTGAACAACGTAGAGATTATAATGTGGCGGGAATTTACAGCGAGCACGAGTATTAAGCTCTTATGAAAAAGGCGAAGGTTCTTAATTATTTTGGAGAAGCGGTTTTTAAATCGTTTGTGTATTTTTGCACTATATTTTAAATGAATTCTAAAGGAATGTGTCTGTTGGCCGGTTTACGACATGTTTGGCCCCGAGGCAGGAAATATACTTAATATCAGAAAAATCGATAGTTCAAGAAAATAACGATACTTTTACGTAGGCACTTTCTCCACTGCTGGCGAGGGGCGATTCTACCTTCACATAATCTTATTAATCATAAAATACCTAAAATTAATTCCTAAACCGTGTAAATTTAATACGTATAAGATACGTAGCTTGATCAATTTCTAATTCTAGTACCTAGTAACAACCTAGAGACCTAGACTAAATATGCTGTCTATCACCCAATGTCGTCATGTATTTGCAATGATCCATAAAATCTAAATAATTCAGGCCATAATGGGTAACTAAGGTCAATAAGAATTACCTTATAATATTCTTGGGACATTTTAAACTGACCATATTTCAATTGTCAAGTATTCCTGCACATTGTTCGAAATATCTCAAAAACGTATTTTAGCAGAAAGCGAGCCATAAGTCTTAGCGATAAGCACAATACTTCATAACGCGTCTCCGTGATTTATACAAGCCAATGTTTATGTTTCGACTCCTACAGGACAAACTGTGTACATTAGCAGACTTACCGTTAAACCAACCCTATTCGAAAAAACGAACAGAGTTTAAAATGGTGTGAACTAAACGCAAATGCAAACTTGTCAAAACGCAACTTAACAAACCTAACTGTGCGTTTCATTTTGACGTTATTTAAAGTGCGATAGGGTTCTAAATTTGACTGAGTGGTTGTAGAGTTATGGTTGCGTGGGTGCGCGACAATGGGTGCGCGTGGGCACGCCGCGCATGCGCCGTCTCACCTTGCCGGCCGTTTTATGGCGTGCAGCGATTCTAATTTAGATTGGAGCTGTAAATATTGGAGACAGATGAATCCTACATGACTGGTAAGAACCTGGTTTATATGTGTATGGTAAGTATATTTTTCTTAGATTTTTTAAGGATATATTATGTAAATTATGAAATAAAAACCGGCCAAGTGTGAGTCGGACACGCCAACATTATTTAGCAAAAAACCGGGCAAGAGCATGTCGGACCATGCTCAGTGTAGGGTTCCGAAGCCGTAACGACAAACACAAAAAACTATCTCAAAAATCAACATGACATGAACCAATTTTCTATTTAGTTATTTGGCGCTGTCTTAGATGATTTTTAGTAGGTATAAACCCGTTAGTCGCCTGTATCTCAGGAACTAATTAAGTCTACTTATTGTTAGTAATGATTCTTTTTCTTATAAATTCGTATATAATATCTCAAACAAGAGCCAAGCTTTTAAGTGTGAGATCAGTATACCTATGTAGGTAGTTAGGTATCTAAACTGCTTCAAACCGACTTTAAATTACAATAAAAGTTTAATCTTTTTGAAAGACCTATCCAACGACACCCCACACTATGGGGTAGGCAAGAAAAAAAAAAGGCATCCCCACGTTACGTGTAGGGGAGGTGCATTAAAAAAAAATATTTTTCAAAATTTTATTTTACCACTTTGTTGGCGTGACTAATATGTATATTCATGCCAAATTACAGCTTTCTAGTACTATGAGTCTCTGAGCTAGACTGGGGACGGACGGACGGACGGACATGGCGAAACTATAAGGGTTCCTAGTTTGACTACGGAACCCTAAAAACGGGTAAAAACTCACGTTTATTGGACCGTCTGACAGCTTACCTATCCATAACACACGCCGAATACATCGTTCATTGAATACAAAACGGACACGATCCGAAATGAGTCAGTGTTGCAGTTTAAAATTAGAAGCGGTTGGAACACGATTTTTAATGGAATAGCAAATTATTTTGGAATGTGTCCGTTTTGTATTCAATTAGCGACATCTTGTCCAGGGCCTCTGTGTAGTGGGCGAAAGTAAACGAATCATAGGCCCTAAGCAACGCATTCGGCGTTCGTTATCGTTATCCAAAATGTAAAGGATGGACGTAAGCTGTCAGACGACCGCGTCGACCGCCTACGTCTAATCCATACATTTTGTCAGTTACCGAAAATCTTTTACAAACGTGAGCGCTAAGCAACTAGCCTAGACTAACAGAAATAAAACAATTTATAGGATTGATGATGGTCAAACATATAGGATAGGATTGATTATCGCGCATTGCCTATGTAATTTCCATACATATTTTCAAATTTACATTGTATGTAGCTAGTGTTCGCAGAATTCGACAGGTACTTAATCCTGGATAGAGAAATTGAGGGCTTAAGCGCAGCGTACGATCGGAACATTCGCAAACTAAATACTGACATGTATAAATTTTTCCCCTAAATGGTTTGGAATACATGTAATAGAATGTGTTATTGAATCAAAGGATTTTTTAGAGGGTGGCCTGTGCGGGCTCCGTCTGGGTCCGTATCACAGTGTAAACGAAGCAAGTTGCAGTAAGTATTCACCGGCAAACTAAAGTAGGCGCGCTATTGGACATACAAATTGCAACATAGTTAGGTAACTATCGCTTTGGATGAGTTGTTTCGTTCGGGAAATTATTAACGAACTATATGAACTATATACGACAAGGGCCTGGGGAAAACCAAAGCCTTTGACGTGATATCGTATCGTACCATTGACAATCATTGGCTATCGGATCATTGACAATGCGATAACATACCAAAGGCGATATGGTTTTACCAGGTCGAGAGGACCAGATTAAGTCTACGCGCAGTAAAGTGTAAATAATGCTCAGATGGGATATCTGAGACTCACCGGTTAGTAATTTTAAGACGAATTGAAAAGCTCGTTGTTTGAATTGCCTAACTCAGGGTTCGGAGTTTTGGCGTGAAATTGACAGCCAGTGAAATGAACATTCAAGCATTTCATTTCATCTTGAATCTTGAAGATTTGTTCAGAGTTGGCAACGCGTTTGATAAAAAGATAAAGGATAAAAGACATTTATTCAGTAAGTAAGTAGGCCGTACGGGCACTTTTACACGTCAAGAATCTACCAGCGCTTCCCAAGAGGAGACACTGCTGAGAAGAAACGCCGCAAGAAACTCGGCAGTCAGTCATTTTTTAAACATATTACAATGGTACTAATTAATCTAGCATTATATAAAGCAATAAATAGTAAATTCAATATAATATTAAATAACATGCGTAGATCAGCAGGAAAACATGCCAAAAATGTTACGTGAGAGATAAAGGAAGAAAAAGGAGAAAAAAAACTCACCTACTTATACATATTTGTTTATAACTTATAACACGGTGCAAGATGACCACATAAAAGTTTCGATATGTTTTCCTACATCAACGGTGTCCCCTAGACAAGATAAAGCATTTGCAATTGATCAAATTATTATTGACTATATTTCGGGTTTAGACCACGCATTTTTGTCTGTTAGATAGTCCTCGACCCTATAATACGCTTTTGACATTAACGACTTTATCAAGTAATTTTTAAGCAATATTGACTTTGCCAAGTGTCTCAGAGCTTTGAACAATCCTTATTGTTTTTGACCTGATGTTGTATTGTCAAAGTTATGATAGTTGTTATTTACTCGACAGTAATAGTCATCATCATCATCAGCCTATATTAGTCCACTGCTGGACGTAGGCCTCTCTCGTCCAGCTGTTGCCAGCCTTGCGAAGATGATCGCTCCAGCTAGTCTGAGGGCGTCCTAAACTGCGTTTGCCGATCCGCAGTCTCCACTCAAGAACACGATAACTCCAGCGGTTATCCGTTCTGTGGTATATGTGGCCGGCCCACTGCCACTTCAAGCGACTAATTCGATGATTTCGACAGTAATAGTGGCAGAGTTAAAAAACAATACGATGCCATGTCAGAAGCAATATGGTTATACCGATTAGAATAATGCTCCTTTGCCTTCTCTATGCGATAAAAAATTCAACCCTAATCTATTCCCGTCGAGAATGTAAACTATTCAAATTTAATTTCGTCAAAGCCAACAATAACAATGGAACTAACAAAACATTCTATTTGACATATTCCAATGACGCCATGACATTTGTTTTACATAACGTCAAATCATTAACACATCCAACAAATTATCTGTCTGTCCCTATCAGCCTTTGAACAAACAAGTGAGAGATGCATAGTTCGTGGTAAGTTTTAAAGGTGGGTGGCAATCGGTTATTCCTGAAATCCAAACATCTCTCGGAACGCTGTCGTACGCCCCCTCGAAATGTGATTGTCATTGTTGAACTACCAATGGGCTACCACGGAGAAGTCAGGGCTAGGTCACTTAAGTGAGGCGAGTTGTTGGTGAGTTTGGTTAAAAATACGTGATGGAGCTGTGTATGTTGAGTGCCGGAACAATATTTCCGTTGAAAGAAAATATTAGAAGCTAAGTTATTGTTATTTTTCTTGCTAAAGTTTGACAATTTATACCATGATTGTTAATAACCGCCATCATTGATTTGACGTTAAATGTAGCTTGAATTAATCAAACAATAACCATGTTTATGGTGTAAAAGGCATTTTTACAGCAGTTTATTTTTATAAAGCATTGTCCACAATGAATTAGTTACTGTATAATAAATCAGTGGCCGCGCCGGCTTTTCGCGTGAGATCGCAGGTGTTATGACATTTCCGCGCGGTTTCCCGCGCTTCGCTCTAAATGAAAAATGATTGCGAAATTTTTCAGTTCCACGCTAAGTTTTATTGCATTTTCCTAGACGTTGCATTATTTTTCTCGTCAAGTCAGTGGTGGTTATTTAATTTAATATTTATTTCGGGTTCTCTGCCATATTAAATTACGTTTTATTTTTCTGCGTGAATCTAGACGCACAAGACAAGCTACTCTACTTCTACTGGTAACCTGTAATCTTAGTGAGTTTACTGATTATTAAATGAGAACCAGTGGTAGCTCAGAAATCTTTAAGCGTTTTTTACGTCTTCTGTCGCCCACAGCCTAAATAAACTAACTATTAGTCAAACAAAAAGTCCGGCCACATGTTTGTTCTGCCGCGAACGGGGTGGCTTCGCGTGGTATTGTGGTGCTGGGCCAGATCGACCAGTTACAGTAATCTTTTTGTCTCTATGGATTAAATACACTCAAACTAATTATATGAGATCTTAAATTCAATTAAAAAATGTCATATGTATACATCAATTAAAAATGTCATATATTAAGCTTCAAATGATAACATTGATAACTTTAGCTTGTTAGAGATAGTTTAATTTCCTCTAAAGGGATCGATCGTTCGAGTGTGTAAAGTAGGTAGGAAAAAAAGGAAAGTCAACCTTATTATACAAAAAACACCGTTTTTATTTGATGAAACTCACTCGTCCGAAAAGTACCTATTAATCGACCCGGCCTTGACGCCAGATTCCTAAATCCAGATTATCTTCTAAAACGAAATTAGCACAAGAAGTGGGTGATAAATTAACTCAGAAACCCGATCGGTTTATGTTTACACGATAAGTGGCGCATAAAATTAGCGCGTTATAAATTGATATTATAATTAGTTCCAGGTACAAAAACAAGAGGTCGTTAGTTGCGGTGCTACAAAGCGTCTAATAGAATCATTATGGCCTGGGAACCGTAAAGTGGCCGCTACTACTGTTGTTGTGTAATGTAAAAAAAGCGAGGCAGACTTGTACATGAATATGGTATGCTGTCTGATAATGATAGATAATGTTTATTTTTTTTGTTCATCTCACTAGCTCGGAAAGCCCTTTTTGTTTTGTTTGATATCTATTGAGAAAATAGCTTTTTATCCACATGTGAAGAAAGAGTTTTGACATTTGAAGGCAGCTTAAGTGATATTTGACAGCTAACAAAACGTAAAACGTTAAAAGTGCTGCATTTTTAACATCACAATTAATTAATTGTATCGAGTAAAAAACACAAAATACAGTCTTACAACTTTATTTTAGTTCATAAATATCAGCATTCAACATTAACCTTCATTCTTGTTGTAAAAACGGGTAAAATGTTCTGAACTTCTGACTCCAAGTAAGTCAATGTGCGAACAAAACGCATCCGAAAAAATAAAAAAAAACTTAAGTCAAAACTTTTCAATTAAGCCGTGAACGTTAAATATACGCATGTTTTTCTAGTTTGTTTTGTTATTAACAATGAGAGATTCGAGTGACGAAGACGTATTAACACCTGTGGAATTACGTGAAACAAAATTGATAGTACAAACCTTTTTTCTTATTTTCCTCGCTGTAGTGAGGTGAAAAGTTTAGTGTTATACACGGGTGAAAAGTTACGTTTGTGGTCGATCATTGAATCCTTTCGCTGGCTCGTGTTTCAAATGAACACTAAAATACAACTTTCCCCCCTTGTATAACAAATAACTATTTATTGCTCAATTGAATACTAACTGCCTTGTTTTAGTTAATACGAAGTTACTTTGCTATTTGATTGCTTGATCACTTTGATACTTCGCGACATCCTAGCCGGAGACGTTTCTTTTTAAAACGAAAATACCTTTGTATCCATTCTAAAAAAAAACACAAGTGGGAGAGGATGGCATAATATAATTATTATTTGGTTTAAATAAAATATAACTTCACAAGGCAGAGTAAATTTACCATGTTAAACATTTTCCAAAACCAATATTTTCAAAAATAAATTCAACAACACGGGATTTTTAAATAACCAAGTAAGGAAAGTGCTACGTAGGTTTCTGTAATTTTTTGTAGGTGGTGATAACACGTGCATCTGGGAAGTGAGACCCAAGCGAGTTCCAATCGAGAACCAGTGGCAACCGTCACCTATTAGTTTCGCCTGAATTAATTTGTATGCAAATGAAATCATCCCGCAGATATTAAATTAATTTGTACCGAATCCGTTCTCAGGGGAGATACATTGCGTACTGATAAGTAATTAATGATTAAAATATTATTGATATTAAACTGGATCGCTTAATGGAATCTGAAGGTTATTAAATGTAAAATAGGTAGTAATAAGTTCAACTAAGCTAGTTAGTTAAGTGCAACTTAATATTTTAGGTAGTAGGTATAAATTAGTGTGTGCATGTGCTTACCATGAGTGACAATTTCGTTCTCGCTAGCGAGTCGATTGCTCTGTTCCTCGCAGACCTCGCATTATTCATATAGAGTGTGAGGGACAGAGCATTCGACTCGCTACCCAACTAACAATTTAACGTCGTTCAAAAGTTTAGCAAACGTTATCTTAATACCTTTGATCGTAATAGCTAAGTCATACTAATGTTTTAATAACGTTTACTAAACGCGAAAATGGCCCCAGTTATACGACCTACTTTGTCGTATAATGGTCATACAGAAGTCACAAGCCGTCTTCGTTAACGTCATTCAAAAGTCATATAAACGTTATGGAATTACCACTTTTGTTGTATTGTGGTCGTACAGGTGTTTTTGAATGACTAAAACGTTTTATTTGAGTCAAGGAACACAACACCTGTAAGACTTCTTATTCATTTTTCTTGTCAGTGGCACTTTGTGATTGTGTTTCGAGATTTGAGTGCTAAATAAATAGTTACAAGGAAATAAAAGGGGAATGTTATTTAACTTTCATATTTTACTAACTTTATCTGTCTCTTATGCCGTTTAGTTCGACTGGGAATTGAAGTTTTATGATAATATACCTATGTAAATACTATTCAGATTTTCATGCCCCCTAGTAATTTTGTGTTTAAATCATTATATTTTTATCAATAAAAATATGTTTGTATCTAAAAATGTAGGAAATTGTTGCTTTTGTCGTACACTTATCTCTTTACGACGTTGTAAAAACATAAAGTCATATTAAAGTTATTTTAAAACCATGCAATACGCCATGACAGCTAGCTATTAGGGTAGGTAGGGTTTTTTGATAACAGGAAATCCCTATTAACTTTCCTTTTGAAAGTTCCACTACGCTTTAGTTTTCTCCACGTATTTTTTGCTTCCATTTTTCGTAGTTTCTATACAAGCGTTCCGTAAAATAATGGCGGCCTAGACGTTTTAAAGTCAAAACCTGACTAAAATGCGACTACAGGTTAGATTAAAGTCAGGAAATGACATTAAACGGCCATCATGCAAATAAACGTTATATTTAAGTTTTAAATAAACATCTAAGTCATTTAAGAGTCGCTTATTAACCGCAGAAAAACCAGATAGTGGTTGTTTTATAAACGTCACTGTAAAAACGTCTATACAATGCTACGTTATATAAATGTCATATAAAGGTTTTTCAAACACCTAATTTGGTCAGTTCAATACGTTTAATGGACTACAACGTTAGTATGACAATTGCGTTGTCTTACAAACGTTTAAGCTAAGACTGTAATAAAACGTCGTATAGTTTAGTCTTACCGACGTTGCTAAGACCAGTGTATTATGACATATTCGTCGCACGACTAATAGGTTAAATTAAAGACGTCTATAGGACCTAGTAGTCATCTCATTACCATTATAAGACTGCTATCCAACTTTATGTCGTACAAGTCAAGACTTATGCGACGTTTTTGTTTGTTGGGTAGCGAGTACGGAAATTGTAACTCATGGTAAGGGTCCAAGGGTAGTCCCAAACTTAATGGATGGGTCTACGTTGAGTATAGCGGAGTTCAAATTCCACCATCAGATCATCTTTTAAACACCATAAATATTGCAATGGAGAGCCCGTCGCATCGCCTAATGATTGTTTGTCATAACGATTGTTTCGCCTAAAATCTTTTCGCCTAACCTCCTTTAGGCTGAAATTACAGAGTTTATAATAAACATCTATTAAAAAAACCCCTTCCCAATGCTAAAAACCGTTTTAAGCGAAAATAGTTTAGTCCAAACAATAATTAGGATAGACAACATAGACCCATTGCAATGCCATTTAGCTGACATAATCTAATATAACTTCAGTCCATTCCAATAACAGGTTTAAAAATGACTCGCACAAGTAAAAATATTAACAAACAGACAAAACCAACATGTAAAGTTACTAAACTTGTAAAAATAAATTATTGAACACGTCCAGTGCCAACGTTTTCTATTTTATTACAAAAACAACCCGATAATGAATCCATATTAATTAACTTAATTACTAAGCGCTTAATAAGCTTACTTAAAACACTTACATTCTTATTATACGCGTCGTAAAGGTGTGCAGCGCTATCTGAAACAACCAATTACACATTTTAATGCATTAATACTCAAAAGGCATAAAAGGTTATAAATGACCTTAAATTTATCAGGACCCGGCTCCTTACTCCTTATGAACTTAAGGTAGGATTTCGAGCGCGCCTGGAGACGGAAGACCAACTCGAAGAATAACTCGTTTCAACTCGACGGACGAATTATTAATCGGCGAGTTTAAATGGTCCTGTCAGAGCGTACAAACAACATTACAACACCTTAAAACTCACTCGTAAACTTCGCTCGCTCAATCGACCTTTCGATAAGAAGCCGTTTTTAAAACAATAACACCTTAACGTTGTTATTCTCTTAAAACAACTCGATTGAAGTATATAAACTGACAAACTAAAGAAAGGTAGACTAAGGTACCAACTGCTTTGGCCTCGTTGCTTAGTCGGCAAAAACTGCGACCAAATTGAAAATACACTGACTAAAATGTTACTGAAGCTCTAACGGGACAATTTAAATACGCCGGGTTATAATTCCTCGACGAATCGAAAAGTGAGTTGTTTAAGAGATGTTTAACTGCATTACTTATCATTCCAAATCGCACCTTCATTCTCAAGAGTGTTGCATTTCAAACGAACCTTTTTGTCCCGAGAGCAGCTGTCCGCCGCGGGACGCTTTTTTCGATCATAAATATCAATTCACACGAACCAACAGAACGCGTTTGTATTTGTTTAACGCGGCCAAGGGACGGGACTTCCTCCGCTTGCAAATTTCTATTATTAAAGTTAATACCGCTTTTACGAGCCAAATAAAATTGAGAATTTGAGCTTGATTTATTGTACACAACACGCCGTTAAATTTATATAGAAGTACAGATCGTATGTCACTTTATTATGGATTGTAAATTAGGCAAGTTATGTTAATGCGTAAAGTTAGAAGGATTCGGTACGAACGAGTCGTTTTGATACGAGTTATAAAACATGAAATTCGTTGTCGAAAGGCACATCGTAACAGTAATCGTTATCCTCTACGTCATTGTTACTTCCCATCGATGAGATAGGGCCGTTGTTTTTTATTTCCCATGTTTTATCCTTATGCCGATTTGCCTTATTAACAGAGGGGGAAGAACACCCAAAAATAACGATATAAAATCGTCGTTGATTAGACAACATCGAATATTGGCTCAAGGCTACAGCTATCAAAATACACTTGAAAAGGAAACAAAGTGAAATAAAATATCCTAGCGAAGCGAGAACGTGGAGGTCTTTTTTTATCACCATCAACATATTGTATTCTACCAACTACCCATCTTTATTTATTCATTAATTTAATGTAAAATTAAAAATATCCATTCAAACGGGTCTCAAATATTCAAGGAAACTCTGCAAGTACGTTTTTAGCTACAACATCTTGTCAACTAAAATGGCGTCGCGACAAAATGGCCGCCGTGACCAACGCCGTTTCTAGATTAATGACTTAATTGTTCAAGTTTAACTGTTAAACGGTTAAGTTTCAATGGACGATCGCCGGGTGAGAAGTAATGGCTTAGCAATGGCCGTATCGGGTGATTTCAACCGCTTAGGGTGGATTAGATTACGAGCTCTAAGAGACGATTGAGAGAGTCGATTATCTTTTGTTTAGCTGTGGGCTGATTTACAATATTTCCGCGAATGAAGTTTTCTAAGGAAAGGCAGGCGGTACTTGGCAATTGCCGACTCTTAAAATACCTACTTAAATTTACATAAGTACCAACGGAAGCGTTCAGCTTTATTACCCTAATCCTAGTTAATATTATAAATGCTTGTATTTATTTGACTTTCGTTCGCATCGAGACGTAATCACAGGGTGACGAAAAATGTAAATGTTTGCGCAGAGATTCTCTAATAAAAAAAATGGCGTAGACATGGAGAAACGTATTCTACGTCACTGTATAACGAAGTAAATGTGATTTATGGAACCTATATTATTAGGTCATGGTTTGTAGCATTGTTTTGGTTCAATAAAGATTAACCGTTCGTATGCTTGTACATTACTAGCGACCCGCCCTCGCTTCGCTTACGTTTATGTGAGTAAGATATATAGCCTATAGCCTTCTTCGATAAATGGAATATCTAACACAGAAATAATTTTTCAAATCGGACCAGTAGTTCGTGAGATTAGTGCTTTCAATAAATCAAAAAAACTCTTCAGGTTTTATAATATTAGTATAGATGTTCATATGCGACCGTAACAAAAGAAAGGACTTGATGGTTGGTCACCATGGCAACCCATGATCGAAACAAGACGTCAGCGCAATTGCAGAGAAAAGAGTATATGTATTTATAGGCTCGCTGTTCGAAAGTACTTAAGTCTTGAAATATAGGTTTGGAAATACCAGCTTAGAGAGTGTTTATTACTTATATTTAGGTGTTTAAACTTGTCAGTATTCGGAATTAAGGACAATGAACTAAAACAAACCCGGCTATGAGTAAATATTTTGTCAGTTAATCAAAACATGATTCAACTACAGACTGTTGAACTTACATTATCAAAAGGTAACCATACAACCATAGTATATTTAGAATATGAATATCAATGGATTTATCCTACTTGAAACTCTAGCCTATCCATTTCAGACTTCTATCCGATTCTATTTAGGTAATAAATCTTTCAAGAAATTTCATTACTCTTGGCTTCTTTACTAGCTTAGCTTTTGCCCGCGACTTGGTTTACATAAAACTTTAGGTAAGTAAGTACTATATTATTTTGAAAAGAATATAGTCCTATGTCTGTTCCCGAGGGTCTATATCCTTCATTAAATTTCTTATGTGGTTCAGCGGTATAGGAATACTTAGAGCTAAGAACTTCCTATTCTGCCTATAAGTAAAATGTGAATGAAGATGTACTTTATTCTTTTGCTAATGTTATTTAAATGACATGTTAAATATAAGTGTTCAAGTTTTGCATGCTGTCACCGATGGCTAAATATGTTGACCTATGTATAATAATTTAAGATCTGTACCAACCATATTTATCGCAAATAAAGAATTTTGAATTTTTGAATTTTGAATTTTGTGAAATGAAGCTTTTGCCTTTTATAATTAATAAAAAAAAAGTATTTTTTTCACATCTCAATAGGTTAGTTTAACACGATAAAGTATGAACCGAGCCACATCAGATGTAGGGCGCGGACGTTGTCCTAATCACGTAGTCTAGGTCCCGCAGACGCGCCTGCGCAGTTATCGCAGGTCAGGAGCCGGCAGACTGCTGATAGCGCTTGTTTTTTTACCCTATAGCCGTCAGAAAGTTATTGTAAATCTTCATTTGTTTTGGAGAAGTTAAGATATAGTCACGGTAAAAAAAGGTTCGTCTCTTTTCGACTCTATTTCAACGCTGTTAAGATCCAAAAGTGACGAACCTTTTTTTACCCTGACTGTACATTATTGCACTTAATTTCCTCACGGATAAATGCAATTAAGTATTTACGAATAAGTGTGTGGTTCGGGTGTCCCTCAGAATCCCTAACAACGTTTGTCCTAACTCATCGTTTGTCCGAATTTTCATTTGCCCTAAACTGGTTTTCAGATGAGTCAGCCAGCTTTTAAGTTTTCCAACTATATATGCGGTTCGGTTAGGTTAAGGTTGTATTATAACTATTTATAGCAACACTGAAAAGTGTTAAAAATTAAGTGGAAATGGCTTTAGGATAAATGAAAATTCGGACAAACGATGCATTAAGACAAATGACGGTTAGGGATTCCATAGGGGAACCCTGTGGTTCCGGGGTGGGGTGAATTATAGAGCTAGATAGAGAGAGATAAAGAGGCATTCCAACTTGTTTCTCGGGTTAACGCAACGTAAAGTTTTGAAGTTACAAATGTCCATGGGCTTCAAAGCCTACATTATATGAGACCCATAGACATTCGAATTCCCAAAACTACCATCTCTCAACTCTGCAACCCTGGTACTCCGAATACGTTGCCAATTCTGAGAACTAAGATATGTTTGTATATAACCCACACCATAACACAACAAAGTAAGAACTGCTGCTTGGCGGTAGGTTAAAGGATAACATGGTGGTTGTGATGCGGATGGATCCTGTACAACATTTAATATATAATATCAAGAATTTAGCTCTTAATAAGGGCAAGTCAAGGCAGATAGTAATTAACTGGAGTTATAATTAACGTTAAGTACAACTAATTAATTAACTAGTCTACTGGTATCAATCAAGCAAAAGCACTTCAGGTAATTAGTCATTCAGGCATAGCTCATAAAGACTAAAGATAATGGACAAAAGCAGTATATTTTGAACATGATACGAGTTAACTTGTGACTTATCACGATGAGTTATGTCATCGAATCGAAGAGCACGAAAAGCGACATATCACATTATAGTGTAACTACCTATGTTTATTATTGATGATCCTGACTTCATGACTACGAATACTACAATTCCTCGCTAATTGAAGAATATGTTCGCGACGTTGTAATTCGAACGTAGCATTCGAGCAATCTATTTAATGAGATTCCTTGGATGCTATTACATACGATTATTATTTATTCGACGAGATGAGCATTCTAAATCAGCATGTAAATCAGCAAAAAGATGGTACTTTACAATAATATTTATGCAGATTCATTGAATGTAAATTGTATAGACGGTCAGAAATAAATCAAGCGAACTGCCTAAACTACATACGTACATAAATTAAATCACGCCTGTTTCCCAAAGGGGTAGGCAGAGACCATTTCTTTCCACTTGCTAAGATCTTGTCAATTTTTTTGCCTAAACTAAAGCCTGACATAAAAACTTAAATCAAAGGAATTCCCGTAAAACTCTATATTGAGGAAACTCCACAAAGTTGGCAGGGCTAATATCAAACCTACACAATTTTTTACATCTCAAAACTCCAAACTGAAAACGTATTCAAAATATTCCATAAAATTCTAGTGAAAAGCTCTCGTGTGTAGAAATAACTCACTCGACTCCATATTTTCATGAAATTCTAAGACCATTACCGGGAGAGTTAAAAGCTTAATTCGGCGATCTAATTTACACAAGTGCCGCGGTAATTAGACGTCTGGGCACGTTAGTTAAGGGCGGATTAGACGGGGTAAGCTGCTGACCCGGCAGTAGACAGTTACTGCCACATTTGCAAGTTAGTAACTTCTTAATGAGCACTTGCTACGACAAAACTGTGAAAACGACGAGTCAAGACAGAAGTCATGTGCGTAAGTGCGAGATATTATGTTACTTAAAAAGGTACTTATAGATAATTGTGTACCTATTTACACAGTAAGATATCGCTACTTTATTCTCTCTACCATAGGGTCAAACTACAGGTTTGATTTAGTCAAACTAAGGATTTTGCCGTTCTATACCTGCTCGTTTTAAGTCAATTTTGAATGTATAATCTTTCCGTCCCGGCTTTCACACGGTTAAATTTGATTTCCTTGATTATTTTGTCAAATTTATTACATTGCTAGCAAGTAACTCAAATTTCACTTGGTAAGCTTGTAAATGGTGAAATACGAGTATCTGACGACTGACTCTTTGATGTATCTCTCAAAGGAGAATCTACCTAACTCCAGAAGATGGCTGGCTTAGCCAAATATGTTTTTAATGGTAGGTACATACGGTACGATACAACTGACCCGGGCCGAGATCCTAGGCGGTAAAAACCATTCCGTCTGTGACCTGCGGACCTAGTATGGCTGCGTCTATATCGCGTGTCAAACGTGGATAAAGCTTCCGTCACTCTTGTATTTATACGCGTCAGACGGATGCCTTATCTACACTCTATCACGCGATAAGCGCAGCCATATTAGGCCCCTGATATTGTATTGTCCGTGTTTTGATAACTCTTATTTACTTCACAGTAATGGCTGCCGGGTAAGATCAATACCATGACAGGTCAAAGGCGGTATGGTTTTTGGGCCATTCTACTTTTCGTTGTACATAACTTTTAGCCACGCTCTCACTAAACTATTTTTATTTCAACAAACGGTAAAGTGCTGCTTTTTCTAACTTAAAACTAGAAAAGGGACGTCAATAAGCTTATATATAGAATTAACCTAATTCATAAAAAGTTATGTGTAATAACTATAAAATGGGTAACGCAGTGGACGTTGATGTCCCCGCCTTTTCTATGGAAAATGGGCAATTTACCACTGAGTTACCAAGATTCTTCAGCGATAATTGAGTAATTTAGGATATTTTTTTTTGAAAACCGTTAAACGTAAACATTCTAAGTTCACGTTATTTGTTTATTCGCGGATTCATCATTTGGTATACTTTTTATCGGACGATAGCAAAAATGTACACTGAAAAGTAGAATGGCCCTTTTACCACTTAAGTAGAATTTCGGCCTAGGATCCCTAATATGGCTGCGTTTATCGCGTGATAAAGTTTGGATAAGGCATCCGTCACCTTCTGACACGCAAATAAGTACGAGAGTGACGGATGCTTTATCCACATTTGACACGCGATATAGACGCAGCCCGCTGATGTATTTACGGTACGGGTAGTGTACTAACTCGCGGCGTGTAGCTCGACTGGCGAGTCTGCTTGCTTCTGCGAGCCGAAGGCAATGGGTGAGTCTAGATCTAATTAATTTTACCTACACGTCTGGGAGTCGATAGGGTTGTCCGTAGGAAATGTGAATAAAAAAATGAAAAATATATTATTAGAATGAGAGTTACGCAAACCGTGTTTTTGTTTCCCCTTAGAGTTATTTTATTCCTTCCGGCGCTTAAAGTCAAAGTCTTGAAATGTCAAGCTGCGTAGATCGTAAAATGTCAGCTTAGTAATGTAGTCAATATTAGCAATTGTTAATCGTTTGCCAATTTGGCAAATTTTGCCAAAATCCATTTATGGTTTAATATTAGTAGTAAGTATAAGATTTAAAAAAAAACATTTTTGATCCTGCTGTACGTGGTAATATTAAGTTCTACGTCTTCATATCCATTTTTTTTGCAAGCTTACTCTTGTAAATTAAGTCGTTTTTCAATATAAAATACTTTTTCGCGTCAGACTAAAATCATTTCACTTTATCGTCGCTGTCTAAACTTAGAAATTTCGACTTGAACCTATTAGGTAGCATTAAAATTGAAAAGCTCTTAGAACGGCCGAAGTTTGAAAAAGGTTTTAAATATTTAAGTACCAAATGCTGCTTGAATTGGGATGCGCAGCCCTGAGCTAGCTCCCTGGTCCTTCGAGCCGTACACTTCATTGATTTTACCCGCGTTTACTACTTACTGGAGAAAAAAAACTTAGTATTCATTTAAATAATTTGTGTGAATAATTGAAATTTCAAACGCTTTTGGATAGGTTCAATAATAATAATTTATGCAATAGTAGAGTCGCCATTGCACAGTACGGTAGCGCTTTGTAAAGTTCATAGCAATATTCACCGGAGTAGAAAGGGTTATTCGCACCTGTTAACACCAATTTGTTACCACTGGTAACAGCTGTGATTTTTTTCCCACCTGTTATCACTAGTAACTCTTCTGGGAATACAATTTCCCAGCTGTTACCACTTAACTAAAAAACTTAAATTTCCCCATTAGTTACCATCCAATATTTTAGTGGTAATAAATGGGAAAAATATTCCCACTTGTTACCAACGAGTACTTTAGTGGTAACAGGTACGGAATAATTTCCCAGCTGTTACCAGTGGTAACAAATTGGTGGTAACAGGTGGGTATAACCCAGTAGAAACAGCATTGAATTTTACTCGGCTACTACTTTTCCATCCTCTCCAATTCAAACAGATCAAACTCATTTTACGGCATTCCTCCCAGAACGTCATTGAGCGTCCATAAAAATATTAATAAACAAACAGAATGTCACAGCGATGCTATCTCCTGATATATGGCCCCTGTTCTTGGACAAATGTCCTCTATATACTACCCAACCGTTTAAATTACACACGAAGACACTCTTATAATCTTAGTATTAGAGTACAATTTAGTTTATATTAACGCTTTACAAACAAATGTCATCTTCACCAAAAAAATCATCATCCTCTACCAAATCTAAAGCGAGAATATTGAATACAGTTATCATTAACAAACATTACTGCGTGCTTACGACCGTGGTTAAGGAAGTTTGAGAAAAGGGAGTAGTGTATGACACAAATGAAAGTCAAACGTTACGAATGTAGATGTTGCTGCGGTCAAGATTTGGGAAGGCGATTCGTTCGAAAAATGAAGCAATAAACGTAGATGAATTTAAAATTTTAGATGAGAATTTTGAACTTGTCACATTTAGTTTAAAAACAAATGGATTACGTTAACTGGGAGCAAACACAACGGCATCGACTAGGGTAATTATTAGGAAAAGGTAATTATTTTAAACTGTCTTTCCGACCCCTTAAAATGCTAAAATAGTTCCTATATTCTTCAATTTAATACAGCACAGCACAGCTGTATATTAGAGAAATGTTTCGAATAATAAATTACCTACGTCTTACTTTTAATAACGTTACGATCACACCACATTTTAATAAGTTAGCATTTAAGCGGCTGGAATGCTCTTGTATCAATCGCCGCCCACAAGGGTTTTTTTTCATGGTCCTTTCAATTTTATATGCACTTGAGAGCACTTTAAAAAACAATATGGACATGGACGGAAAGTATTTTCATACGTTTATTTTACTCCTAGGAGGAAAATGAGGCACTTCGCGCCTTCGTTTTTTCAATAGATACGCCATCCTTTCCGAGTATGTTTGGGAAAAAATAAAAGCCGATGCCGAGTCTACCGCGAGCAGTGATCTATCGCGTCGTGCTGCGCGCGCGCATCGATCGCGATACCATCGACACCCGACATCGACACATTGTAGTGCGCGTCGTGTCTCGACTAGATACTGTGTATTATTTATTACTCTAACGAGGTTATGGCATGTTGTGACTTCCTTCGTCTGGGTTCCACTCGTCTAAGATTCTGTGGATATTTTTTGGATGAAAGTCATCCTTTGCTTTATTTTCTCCTAAGTTGTCAATGGAATAGGAATCTATTGTGAATGAAATAAATTATAAAATTGTAATTTGATCGTTAGTCATAAAAACATAAGAAATTCCACTTTACTTCCATTGCACTAGATCTTTATTTAAATGGCCGTATTATTTACGGTTTTTCGTACAAGGTACCTCAGGGTAGTGATTCTGTAAACAACACCGGTCGTGCGGACTGTCGAGTGATATCCAAGCGGCGAGATTAAGTAGTCCCGTCAGTGCGAACAAAACACATTGTAGCGCGTGCATTTTCAATTAAGCAGCCTTATACGTTCGACCCATCGTGCTCGTCTTATTTCATCCATCTCGCTTATCACTTTGTTGCCACGTTTTTTCGCTTTGTAGTGAAAACTAGCTAAGAACAGTATGACTACTAATTTTCGACTTATATAATATATAGGGTGTCCCAGTAACCGACGTCAACCCATTAAGGGCTGATAGGCCTACTAATTACAAACCACAATATCACATTTTAGGTTAAGTAAAAATAAGTACCTTAGTTTTCGAGATATTGACCAGCGTTTTGGTTTTGATTTTGATTTTAATTTTTGTATCTTTCATCCAACTAACATAGAATAGGCATGTTACTAACAATATGGATGTATATCTGAAAAAAATGGTTTTTTAATAAAAAAAAATTTTAATTGATTATTTTTATCGGAAATTTTGTAATTTTTCCTTATGCCCGTGTAACACAAACCCCTAAATTCATGCATTAATTCATTTTTTTTGCAGTGTTTTCTTGCATGATTAGAATCAGTATGAAATAAGGAAGTTTTAGTGGCTACATGCCACTTTTTTTTCATTACTACTTTTTAAAACAAATGAGGACAAGGAAAAATTACAAAAATTCCGATTAAAATGATCTATAGTTGGAAACTAATAACAATTGCTGAACATACATGGGGGTTAAATCGATAGCTTATGAGCTGCTCTATCAGCCCTAGGCGGGTTGACGTCGGTTTCTGGGACACCCTGTATAATACATAATTATCTAAACCTATGGACGCTAGCGTGAATGTTGTCTATTAAATACAGAACATGGAATGTGGAAACTGGATATGAAACAACAATATGTTATCTAAAGCCGAAAAGGCTGGTCTGGCCTGAGTCTGCCAGCGCTTCCCAAAAAGTGATCGATTACTGTTGAGAAGTAGCGCTGAAAGAAACTAAACCACTCTATCCGCGTAGAAGTTATTCATCGCTATTCCCTCGGGCGATTACAGTTTTTCCAGGATAATAAGTAGCCTAGTACTTTCCCTGGGCCTCTATCCTTACCATTTTTGCCAACGTGGTTGTGTCCAAAACTTGAGTGTAAAGCCGCCCGTATCTTGAACATGGCTAGAGCCAATTCATCTAATTAACCGCCTGGTTTGTTAAGAAATATGTCGGAACTGCAAATATTTACGTTATAAAGAACAGCCAGCGAATAAATCGTGAATTAAACAGGTTAAGGCTTTAATTGCTTGAAACAACGCGCTTTACGACGAGCTAGGGGATACCATTAACTAGGGCTGTCACTTCTTAATGCTCGATAACAGAGTAATCAAAAGCCAGCTGGGCACGAGTGCCTGCTCATTATTTTAAAGCAGCCATTTTGGAACTACCCATCACCTACTCACCAAGATAGTGACATTCGCGATTTTTAGAGTAATCTAAACAAAATCGGAGCATTTAAGAAATCCTCTTTTTAATATAATTTACTCGTAAAACACTTAATTCTAGGCTTCACTCTACACGTAGGTAAAGGACTGACTACTAGACTGCAATAAGAAGCGCCTAATAGACTCTAGGAGACGGACTAAGTAACCGCTTGTTTGTTGGCTGCCGGCTTACAATAGTGCCACTCCATATCTTCATGTGGAAGTCGTAAGAGGCGACTAAGGGATTAAAGGTTTGTAGAGGTAGTATTGTTAGGCGATGGGCTTGCAACCTGTCACTAATATACACATGGTATACATCTTAGCCTGTTGTGCAAAAAGTGGTTATAGCATTGACAACAAGTTGTTAGAGTTGTTGGTAATTCTGTGACTCTGTTTACCCCACTGTGGGGTGAAGGCGTGACGGTATGTATGTAGTAAGTAAACTGACAAATAATAATAAACATTGTTTAAAAAAATATCGGTACTTGTTAATAATAATTAAAAATGTTTTCTGAAAAATCAACACGTTTGTCAGTATAAAATTCTATCAAAAATAATAATAGCAAATATATAAAAATTATATCGATGTTGACCAACTGAAAAGTAATACATTCTTGCCACACGGTGGGTTCGTCAGTGAATTTGTCTACGATGTTGTCGATTAGTCATAAAACTTATAAGAAACTTAAGACGGTAACGGTCAAGCGGGCCTAGACACGTTGCATTTTGCGAACTCTAATGACTTACAAAATGTATGTAATTGAAATAAACGATCGCTACCGTGCGGCAGCTTACGTTAATCCTATACGAGTATATCTTCATTTTTGGCGGCGACCCACTGTGCCTTTATTTATTTCCTTCCCTCTAAACCTTTTGGCAACCCTAGAGAAGGGGTAATTAGGGCGAGCACGCGAAGATCCGATGAATCATAGTCGCTTTGTACCGCGGCCGGAATAACCGTCCCCCGACTGACAGCTACAAAATAAGGTCCAGATATATAGGGCCAGTTGTTGTTTGTAAGTACTTAGGACGACGGTGGCCCATTGAAAAAGTGGATGAAAGGGTTAAGAGTGAAAGTTACTCGTGTGAACACGCGTAACGTAACCTCCGGTTGACTATAAGTATAAGTAATATCAGTAGTTATTAAAAATATATTAATCGAATAATAATAATATAAGTTTCTGTCAAGAATTTCATTTTCGGGACAAGGTTTTATTGCCGACTGTACTTTTTTTGCACAATCGTCATCTACCTGTCAAGGCGACTCTAACAAGCCCTAACACGATGGGTTATCATGTGTAATTTAGGAGCTCCTATGGCTACCCTGAGTCTCCATCATCAGACCACCTCGATGGTATTATATTATTGTATTGTCATCAGAACTAAAGACGTATGCCAATTTTCAGCTTCATCGGAAACCGGAAAGTGGGTCAAATTTAACTTGCAAGATTTGACCCTTACATACATAGGTACATGCATACATTGCAAGTTAAATAAAAGCTTGTAATTAAAATTCGAATATCGGGACTCTCTCACATAAATTGACCTAGACACAACCTAAGCTATAGAGGCTATCTATAGTGACTGTTCCGTTGCTGACTGACAGACAACGCAGTCTAAACTCGATATATTAGTTTTTTTGGCATGTTTTCCTGCTGATCTACGCATGTTATTTGATATTATATTGAATCTAATATTTATTGCTATAAGTACCATTGTAATATGTTTAAAAAATTACTGACTGCTGAGTTTCTTGCGGCGTTTCTTCTCGGAAGTGGTCTGTTACGAAGCGCTGGTAGATTGTTGACGTGTAAAAGTGTCCGTGCGGCCTACTTACTGAATAAACATGTTTTATCTTTTTTTATGTAAAAGTAACTTTGTCTGTTTCGCTATCACGGCCAATGATGAAATTTGTCATGAAGATAGAAAACTTTTTATCGCGAGTAACGACTTTTACGCGGAGTCCAGGGCAACAGCTAGGTAGTCAATCTTTGTTTGTTTAGCACCGAAAGCTAATGCCGACATACGTCTCAAGTCTGGTCCACTCCACAGGAGACCACTAGTCTCCATCGACCCCGGGTTAAGCCTGATTTATCCTGCCCGCCGCTCGTACGTTTTTGTTAACCTAAGTGGATTACCAGCTGGGGTATTACTCTTACAATCGCACTGTTGAATGGGAGTACCGAAAACCACAACAATACTGATTCTAAAATATAGTTTGTTCCAATCTTTCATAGATTCCTAGGCAAGGTCACTACTATGGTGGTTTTAGTTTTTTTTTTTCTCCTTTTCGTCCCTTTATCTCTCACGTAAGATTTTTAGCATGTTTTCCTGCTGATCTACGCATGTCATTTGATATTATATTGAATTTAATATTTATTGCTTTCTATAACGCTAGATTAAGTAGTACCATTGTAATTTGTAATATGTTTAGAAAATGACTGACTGCTGAGTTTCTCGCGGCGTTTCTTCTCAGCAGTGTCTCCTCTTGGGAAGCGCTGGTAGATTTTTGACGTGTAAAAGTGCCCGTACGGCCTACTTACTGAATAAATGTATTTTGTCTTTTTTTGTCTTTTAACCAATCGACGGGACAGCTACACCGGAAAGATCTAAGAGGCTTTATATGGTGAAGTGTCAAAACTAACCAAGTTTCACCCAGTGAACGGGCAGACCTATGTACTATAGTATATCTGCCATATATCTCTGTAGCTTTCATGGCATGGATCCTTTAAGGTTATAATCCATATCCATCCATCCATACTAATATTGTAAACTAGCAACTCGCCCTCGCTTCGCTTCGATTTATGTTAGTATGATATTATAGCCTATTAGCCTTCCTCGATTAATGGGCTATCTAACACTGAAATATTTTTTCAAATCGGACCAGTAGTTCCTGAGGTTAGCGCGTTCAAGCAAACAAAGAAACAAACTCTTCAGCTTTATAATATTAGTATAGATACGAATAATTCTGTCTGTCGTCTGTCACGCTTTAAGGGCTACACCGCTGAACAGATTTCGATGAAATTTATGGAGATCGCTTGAACCCCGAGGACATAGGGTACTTTTTACCGCGACGTATCACTTCTTTGTGGACGGAGTCACAGGCAACAGCTAGTAGCTTAACTAATATAATACCCAACGTTTTCTCTAAGGACGTACCAGTCTGACATTGTTTTGTTTTCGCCATGTTTAATCGATTTGTTTGACATTGCTGAGAGTTTGTTTACGATTGTAAACGTCAATGTTCTAAGACATTGTTAACGGGTAATATGTTACGTTAAGTAGATGAATTACGCCTCGCCTATTGATTTATTATTAGATTACTGTTGCTGCTGAACCACTTCCTGCGCCAATTAGGAGTGGGAACATTGCGCAGGATTCAGGGTAGTGATTCTGCAAACAACGCCGGTCGTGCGGACTGCCGAGTGATACCAAGCGGCGAGATTAAGTAGTCCCGTCAGTGCGAACAAAACACATTGTAGCGCGTGCATTTTCAATTTAGCAGCACGATAGGTCGAACGTATAAGGCTGCTTAATTGAAAATGCACGCGCTACAATGTGTTTTGTTCGCACTGACGGGACGGGACTACTTAATCTCGCCGTTTCGTATCACTCGACAGTCCGCACGACCGGCGTTGTTTACAGAATCACTACCCAGGTTTGTAATGATTTAAGTCATGGTACAGTATAAACAGTAGTTCATCTTCAAAAAGAGGTATATCGCGCTGCTTGCATGTGTGCGCGCCTCGATCGTACGCGCCGCGAGCCATCACAAGCAGACTCAGGATGCACCAAGCAGGGACCGGAAAAGCCCTTCCTTTGATTAACCCTACCGATAGGCTAACCCTATCATTTGGCTACCCAATCGATGTTGTTCCCCTATGATTGAGATACCTTAACGTTAGGGCAAACGTGAACCCCGGACCGCTAGCTGCGTAGGCAGGCCCACTACCAACTATAGTCTATACTTTTAGCTATTTAAAAAAATGTAAACATTCCAAATCACGTGACTTTGTTAAACAACCAATCAAAACTGTTTTATCGAGCTTTGACGTACGACGACTTTGACGGCAGCCAATAGAAGCAGAACACTGTTTACTTCTATTGGCTGACGAACTATATCACGTGGTTGTTTTGTTTACATTTTTTTAAATGCCTACATGTATACACTATAGGCTAACTGCGTCGTCCAAAAATAATCTTACTAATCCTACTTACTAATAATTACTAATCTTGGCTACTAATTTAATGTTAAAATGTATGGATTAGAGATGGGCCGACTAGGGATTTTGCCGACTAGCCAGTCGGCCGACTAGTCGGTTCTTGAATTGCCGATTAATCGGCCGACTAGTCGGCAATGCCGATCGTAGGTTTTTAGCTAAGTTCGGGTGCAATCGGAAACCTCGATGATGTTGAAAGAAGGTCTAATGCGGCTCAACTCATATTGTGCCATGGCAGTTATGAAACGAGATGATGATCCGTTTTTGTTTTGTCCAAGCAGCTGTGTCTACAGTGAACGACTGTTTTCAGAAGCCGGAAACATATACGAAGCAAAAAGAAACCGTTTGCTTCCCGATCGAGCAGAGATTTTAACTTTTCTGCACCATAATTTGCCTCTTGTTGCAAAGTATAATATAAAATAATAAAAAGCCGCCGATAAAAAGTTCCTAAATGATTGTCTTGTATTGTCCCTAAATCCTGATTTACCATTGGTAGCAAACTAAAAAAGAGTATAATTACTAATTAATTACTACTAAATTGTAGTTTTTTTCACTCTGCTTATTTATTTAAGTACCCAGACTATGACTGATGTTTTTGTGATACTAATAGGTACATAATATTATTATAAACAATTGTTACTGCCTTCAGATAGTTCCTCAATGATTGTATTATTATTTTTAAATAATAATAATGTTAATATTATTTCTTGTTTTGATTAGAGTAAAATAAGACGTTTGTTAAATCACTACATAGTATAAAACAAAGTCGCTTTCCGCTGTCTGTCCCTATGTATGCTTAGATCTTTAAAACTACGCAACAGATTTTAATGCGGTTTTAATTAATAGATAGAGTGTTTCAAGAGGAAGGTTTTTATGTATAATAAATTCTGTTTCATGTACTCGTACGGGTGTTACAGAAAACTCACATAAGCCGAAGCGAAGCGAGGGCGGGTCGCTAGTAATAAATAACGCAACATAGTACAAACTATAACTTATTCATCCTGTGCATTAAAAACTTAAATGTAAAATAAGTTTGTTATAAAATGGTTTAATTTCTTCCTATATTTTCCTAGGCAAATAAGTGCCGAATATTCGGCATTTTTTGCCGACTAGTCGCCGACTAATAGCCGACTACAAATGGTGCCGAATAGTCGGCGTTCCCGACTAGTCGGCGACTAGTCGGCCCATCTCTAGTATGGATATTTAGATGATTGCATGTCTTCCCGTCATGCATAAGCTGTACAACGGAATTGGTTAAAATTTGGCACACAAATACTTCATGTCCACATACATACATACATACCGTCACGCCTTCATCCCAGAGTGGGGTAGGTAGAGCTACAGAATTACCAACAACTCTAACAACTTGTTAATTCTTTAACCACATTTTGCACAACAGGCTAAGATGTTTACCAGTGTATTAGTGACAGGTTGCAAGCCCATCGCCTAATAATACAACACACCTTTAATCCCTTAGTCGTCTCTTAAGACTTCCACGGGAATACATGGAGTGGCACTATTCTAAGCCGGCAACCACATTTTTGATGGTATAAAAAATAAAAATAAAAGTTCGATCCACTTTATTTCATATAATAAGACACATAAGACACTTTTAACCCGGAAAACGTCATCAATACGTTGAATGAATTTTACGCAGAAGTAGTCGCGGCCATAAGCCGGCAAGTCCTAATTTATAGCCTGAACGGCGTTTCATCATTCAAAGCTATAATTTAGAAGTAGATAGTCAACTATATATCTATGTATACCCAGTTGCGCAGGCGCAGTGACCGGCGCCGTGATTGAGTTACGCGTTATTGTTATTAATTATCTATTTATTGACCCTGACGTGTGTGGCGGAGGCTATGCGCATTGTGCCGGCGCGGGCGGGGATCTTAAATACAAATAAAACTATATTAGACAAAATCTAACTTATACTGACCTTGTCCCAAACTTAGCTCTAAGCTGGTGGGGCAATTATAACGATGGACATAATTAAAAATATAAAGATCATTCAAAGTTTAGAAATAAATACTCGCCTACCTAAGCAAAATATACATCGTACAGATCTAGAGCTAGATTTAGCACTAACAAAATTTGTAACACACAGGTAAATAGAAACTGTCTACCGTCCTATAAAAGAAGCGGCTAACTGCATAGTATTATAGTAGGTATAAGCATTTTAAAGGGTATTGGGTTAATTTGTTTGAAGAATATTGTCATTTTCTTTTTATTTTTGCATAGTTATTTAGAGGACCTCGAAATACACATAGATGTATATAATTTATGGCGTTTAATAATTAAAAAAAAAAAAATTAAAATCATTAATTAATTAAATAAGGCCTATTATACAACAAATGAATATTTGTCAGACTACACTATTTAGTTGATACCTGTGCATGTATAGTGTGCTGAGTCATTAACTACATGTTAAATTTGTGTGCCTGAGGGCGTAACATGGTGATACTTTACACTATTTGAGACCTTATGTAATTTACCTGTGTTATACAAATAAACGATTTTGATTTTTTGATTTTTGATTTGATTTATTATCAGATAATTAAAATCCATATTTTGTTAGTAACAATTAAGCTTATGCCATAAATTAATATCTCATAAATTAATTAATAATATCGGAGCCGAGATATTTAAGATTTTGGTACTAAAAGTATGCCTAGGTAAGAATATTAAATATCTCGGCTCCGATGCACTTAAGAGTATTACATTACATAACAAAACATGTTTATTTTGAATTATTCTATCATCATTTACCACTTATACTAAAAGCCGCTCTCCTTGAAAATGTATGACTTTTACAAACGAAAACACTTTTACCCAAACCCCTTTAATGTGGTTCCTAATAGAGTATACAATGGTTTGACGGACCTCAATACATTTATGAGAGAAGTATTTATTTAAAAAATATATATAAACGGTAGATCAAACATTAAAATCTTTCTTGTAGGCCCGATATTACGTATTACGTACGTACGTATTTGAATGTCAATTGAATTGACTACTTGGTATAATTAGGTCTCTTCCGCTCCCGCTGCCGCTTCCGCTCTCTCAACTACTGTGCTACGACCACATTTCAAATTGAAATAAATAACATTTTGACAATTCGGTGTGTCAGCCGGTGCAGGCCGTAAATCACACGCAACCGACTCCATTTGTCACCTCATTGCGTTATAATGCACTGTAGGGCGAGCTGGGGGCGAGGGGGGAGATAATCAGTCTGTTACCATTTCGCAGTCTAATGTTGGATTTTACCTAACAGTTAAAGTGCAAATAACGGTTAGTAACTGCATTTGTAAACTGGTGAGCCTTTAAGTTGTTGTATTTGACGCAAAAGGCGGTGGCTACCAACAGACTTGATTAATAAGCAGCTGTATTAGTTTCTATCCAAAACTTTATTGAAAAAAACAAGGCAAAATTATATTTTTTTCTTCGTCTATGGTTAAATTAACAACTTAATGTCTTGGTCGCTTTTGTCACTTTCTTATTCGCTGAGGTACCTACTAAGTGAAAGCGCACGACTTAAGAAGTCAACGTGACAAAAAAAATACACAATTTTTTCTGATTATTCAAAAAATAATTGACTTTTTCTAGCGACCTTCCTCCAAAAACCTACATCTTCAGTACGAGTATTTCAAGCTTTAAAAATCGTTAGTGAAGCGTACCTACTGCTTATTTCTGCTACCACGTGTAACGGGTAGAGGTGCTAAGCTAAAAATGCTTTGAACTCCGTGCCGGCTCGTCTCCTCACTCCTCAGGGAGGAGTGCCCGGGCACGACCCCTCATTAACGATGCACATTTTTGTAAAACTCCGCGGGTCACAGTTTAATCCCTATAGTACCTTTTAGAATTTTAAAAACTTTTGTTTTGTTAGTGTAGTGTCTCTATGACGGATTTTTTTGTATAAGTAGCTACTTTTGTTTTTGAATATAAATTGTGATAACTCTGATCGAAGTGCAAAGCTGTGTTTGGTTGTCGTCACGTGTAAAATAAGCCACGGGAAAGGTATTTTTTTCACAGAGCTGGTAGAGTCGCTTGCAAAATAATTAAGATCAAACGCGTTGTTTTTCTGTGATGTGATGAAGAGGGCATTGTAGGCAAACGACTTTTTATACTGACTTTGTGTACATTTTTGTTTTTTTACTGACGGTAATACAAATGTCGTAAGATAATATTTGGTTTTTGCTTTTATTAGTGCGTCGACTTACTGAACATTTTTACTACGAAGGTATATTAAGAAGAAAGGTGAGCGCAATAATAAATATTTGTGACTTTTTTTTTCAACTTCAAGGAAACCCCGCTAAGTAAGCAAAGAAAGGCGTTGCCTAGCCCGTCAAATTAAAAGAATAAATAAAATAAATAAATAAATAAATAATATCGGGGGACTATGTCACGCTAATTGACCTAGTCCCAAACTAAGCTCTAGGCTTGTACTATGGGTACTAGACAATGATATAAATACTTATAAAGAGAAATAATATACTTAAAAACATAGAAAACATCAATGACTCAGGAACAAATATTTGCGCTCATCACACAAATATCTGCCCTTACCGGGATTTGAACCCAGGACCTCTAGCTTCGTAGGCAGGGTCACTACCAACTAGGCTATCTCGTCGTCAAAATGAATATTCCCACGCAGTGCCTTTTATATGTTTATATCAGAATAACAGTGGAAGATCAGTTTCCCCACAAATATAGAGTCGCGGCGCGCAGTACGTCGTTAATGGCGGACTGAACGAGGATCGGGTTTCCACGGGACGTAATTTACGGTTTTCTTGACTTTTAACGGAACCGCTGACGCGCGTGGATCCGCTTTCAGCGCTGTTGTTGTTCAACAACGGGATATCTCGACGACAATGGCGCACTTTATAAAACAACTCGGGGCCTAGACGATGCATAACGCCACATACCGTTTAAGTAGACGATGTTCTAAATCTGGTAAAATGATTTCGAAATTCGCTTACGTAAACCTTATTTGCATCTTGTCTACGCTTTCTGAAACTATAAGACGGACTTGCACGAAAAATTCAACACTGGGTTAAGACACTAACTCGAGTTAGTAAACGTCAGTTTCGATTAACCCAGTGTTGAATTTTTCGTCCAAGTGGCGCTAAAAGGAAAGCTTGAATAATATTGTACGTGTTGGTATGATCATGTGAACCGTATTTTTTGCATAAAACCGGATCGTCCAGCTTATTACAGTATTTTCGCCAACGTTAGGATTTAATCCAAGATTTTCCACCAAATTATTTAATTTTTAGTATGTACATTTACACAACCGTGTAATGTCAATTCGACTGGCGGTGGGGCGCGCCTTCTTTGATTGTAAAGACTGTAAAATTAAGTACCTACTTATACTTATTATTTTTTGATAGGATGTGACGTATTTCTAATTTGTGAATGTATATAGGCCTTGATTCAAGTAAATATAGTAGTTTTTCTTTTGTTTAGGTCTATATATAACTTGTTAGTCATGTAGTTCATTAAAAACTGAAAGGGGATCTGTTAGTAATGTGTTTACCTTACACTTCTAATAGTTGAGGCCCGCGCCAATAATCTATACAATCTACGTCATGTACAGTCAGCCAAAAATGTGGTCTACCACCCTATGGTTGAAGTTCATTTGCACGTCATGATACAACAAGTTCGGTTTTCCCTTGCAATAATATTATAACAGTGACAAGTGTCAACTTTAGCGATATTTACATAATTTTGTCAAAACTGGTAGACCATTTTCTTGGCCGACCGTACCTACCTAGATCGCCGACCTGAAGGGTATTATTGGTTGAATCTAAACTAATCTGAGCCATCGACTTAAGGTTTTTACGATGGACAAATAACACCATAGTAGTTTGTAACTCTTTACACGACACTAGGATGACCAGCTAACTTGTGCACTAAACCATTTTCTTAGTTACTATCAGTTTAAAAGAGCGATAGAGTGCGTTTACCTCGCGTTTATCGACTTTCCGCCATTAAACTCTGTGATAAGCTCGAACTGAACTAAACTCTTTAACTGCGGCAGTTTACCCGCTACCGGCGAATAAAGGTGACTGTCGCCTTTCTTTTGCTACCTGAGGTGTTCTAGAATCTTGGAATGTTTAATATTTAATTTTATATAAAGTTGATGATGAGCTACACGATAACTTGGATTTTAACTCGGTTAATAATGAACGAGTTATAAGTTTGACGCCTATGTTTGTCTAGCTGCCTGTAGGTATGTCAGTCTTTTTGTCTGTCTATGGCGGATACACATATAACGGATTGAAGGAAAACAGTCACGACTAAGGCCTGTATTAATAAACTCATCTTGGCTGAGATGCGCGTCACAAGATACGTCAAAGTAAACGTCAAACCATAGAACACTGTCATTTTTGACACATCTCGAGACGAGCATTTAGAGTTGAGATTCGTTTATTAATACGGGCCTAAGTAGACTTGATTGGTTCTTGAGATACAATACCAGCGACTAAATTATTTATACCTACTAAAATAGTATTTTTCGTAATCGTGTTATAATAGAGAGCTTTTTAGTCGAGTACCGTGTTTAGGCCACGAAGCTTGCTGAGTTGCCTAAGTAAGGTACGAGATTAAAAAGATTAATTATGACACTATTGTGAACAATACTTTTTGTACGAGTTCATTAAAATTAATAATGTAAGTCATTAATACGAGTAGGTATATAAGAAAACTAAAAGTAGATTTTTGACAGATGATGCGACGCTGCTGCTACGTTCCGAAACGACACAGATTGGCAATTTTGTATCGGATCGAGGCTCCTTAAACAAGGACACATATATGGAAATCCGAAGTTCTATTTTCAAATTTTTTTCGGTTGTCTAGAGCGTATCGAAATAGTTATTTCGGTTGTCTAGAGCGTATCGAAATAGTTATTTCGGTTGTCTAGAGCGTATCGAAATAGTTATTTCGGTTGTTTCGGAAGTAACATCTAGACTATTCAACGATGAAAAGAGTGACGTTACAGTATTCTCTATGAAATCGTAATACACACATTTTAATCGACGAGTACAAAAATTATCTAATACAGCACTAAATAACTTTAAATAGAAAACTTGTTTATATTATAAGTTTTGTTTTTTTTGACAGTTTTTGTGTTTATAGTAACGACTTTTAAACCCTGCACTGACCACGGCCCGACATGCTCTCGCGCAGCTTTACTCCCTACTGCCCACAACACCCTATAATCTAAACTACGCAGTTTCATTTCCTTCCCAGCTCTGGCTGCTATATTTAGGCATAATGCAGGTGACCAGATGCGCGTACGCATGCGGTGCAATTACAGCCGTTTTAACGGCTCCAGTTCCGTGCATTAGCTCGCTTGTTTACGTTCACTCAATACGGAAACTGATTGGTTAATGAGGCTCGTCTAACTTGGAGTCAAACACCCGATATGGGGTATATTATGTGTACATACCTACATGTTTTTAAGTATGAACTTTTCTATACATATAAATATTTTTATCGTTGCCTATTACCCATAGTACATGCTTAGAGCTTCAAACCAAATGTAAAATCAAAATTGTTTATTTCCTTAACAAACCAGTACAAATCATATGATGGCCGGCGTCTCCTTGTAAGTTATTTCAAAATAACCTGTGCCAGGAGGCACCGCTCTTCCATACCTACACTTTATTTATGTGCCATTCTTAAAACTATTTAACCTAAATTTTATTTGTATGCGTGTGTGTGTGTGTGTGCGTGTGTGTGTGTGTGTGTGTGTGTGTGTGTGTGTGTGTGTGTGTGTGAGAGAGAGAGTGTGTGTGTATGTGTGTGGTGTATATGTGTGTGTATATCTAGACTATAATTCCTAGCAGATCTTCTACATACTTGATCATAGTTCTTGTCTTGCATCCAACTTGTTGTTCTACTTTTAAAAGAGCTTAGTTTGGGACTAGGTCAATTTGTGGGAGATTGTCCCCAGACATTTATTTATTATGTGTTCAGTCGTCATCAGCCAAGTAAGCGGTGGTTCGTGAAATGAACATGTTGCTAATAAAGCCACGTATAGAGAAGTCGACTCCGAATTGACAGATGCATCTTATGGACCTTGTGTTATTCAAATTTGTTTTAGCTTTTAGCCAATCTTGCTTTAATATGGTAGTTATATTAATAGTGTTGGTTGCTCTTATTTACTTGATAATAAGAGCTACTACAACATCTACAATATGATTACAAGATTTCTTACTTGACTTGAAACCAATAACCAACAAGCAAGATAAAGGCAATTACAAGGAGTCAATTAACGCTGTTTATCATGTTTTTGAAGATGGTTTATAGCTGTTCATGGGCCTAGTTCATATAGCAATAAACATTTTTTGTGTTAATATTATAGCATACGGCACTCACAAATAACGTAGCCTTCTATAGGTAAAAGAATTTTCAAAATCGGTTCGGTACATACAGAGATTACCCCTTACAACGTCACAAACCTTACCTCTTTATAATATTACTAATATTAGTTTTAGGGTTCCTGTGGGAACAAAACAAATTATAACTAATGTTGATGCAATCGCAGTCGTTGCTAGGATATAGTCAAAATATATGTCTAACTGTCCACAAGAAAATAATCTCCAACATGAAAATCGATTACCTACACGTCCAATGCCAAGGTAACGAAATCCGATATAAAATTGACTCAAACTGGAGCTCTCGGAAAGTATTAAATAACAATCGATTCTAAATCCATTTTGATCACAATCTTTCAATCAGTCGCCGAGTTAACGAAATCCCCGGCTCACGACAATGCTCGATGAAATTACCTTTAGCAATCGACTAATCCGATTACGAGTCGACTCGCTATCGATTCCATATCGATATTACGATGGTATCGAGTTTAATTTTCAACGATCATTGGACGTAGTATTTCTACATCTAGGTGTTTATAGCATACTCGAAGTATGGTGTAAGTGATATACTTAGATCAGTGGGGTTATTATGAATTTATGACCTATCTGTGCCATTCATTTTACGCTGAGAGAAAAGGACAGAGTTATGTAACTGCTATAGCTCCGTCCTTTTCTCTCAGCGTAAACAGAACTGCATATCTATGTCATAATAACCCCCCAGGAGAGCTATTATACCAGCTCAGTATTGGAGAAAGGGACAGAGGAAGTCAGAGGGTTATGGTGGATGGTGGTTAACGTTCTTACATCAGAAACTATCTAAACAAACGAATATCGGCCTAACAAGCTCGTTACATGACAGCTGGTACAGTCGACTACAAAGATATGTTTCCAATTTTGGACCTAATAAGGTCATAACAATGCAATAAGGTGAAAAAAAATATACATCTATTTGTAGTCGACTAAAGTTTCCCGATTAAAGGCAGGGCAGTCATCATCGAGTCAGACCCAAATTAAGTGAATGAAACTCCGCTGGAAGATACTTATTCGATAACAGGATGATGGTTTGCTAAGTATTCCAGAAGGTACAGTGTTTATACCTATCAGTTTAAGTCCTAACAACAACTACTTACAGAAAAATAAAAATAAATGACGATTTATCACGCCGCTCTGTAGAGGTAAATACAATATGAAATCACGTCGATTGCATTAATCCTGTAATTCTGATCTTCATTCATAAAACCCCGCCTAAAATTACAACAATTTTAAACCGTCTTTAAAGTTAAATATCATATTTCCATGCAGCCGGAATACAAAGATATCTAAGATGAAGGTCAAGATGGCGTTGTTGAAATTGTATTCAAATTATAATAACCGAAGTCGAGCCCCAATTATATGGAGATTTCGTCAGCACTTGATCCTATTACCGAATTGATTTCGATCTAAATTCTATCTCAAGGCGATAATAACGTTATGATTATTTAGTTGATCGTGTAAACCTTGCCGACCGGAGGTACAATTGGCGGTAATAATATCTTAGGCAACACTGAGTTCGAATAATCTGTGACACGTCCTGTGTCTATTAGAAATGTCAGTTAATTTTGAGATCAATCTTAACTAAGTTATCATCGATGGTGTATACTATCTTTGTAATTATAGGAGTACCGTCAAAAAGGACTACAAGTTCCTAATACAGGATTATTTTTTTCGATCGTAACTTGATTTAATTGATTACTCATAGTTGTAACCTAAACTAAACAAGGTGTAGCAATGCATACTTACGTGATAAGGCAAATTAATATTCAGAAAATAAACAGAATTTTGAGCACCGTTCACCACACTCAAAGCCTTCAAAAAAAGATAAAATCTAGGAACGCAAAATGCATCTTATTGTGCCACAATTAAACTCATCTTATCCCGTTTCTCTTCACTCGTATCAGCAACAAAAGCTTTGAATTCTTATGAAAAACCGACCGTTAATTAAATCCAGAATCTTACCCCAAAACGAATACAGATTGCGGGCTGAATAGTATTTAATTAATTTAGATGTATGCGGGGCGGGGAGTGGAGGGTCCGCGGAGATAGTTCGCGCGATATGGCTGTTGTGCTCCTTACTGGGACAAAGATTAGTTTGGTGACAGAACGAACCGGTGATTTTTAGAGAAGAAATAAAGTAGCAGAGACGAACTCAAAAACAAGAGACAGGATAGCTGAAAATCTAAGAGTGTAGCAAAAGAATGTAATAGTGTAGAGCTTGCGGCTACGTTCGCACAGAAATTGATTAACGCTAGACCGAGAAAAATGATTTTGGAAATTGTTTTATTGCCGATGGCCGTTGGAGCGGGAAGGTTCTAGAGTGGCGACCGCGAACCAGGGGACGAAGTGTGGGCAGGCCTTCCACAAGGTGGACCGACGATCTGGTAAAGGTCGCGGGAAACCGCCGGATGACAGCAGAAGAGGACCGATCGTTGTGGAAAACCTTGGGGAAGGTCTTTGTCCAGCAGTGGACGTCTTGCGGCTGATGATGATGACGATGATGACCAGAGGGCTTATTGTCTAACGCACACATTCGCAACCGTTTTAATTTTGAAAATCGAAGGCTTGTCTGCATACAAAATGAAAACAATAGCTCCGCTTTGAAGCCAATTGAGATTGCGAGTGCGTTAGGCAATAGGCCCGCTGGTTAATATATACCTTCCGTATGACCGCCTTCGAGCTATAAACTATCTTTCACATTGACTAGTTAAGGCGTAGAACCTTGAAGGTCCAACATACAAACAAACACTATTTCGCGTTTATAATAATAAATAAGGATCGTCACAGCTTATGTCTGGTTTTTTTTGTCGATAGAAGGGTTCAGCTTTCAGTTTTGACAAAAAAATCAGATTTAGCATTAGCATGTTTTCTGGTTACCTTCTAGCACCGTAGTCTTTGGCCGCTATCAGCGCCCGCGCATCGGGTCGCAGCCCGGGTCGAGATAACGAGACAGCCTTCCGCGGTGACCGACTGAACCGAGCCGGTCACCTTCGTAGTCGATGGCTAGTCGTTTTGTTTCTGCTCGGTTAGTCGTGTGCGAGATTAGGAGTGTTTTAGTTATATTTTGGGTTTATAATAAGGTCCGTTAGTTCATTAGGTTCCAACGAAAATAAAATTTTAGATACCTAAGGTAAAGTTTTTGCACACAAAAAGAAGTCAGGGGAAAATCTCACACCAATTGAACTAGTCCCAAACTAATCTCTAGACAACGATATAAATACTCACATAGAGGAATAAATACTTCAATAGATAGAAAACATCCAAGACCTGCGCTCATCATACAAAATTTTTCCCATACCGGTAATTGAACCCTTACTAGGCCAACGTGTCATTGAGAAGATTTTCTTTTAGTTGATATTAATTCTATAAAAGAGTTACGAGATGAGTAATATAAAGAAATACTTATAAATAGAATTAATATTGCTGTTGTAAATCCTAATTAAATTAAGAAATAATTTCATTTTATGACTTAAGCTATGTTTTAATGTGTCAATCGTTCACAATAATAAGAACAATTAATTGGAGTATGGTTGATTTACCTACAGTAGCATTATAATTATATTTTTCATGTTTTATTAAATTATCTCACCTCACACAATAAAGCCATCCAATTAACTTCCTGATCGCTCGCTTTGTAATCTGAACCTTACTTGATCACACACATCATCAATTTCCTCGATACACATGTAAGCATGGAGTCCCAAAGCAATTAGGAAGCCCGCAATCATTCGGGCGGCGATTCGAATCAATAAAGATAATGATAATGAAGGTGTTAGCCCGTCGTTAAAGCTCGCAGCCGCGCCCATCCACCCTTCGAGCTTCTTTGGAGCTTTTACTGCCGAAAGCTTCTAGCCCTTGATTGATTTGTTCTCACACTTGTTCAATCTAGATCTTACTTTAGATTAGTCTATCTTGTTTTGATATTGCTATAGTATTGTTAAAAAATGATAGTATATTAAATTTACTTGACAGTAACAGCTGCCATAGTTTCAAGTTTGATTTGATGTCTGTATCGAAGCAAGATGGCTGACAAGAAAGGAGATAAAGTGCCTACTTGCGTTTTCTACCAGATAACCAGAGAATCTAAATACAGGATGGACAGTGAATACTGAATATGGGTCAGTAAGAACAGCTACTAAAATGGCCTTAAGGGACCTCCCCAAACTTGTCAGTTATGGCTATAATTGGTTAAAAATTGAAATTTTTAGTAACAAATACGTTGTCATTAACATATTATTGAATTCATTAAAAAAAATATTCAATATTGTGCACTACGCTTAAATCCATTATCGGCGCGGCGGCTGTGCCTTCAAGTCTCGCGCGCGCCGCGCCTCCTTGCTCAGCGCACGGCGCGCCTCCTTGCTCCGCGCGCGGCTGCGTCACCGCGCGCGCTGCGGCCCTGCGCCCCACGTTTTTTTTCATATTGAAAAATGACAGTTATCTTGTAAATAAGTATTGTGTTTGTGTTTTTATAAGTCTTCTTTTTTGTGTTGTATGTATAGGTAATCTTTTATTACATTTTTAGTATTAAGTTGATGCCCTCTCAGCCCTGTTTTTCGGCAGTAGATTTTATAGGGTGCCCAATATGTGGGGACAATAAAAAATATAAGGGTCAGCGTGGGCTAGCGATACACACAGCGCGCCGACATGGCACGCGCATGGAGGTCGATCCTCCGCTGCCGAGCGCATCGCAGCCCGCGCCGCCGCCTGCCCCCGCGGGCACCTCATTCACCCCTACACTCGCCGAAAGACTGGGTTTGCTGAAGCATAATGTGCCAATCATAAAAAGAATACCGCGTGGTGCGCGCATATCTGTGGCCAGCTGCCTCTCAGAGTGTGTCGCCAAAGTCGTCGCGGAGAATTCTCCCGCAGCTTGGACGCTTCTGCTCACATTTTCATATTCTGTATTGCACGCAAATAAATCAAAAACACAATCGCTTACCAACCAAATAAAAAATAATTCCCTAAATTTTTCCGGCCTACCGACTGATCTCCAAATTTCCTATAAAAAAAGGACTAATAAAAATCCACCCGTTCAATATTCAAAAATAAAATCAATAGAAAACAAGCTATCTGAAGGAAATGTGAGTGGAGCTGCCCGGTTTTTATTTTCTAATGACGACTTGGCTGCACACTCCGCCGAGACCTTTGCTGCCCTCAGAGAAAAACATCCTCTCCCACCAGCTCACACCTCGCTGCCTGACCCACCCTCAGCCGATGACTCTGGAATATCAGTTGGTGAAGATGCCGTACGGCAGGCAATCGTGTCGTTCCCTAATGGTTCCGCTGGAGGGTTGGACGGGTTATCACCTCAGCATCTTAAAGACCTGACGACCCCGTCTTTAGGGGAGGCGGGACAAAGTCTGATTAATAACCTCACTGCTCTAGTTAATCTAATGCTATCAGGTCGTGTACACGTCGAAATTGTCCCACTCCTCTATGGCGCTAATCTCGTAGCTTTAGCAAAAAAAGACGGTGGTATCCGTCCGATAGCCGTTGGCTGCACGCTTAGGCGCTTGGCATCGAAGCTTTGCTGTCGCAAATTTCACAAGAGGCTGTCAGACACTTTTAAGCCTCGACAGCTAGGTTTCGGTGTCAAGGGAGGATGTGAGGCAGCTGTTCACGCAGCGCGTTCTTTTTTGAATAGTCCGGACTATGAGGTTTTTCTTAAAATCGACGTCAAAAATGCTTTTAATTCGGTCAATCGTGGTGCCCTTCTAGCAGCTATTAAAAAGGAACTTCCAGAAATATACACTTATTTGTGGCAATGTTATGGGGCACCGTCAAAATTACTTTTTGGGGACAAAATTATTTCATCATGCATGGGTTGCCAACAGGGAGACCCCCTTGGTCCTGCCATATTCAGTTTAGCTATTCATCCGATTATTTCAGATCTAAATTCCAAATTCAACCTTTGGTACCTTGATGACGGATCTCTTGGCGGAGATGCCTTAACAGTATTTCAAGACCTAGAAATTATCATTAACAAATTTTCAGATATTGGTCTTTCATTAAATTTCACAAAGTGCGAAATTTATCTGCAAGATAACCTTACTTCAGAAAAAAAAATTGAAATCATCACAAAATTTAACGCAGTCATGCCCAACATTTCGGTCCACTCTAATACCTCTCTGACTCTTTTAGGTTCTCCAATTTTCGACGAAGCCATTAATCCTGTAATAAATTGTAAACTAAATCATTTTAAAAATACTTCAGGTCTTTTGTTTGAAATGAACCCCCACATGGCTTTGTTCATCATTCGGTTTTGTCTTTTTACTCCAAAATTTATGTATTTGCAACGCAGTTGCCCAATTTGGAAATTTCCCTCTATCATGGCTGCTATCGATAATTCCCTTCAGGAAACTCTATCTAAATTATTAAATATCAATTTTGACAAAAGTTCTTGGACTCAAGCGGTTCTCACAGTACGTTTTGGTGGACTGGGTATTCGTTGCTCATCAAGTGTAGCTCTACCGGCGTTCCTGTCCTCTGCTTATGGTTCGATGTCTCTCGTCAGTATTATATTAAATCTCCCACAGATACTTGACGTTGAGATAGCGAACCTGGTGGAGGCCAGGGATGCCTGGTGTGAGTCATGCCCTGGAGTGGATATGCCAACGCATAAACATATTCAAAGAGCTTGGGATACCCCTCGTCTTATGGCAATTCATGCAGCCCTTTTAGACAATAGTCCGGACGATTCAGATCGCGCCCGTCTTCTCGCTGTCACAGCTAATGAGTCGGGCCATTGGCTCCAAGCCCTTCCCTCTCGCAATATAGGTACAGTCCTGGACTCAAGCTGCTTGCGAATATCAATCTGCCTGCGGCTTGGAGCCAAGATCTGTGTGCCTCATTCTTGCAACTGCGGCAAGGAGGTGGATGAGCTTGGTAGACATGGTCTTTCTTGTTTAAGGAGTGCCGGCCGCATGTTCCGCCACGGCGCCATAAATGATTTGATCCGTCGTTCGCTTGCCACCGCCTCTCTACCTGCTGTTTTAGAACCAGCTGGTATGATCAGAGACGATGGGAAGCGCCCAGACGGAGCAACATTGGTGCCGTGGAAGCTTGGTAGGGCTCTGGTGTGGGACGCAACTTGTGTCGACACTTTTGCCCTATCTCACTTACAAGCAACCCGAAATCAGGCCGGCGCAGCAGCTGATCAGGCCCAAACCCTCAAACGTCGTAAATATTCATCATTAATTAATGATTACGAATTTGCGGCGCTTGCAGTGGAGACTCTGGGACCTTGGTCTGCTGACATGAAACTTTTTATAAAGACCCTGTCTACTAAGCTTATTGACGCCTCCGGGGATCCCAGAGCGGGCGCTTACCTCTCCCAAAGGATAGGTTTAACTATCCAGAGAGGTAACGCAGCCAGCATCATGGGTACAATGCCGCGAACGGAGCTATTAGAGGGGGTATTCTTTTTGTAGTTGTGTACACAAATATATTTAATAATTCTAGTTTTAAGTAGATAATAGGTTTTACATTAGTTATTAATTATTATAATTATTATTGTTTATTGTATATTAGTTATTATAAATATAGGAGCAAATATTACATGAAACATTTTCAGCGAAACGTTATGTCACCTATGCAAATCGACAATTATTTACAGATTGTGATGCCACTCAATTATATTACTTCAAAAGACTTTAAGAGCAACCAAGTTTAGGGTAGGTATATTTACAGTCGAATACGTAGTTGACAGAGAATGTATCCATTTCTTCACCTTATTGCATTGTATAGGTAATACCTATTTACATCACTTTGTCAAGTAGATAGGAGACTGTAAACCTTTATTCTACGAATTGTTGTTTTGCGGAGCTCGAGTGAGCACGAGTCAACACACTGTCAACTCTTTAAAAAGTATGAAACTGTTATCAAAGTCATGCAGATGTAGATGTTTACTTAATCTTTATTTCTGCGAGCTCGGAACTCGGAACGATAACCCCGTTTCCGAGGGCCTTGAACGTAGAGGTTAAAGGAGACATTTCATTTAAATACATTTAAATTATTCAGCTTTTTTATTTTCTTTAGTTTGTAGCCTTGGGTTTGTTGTCTTCCCTACCAGCCCCCTATTTCACCATCATGACAATGACAGGTGACAGGGGACATTTTAGTGTACACTGCGCAACTTATATGAAACCCAGTGATGTATCAGTTTGTTAACTTTGAAATGTATAGGTACCGAATTGTCACCTGTCAAGATGGTTAAATAGGGTGCAGGTGGCAGGTGTGCTCGTGTGACGTCTCCAAAAAATATTGATTGATCTAAAATCAAAATTCTTGAGTCCAATGAAACCCAGAATAGATAGAAATTTGTCCTTTTACTTTCTCAACTTAGTATCTTATTGAATAGTTAGATAGGACCAATGATCGAACAGTAGTCTTTATTCTTTAGGGCACTTGAGTGCTTTTCTCATCTAACTATTCAATCACATACGAGGTTGAGAAAGTAAAGCGACGATATTAGATATATTTAAATACATGCCAGATTGAATTAGTCCGCTGAGGTTGTTGTTGGACTAATTAGGGAAAGCAATTTAATCGGTTATTAACCATTTATGTATGAAAATAACCGGTTATAACCGCTTATTTGCATTCCGTAGAACTAATGTTTGGTGATCAATGTACCTATTCAATATCCCAAATTTATTCGGGGAAAGTTAATAAAAAAAGTATATTTGATAATGTTTAATTCTCTTTCCAAAAATCGTGCGAAAAAACTTAAGTCCCTGTCAATCATTACGAAAGATTAACATTTCACAATAGATGTTAAGAAGAGAAAAAATGTCAAGCCCTTTGTTCGGCAGTCAATCCTAATCCAGTAAAACTGTCAAAACATTTGACACGTCTCTACCTGGACTCGGGCTTGTGGGACGAATTATTTAAATATAGGGCTTAAATAGTTTGTGGTTTTAACGTTGTTAAACATTGTTACCTCCTTGAATTAAAATCTTGTAGTACCAACAATTTTTGAGTAGTAATATTGGGTCCTTACCTATGAACTTTCTTTTTATGCGTTTTTTATTTCGCACGTAAATTTATTCATTTCAATTTTAACCTCCAAATTATTTTTAAATTTCATTAATACATAATGTTACAAAGGTTTTTTGATATAAATAATATGGTTCAATTCCTTACTTAATGTTTAAAATTAAAGTGTGAACTCAACTCTTTTCTTGTGCTGAGAGTTCAAGTGTTTCAATTACGCAGAGTTTTATGAAGCTAAATATTTTTAAGTACCCGACCGACTGTACTTACCAACAACCATTCTAGTAACAAGTCCTGTAGCTGTGTATAACTTGCAGACACACCTACCTATTTCTCTTTACTGCTCCGAAGCTTGGCAAGGCCTGTAAAGCGAAAACTTTAGTACATACAATCACAACAGTTCAAGAAAATACTTTAGTTTATTAGAAAACACAATAATAGTAATGAGGACGCCACTGTACATCCGGCGTACGCTCGGCGCAGTGTCATTTTTGACGACATTATCCAAACAGCAGTTGTTTTTTTTTATACTTGCTTAGACTGGTTATTCGGTGTCCTAAAATGAGTTTGTACCTACGTATGGAGATTTATTTGAAGTATTGAACGATGACGTCACAGCCCTCTATTATTAATTATTAAATATCACGTTATTAATAGACAGACAGACAGACAGACAACGAAGTCTCACATTCAAAAAAGAGTTTACTTTCATGCTTCATTTACTTATGCCTAAATAGTTGTGTGTTGTCATTTTTTACCTTGGCTAATTAGAAACTGGCATACGAGTATTATGTCATAAAGGGGACCTTAGTGCTTGGCACGTACGTTTGTACAAGGGCGATAAATAAATCTGTACTTGTGTCAATATCTCTAATGTAAATATGTATACTTGTATTGCATAAGTAGTATGGACGACCGAGGACCACCATCGAACACACATTAGTCCCATATCCTTATCGCCTTACATTTTAACAGCCCCATATATCCTTCAGCGCTAGCAAACATCCCAAAAAAGATGGCGTCCTTTTGGCATTTTTTCTGCGCAAGATTACAGTTCCATTTGCTCGATAGGACTGTTGGTTTTTACGTTTCGAATGCCCTTTTTGTAACATCCGGTTAGCATTTTGATCCCACAAGGTGATAATATTTCTTTTGTGCGTCTTGGATGTGGTGGGGTTTAACATTCGTAAAGTTAACTTTTAAATTGCAATATTAAAAAAAGTGTATGTTTGTGGTTATTATCACTACATAGTATAAAACAAAGTCGCTTCTCGCTGTCTGTCCCTATGTATGCTTAGATCTTTAAAACAACGCAACGGATTTTGATGCGGGTTTTTTTAATAGATAGAGTGATTCAAGAGGAAGGTTTATATGTATAATAGATTCTGGTTTATGTACGGGTGTTACAGAAAACTCACATACACCGAAGCGAAGCGAGGGCGGGTCGCTAGTACTCGTATAAATAAATCAGGAGGACAATGTCACACAAATTGACCTAGCCCCAAACTAAGCTCTAGGCTTGTACTATAGAGAAACATATTTTTAAATACATAGTAAACATGCATGACTCAGCAACAAATATTCGCGTTCATCACACTAATATCTGCCCTTACCGGGACTTGAACCCAGGACTGGACTGGGGGTATATATTGCACCACGTCCGTAGGAGAATACCCACCGCTTCCCTACACGTTACCCCTGGGTGGTGCTAAAAGTGCAATAAACTGGCAGCCGTACTGTTCCACTCGAATCTCACGGCTTACTGTCACTGCGAATCGTCTATCGTCTATCATGCTCAGGAAACAATCACAAAACGGTGCTTCTAAGCGCCCCTCGACTAAAGACATTGGACCCTCCGTCCGTGTCTGTTCACTCAATATAGAGGGCATAAGCCAAGCAAAATCAGAATGCTTAAGTAGAATAGTCAATGACAACAAAGCAGACATCGTTCTGCTACAAGAGACCCACACAGCAGATCCTGCACAGCTCTCACGACGAGGGGCCATCCCGGGCTATCAAATTATCGGTGCTACCTATCACGAAAAATACGGTACAGCTACATACGTTAAAACATCATTGCTGCCATCATCTGAACTACTAAACATCTCTGTCACCCCGGACAATATTGAGACAACAATCATACGATACGGTGAAATAAAAATTTGTAACGTGTACAAACCCCCGAACAGCGTCTGGCCCGATCCAGCTCTTCCAAACCTTGGGCACCCGGCGCTGTACGCAGGGGACTATAACAGCCACCATACCTCATGGGGTTATAAATCGTCCGACGACAATGGCGAGAAACTTCACCACTGGGCTGACTCTAACAATGCTTTCCTAGTACTGGACCTAAAGAGTAAAGGCACTTTCAGATCAGCCCGATGGGGCAAAGATTACAACCCCGACCTCATATTTGGTTCCTTAGATGAGGAAGGCGAACCCATGCCAATAAAGCGCACCGTACTCGCTGATTTCCCGAACAGCCAACATAGGCCAGTACTGGTTGTAGTTGGCCTAAAAATCCCCATCATTGAATCATACCCGGCCCCACGTTGGAACTTCAAAAAGGCAGACTGGAAAAGATATGCTAATAATCTAGATGATGACATCCGTTGGGTTCCGCCGCTGTCAGAAAACTGCGGGCGTTTCCAGAAGCTTATGATATCAACCGCTAAGCGGTTTGTACCCCGAGGCTTCAGAAAAGAGTACATACCTGGTTGGAACGACGAATGCGAAGCTGCCTGGGCTGAATTTAATAAAACTGGCGATAGAACCTGTGGACATACGCTTATAAAATCTTTAAACGAAGCCAGACTCCGTAAATGGGAAAACACTAAAATGAATGAATCCCAGAGACTAAAATCCCGTACCCCACCAATAGCCAAGATGAACACCGGCGACCCCTCGTGGAAAATTGACAACGCTTGGCTCGACGAATGGCGATCCTGCGCGGTGCCCGCGGATCTGTTCGAGCTGAATCCCCGCACAAGACCCCCGGGCTTTACTGAGCAGCGTCGAATTTGGTGCTTGCTGAACCGCTTCAGAACCGATGTGGGGAACTGCGCGTATCACAGGAGTAAGTGGGGTTGGTGTGGGTCGGCGGCATGTGAATGTGGACACCCGGAACAAACCGCCCGCCATATTGTGCTTGAATGCCCACATACTAAGTATAATGGCAGTATTGAAGACCTGAAGAATCTGTCTGGAAAAGCTGTGGAATATTTTAGGAACGCTAGTTTTAAATTTTAGGTTTTAGCTTATACTTTAATTGATATAATTATAGCATATAACAATGATTGCAGTGACGTAATAATCGCCATACGATAAATAAATAATAACCCAGGACCCCTAGCCTCCTAGGCAGCGTCGTCAAATACTTATAATGTTCTTGTCTTACATTCAAATATGTATGTACCTATAAAGATAAAGGTGGCCTGTCAAAAATCATACTCCATTCTGTTTGTTACCTAACTCTCACCAAAAATAGGTGACGAAGCGCGTATTTCTTATGAACCCGGTGATTTTTATGAAAATGCGTCTCTCAGGGCGGGTTTATGAAACATTGTGGCGCGGAATATATTGTGTTACGACATACTTGAGGAGATATGTACTGATATATTATGTAAATTTTCTCTTGGCCCGTGTTTCTCGAGTTTACTCGTGAATCTTGTCGATAAGTCTGGCAACGAACGGTCCATAGTTTACGTGGACTACAAAATATGTCATCATTATTTAATCAAATATTTTTTTAAGCTTGTCACCTATTCGAAAATTCGTCTTGCCTTTTTAGGGTTTCATCGTCCCTGTCTATATGTCTGTTCGTCCGTTAACTTTGTTTATAAATATTTGTGATTGTTTCTAATCAGTCCATTTGAAGAAATATAATACAAAAGTGAATGAAATTAATTCCGATAACATCAGAAGCAAATCAGTTTTCCTGTTGGGAAATTGCGAAGTCACACATACACGTAAGAAAGGACATGTAAGTGTGTGTGTCTGTGTAGCTTGTTTACCCTTTCCCGTCTCGCGGAATTCACTTTTGTTCTTCGTCCTTTGCGTTTGCCAAATATATGTATTTTCTACACATGACTGGCTGTAGGAAATGGTTTTATTTCGCAACTATTGTTTGATTCCGGATGATAAATAGCTCGGGATCGTGTTGTGATGTTGAGGCTTCGTTTGGAAAGGAACAAATAGCTATCGTTGCGTGACCGAGGAAATCTTGTTATTAATGAGTAAAGATGAGCAATGAATATTCGGTAGGTTTCTTATTCTACACTCTATCCTCGTAAGGCCCAATGTGCAATAGCATGTACATAATCAAAGCAATTTAATTTGAACTGTGTTACAATAAGTAGGTTTATTTTCCAATATTCATAAACTGAAAATGGCATTATCGAACAAATGTCATTGAACTTTATTGCTTTGATGGAAGATTCTAAGTCCTAAAAAACTCCCTGTTTGCAGTATGGTGGGCGTTACGAGACTAATAGTAAGTGGAATCTGAAACGTATAAACATTTTGAAATCTCAAGAGTGTAATCCCAAGCCTGCGAATGCGTTATTACATCGATAAATAAGTAATTTGTTATAGGTCTGTATTGAGCGAGATCAAGATCTCAAGAAGTGTCAGAAATCACAGTTCTCTACATGACAGTTGATCTTTGACGTGTCTTGAAACTGGTTTTTTACTCGAGAGCAATTTTGTAAAACACATTATACAGTTGACATATTATTATCATACCTACTCATGAGAGAAGGCTCTGAAAACTCTTTTTTTTTATTGTTCCTGTGTCTTCGGTATTTTCTATGTAAGTACTCGTAATTTAGTATTTATTTCTCTATTAATAAGCATGGTTGTCGTTGTCTAGTACTCATAGTACATGCCTTGAGCTTTGTTTGAGACTAGGTCAATTTGTGTCAGATTGTCCCTTTAGTATTTATTTATTTACCCATTACGAGTATACCTCGTCTTTGAACTTATTGTCATTTAAAAACATAAAAAAAGTCTTGGTTCTAAACGTAAAACCACCTCTCACTTGGGTAAACGCCGACCGCAAGTGCCGCAATCTTCAACACATTTTTCTTGCCCTTATTCGTTACTCTTACACCCAATACATTATAATGTATACCGAACTGAATACTTTTTACCAAGTTGTAGACTTCCCGCTAGGCTAGCAGGTGGTCCTTATTAGTTAAGAATTAAGGTGCTTAATAGAATGACATGGATCATAGGCAAGTTAAGGTTTACGCAGGCTGTCAGTAAAGTAGTATATTTCCGTTAGTTTAGTATTTAATTTACGGAAAATGCCTGTATTTTACAGAAAGTACTTTCAGTATATTCGTATAACAGTCGATATTTACCCTGGTCTCAAACTAAGCTCTAGGTTTGTAACGTGAGTACTAGAGAACAATAAACATAGTTTGTATATAGATAAATTAATACGTATAAGTATACGTATAAGTAGCAAGCGTCCAAGACCAGAAACGGGTTCATCACACAGATATGTATCCGAGGTTAAGGAACCGAACCTGGGAACCACTTGCTTGAACTAACTAGGTTCAACCGCGTCGTCAAAATAAACTTGCACAAGTTTATTGGCTGCCGTTCTACCAAATACTTAAGTAGTATATGTATATTTCTTTATCATCCAGGAAAGAGGTACTTGTGTTTGCTACTTTCAAAGTTTTGACTTTCACTAAATTTTACTTGAATTTGATAAAAAAAAGGTAGGTGAAAATAACACCTTCTCAAACCCATTTATCTGAGAACCAGTTAAAAAAAACACGCATCAACAAACTTAGATTAACGTATTGACAGTGTGTATTGACCGTTACGGCGGCGTCAATAGATGGCGCTGGCAGCAATTAAGATGGTGGCGCATGCGCAGCGTCGAGTCGCCGCGCCGGCTATGGGACAGGATAGTCGGTTGACAGCCATTTTAGGACGTAGGGCTGTCGGGCTTAATGATAATGTCACATTTATCTTGACAGGCCACACTATTAGATGTGATGAGTGAGTAAAGAGTATAAGTATTGATTTGTTTGACCTTGTTTACATACAAAAGATATCAACTGCCTTTCCAAAATATTTAGTTTCAGGGAAAGTTGTAATGCTAAATTAATGAAGTTCTTTCAAGTAATTACGAGTCATATTTTAGGTTGTGACAACATCTTAAAGTGAAAAGTTGTATTTAAGCGTAAATTCCGACATCCATACATTTTTTGCAAGACGGCAACGGCAGATTTTGGGACTTGGTCAATTTGTGTCAGATTGTCCCCTGACATCTATTTATGGCTAATTCCTATGGCTAATTCTGGGGTCATAGTCAAAAAGGGCATATACATGAACGGAATATACTAGACTTAAACCCTTTTTCACTTGATCTTTAGGAGACTTATACTTGCCCTATTTTCACTAGGGCCCCAGAATTGAGCCCGTACATTATGTTATATTTGGCACATCGGTTCCTGGACACTCCCGACAGCCCTAGAACCAAACGGATGCTGCGCGCGCGCCGCAAAAACCTGCCGCTACCTGGTGTCATGAGCCCTGCCACCTGACATCTGGGGTTATTCTCTCGAGACATCGTCGACGAATTCGACCGTAATTATAACTTGATCATTGGGTGAAGTGTTACGCAGCAGTAGGCAGTACAAAAATGACTAAAACAACTAGGTCGTCTCGTCAGGGCGTATTAATAGCATTATCATGATTGTCTTGTGTCTTTTTTTGCAGGTGTCTCACTAGTTAATAATTTGCCAATCAACTTATTGGAGATTTATTTTAGGGTGTGCCTAGAGTAATATCTACCGCTGCGTAATCCTTCCTGGCATATGGATCAAATTACATTTGCTGTTCGAATTCACCGCCTGCATATTTATATCGAGAATACCACCCCCAGCACCTCTTCCGCGTCCTCACGTAAGGCGATCGGGTTCTATTTGCACTCGGAAATGCATTGACATCCTCAGACAAAATAACCTAAGTGCGAGAAAACTGTCATGAGTAAGTGAACTTATAATTAACGAGGAAGGTTAAATGTTATTGTTTTAAATTGTGGATGTGATCTTTTTGCAATACGGTGCTTACCATGAGGTGGTTATTGTGAGCAAAGGGTATAGTTATAGGAATAGAAAGATCAAAGGAGAGAAGATACAGCTGGGGAAGAATAAATGAATGCCTATATAATAGGTGTCAGAGAAGGAAAGAGCAGAGCAGAAGGCTCCTAAATGTGAAAAATGAAATAATGATATCTGTATTTTTACTATAATTTTAGTACTCATATTGCCATGACGTGTTAAACGGTTGCTATGCTTACATTATGAGACAAATCTATCACCAAAAATGACATCCTACACAAAACACTTCAAATACGAGTTGAATTAAATAGAAGTAATTCAGAAAAGCTTCAAAAACGTCGGGCAGAGCAGAAACCATTATTTATACGCAAATATTCACAACTTATGGCAAACGATGAATATTTGGCAATTTATTTAGGCGTTCCCATCCAAAATCTGCATCTTAAGGTACCATTCTTATAAATCTGTCGTAAAACTTTTTAACAATCTCATAATCCAACTGCACGAACGCATAACCCATCTAAATCAATTTCAAACGTGTATAATTCCAAAAGCTTTGATGTTTCTTTAGTAAATTTTTATTGCCGCTTGATTTATATTACGAGCGCGTTATTCGTTTGTTGCATATCTGTGATACCTAATATCTAAAGTCGGACCTCCCAGGCGGAGACATAATCATCCAACGCGACAGTAATGGTGTTCAGAGTAATGGTAATAGGTAATAGTACCCCTTTTATGCCACAATTTGTGTAACCTTTGCGTGTGAAGTTACAATATATTTGGCTGTAATATTAAAATAACTCGCTGGAAATACGAGAGTAACTGGGTTGAGTCAACTTTGAAGTGAAGTCGCTTGCTGTAGTGAATGTAGAATGTGGCAGAACTAATAACATTCCGCTTTGATGATAAACGTCCATAGTGAACAATTGGTTAGTAATTTTTTAGGTAAACTTTGATGATAGCGACTTCAAATGCTACTATTTGTTTTTCAAAACCGTTTTACACTTTGGGTCTTCAAATTGAGAGTTAAATAGGCTTCTAGACTTCATCTACATTTGCCATCCGGTGAGATAATGATCAATCACTGGTCAGTACAGTTTTTTTTTAGTAAATTGTCACAGCAATGTTATCGTTAAGTAGATTGGTCTTACAAAAATACAATGTGTTTGGGCTTCAAAACTCTTCCATGTTATACCACTTCTTACCACTTTTATTTTGACAATATTACAAATAAGCGTCATCCTTGCAACTTTGTTCTGCCAGGATAGTTCACTTATAATACAGTGATAGTTTTTTTATATTAAGTTTCCAACTGCAATATATTCCTAGTCTCCCTCTGTCCCCGGTTAAAATATTCTCGTGTTTCCAGCAGGCCAGCGCAGTGACAAACTAGAACGCGAGCGCCCATAAACAAAGTGTCAAATTGAAAATTACCGCATTACATCTCGCCGTCCCGCATGCAATGTGGCAAGTGTCGCAGACTTTGACAAATTCTCTCTACATCCTAACACCTAGCTCGAAAACACAACCCTTATTCTTATTAACACCATTTTTTAGTCACAGAGCTTGAAAAATAAATCACTTTGTGTAACTTTACAATATGTTTCATGGTTGGTTTGCTAATGCTTAGGTTAAGTATTGCAAGTGTTTTTAATTTGGAATACATTTTAGTATGTAAATCTGATCACGATGCAATATACGATATTTATGAGCTGATCTGAAAATGGATGTTTTATTAATGTCCGGATACCCGCTCACGACGACACTAGCTAATGGTCCTGGGTTCGAATCCCGGTAAGGGCAGATATTTGTGTGATGAGCGCGAATATTTGTTCCTGAGTCATAGATATTTTCTATGTATTTAAGTATATATATCGTTGTCTAGTTCCCATAGTACACGCCTAGAGCTTAGTTTGGGACTAGGTCAATTGGTGTGAGATTGTCCCCTTATATTAATTAATTAATTTATTTATTTACGTGCTTTGTGCAACTAGAGTTGCGATTAAAAGTTCTTGGAACCAGTCTGACCACTTTGATGCTTCTGTTGGCGGTAGTTCGAAGTCCCAATCAATGTTTAACCTCCACGCTTGTTGAAATAATATTCGGCCCTTAACGTGCAAGTGATAGCCCCTATTTGCTTATCAATAAGTTCGATCTTTGCAAAAGCACTCAAGTAATACCGGGTTTGGACTTGTTAAAGTGGTATCGATAAACAGAAAAAAAAACAACAGTTCGCAAAAATGACTGGTGATTCTTTGTTACAAAAACGTATTCAAAAATTCAAATTCAAAATCTTTATTCAGTAAATAGGCCACATATGAGTTCTCTTTTACACGTCGGTAATATAGGGTGAGTCTACCAGCGCTTCGGACAAGACCATCATTGCGGAGAAGGAGCGCCGCAAGAAACTCCAGCAGAAGGTAATTTTTTCAATCATAAAAACATAGTACTTAAAACTAAGTTACATTAAGTAAAGTAAGTTACATTAGGTAATAAAGTAATAAATAATAAATTCTAAAAACTACCAAAACTTTTTTTTTTACAAATGTAACGTCAATAAACCTTAAACTTTAAAAAAAAAACTATTCTCTGGCAAAAAGTCTTGATATTGAAAAGTGGTAACACTTATTATATAGTGGTATTTCTTAGATTGATTCGGAAAGGATGACACTACAGTGTTGCCACTTTTTAATTTCAAGACTTTTTTGCCAGAATCCTTAAGAATCCTTTACAGACTATTTTCGTATGCATGATTTTGAGTTGCTACCACACAAGGCTTTCAAAACCTGCATTGCAAGTTATATGCGGTGCTAAATTGAATTTACTAGCAGTGTTTTATTGGTTCTCCGCGATTTGCATTCGTATATTGAATTTAAACAGCGACGCGTATAAAAACGTCGGCCTGTCAAAATACTTAACGAGACCTGCGCGCGCGCATGTGGAATGAATAGAGCGGCCATTCTGATTTATGTATTAGTGGTTTTGCAGTGGATGAGGATTTTTTGAAAGAAAGAAATAACGTTTATTTGCTTAAATCTCACACAAGTACCTACAGAAAAATAAATTAACAAACATATAGAAAAATCCAAAAACATCTGAACCAGTGTCAAACGGAGCAAAATGGTTCCTGCTCAGCATCTTACTGGATTTTGACTAGAGCTGGTCTTCCACAGGAACTGTTGTAGGTTATTCCTATTTAGTAGTAGAATTTGTATAAAGAAAACGTAATGAGCCAAAATAATTAACGGCGTCCGAGTCGTTAGAACACTAATGTCAGAGTTCACTGAAGATTCAATGTAATTTGAGTTGGTAAATATCAAGCTCCAAAGTCCTTGAAATTTGAGAAATCAATTTAAAACCGTAAAACTACACAACTATGTCCTGGCCTACAACAATAGTCCAATTTTACTTTTCATATTATTCTAAAAATATGATAGATTTAGCTATAGCTAGATTTTAGAGCAGTCTATTTTAGGGCAAACAGTACATATACCCAGCAATAATAGCAGTAAGGTATCATAATAATATTATAGAATAATGTAATAAGAAATATTGGACTATTGTTGCAGGCTAGGACGATAGTTGTGTAGTTATGCAAGCTGATGTTTTTGCTATAAATGAAACTTGGTTGAAAGCAGGAGAGGAAGGTCGGGTGCCGACTTTAGTGGGTTATAAATTTAAACATATGCCCCGTACTATCGGCACATGTAAATGTGGTGGCGGGGTAGCCTTTTACATTAAGAGTGGTCTTAATGCACAATTATGTGCCCATCCTATAGCTAAAGATGTTGAACAAATGTGGATAAAAATAAAAATCAATTCACTAGTACTTATCATAGGTAATGCTTACCGACCACCCTGGCTTAACACTGACACTTTCTTGGACGCTCTTAGTGAAACAATTAATACATTTTCTAAATATGACCGCCTGGTCATCTGCGGAGACTTTAATATCGATCTCCAGGATACTAATGACTCAAAGTATAAAGTTTTGCACAATTTCTTAGTTTGCAACAATCTTCATAATAATATTACTGGCCCCACTCATTTTACTGACCATAGCTCCACTCTTATTGATCTTATTTTGACTGATTGTAACGTCCAAAGCACTGTGATCGATCATGTAGTGGAGCTTGGAGGTCATGCAATGGTTTTCATAGAACTTTCCATAAAACACACCACTTCTCCGCCTCTGACCATTGTATACAGACCTTTAAAACATATTGACATGAATTTTTTTAGTAACGACTTAAATAACATTCTTTGGGACAAGATCGACAATTTCACTACAATTGATGAAATGGTAAATATTTTTAATTCAAATATAATTAACATCTTTAACATCCACGCCCCCATCTGTAAACGAATTATAAAGAGTTCCTCCAAACCCTGGTTGACCAGTAACGTTCGATTTATGATGAATATTCGTAACGGCGCCCATAGTAAATATATTAAAACAAGATCAGACGTAGATAAGTCAAATTATAAAATGCTGAAACATTTAGTTAATTCTAGTCTCTATTATGAGCAAAAGGCTTTCTTTGAACAAAATATAAATTGTCATTTAAAAAATCCCAAAGTTTTATGGAAAAAACTAAAACAGCATGTCACTGTAAATTTGAAACCCAAACCAGTTTTGCCTCTTCACTTTAATTGCCCAACATCTATGAATTTGCACTTTTTGAATGTACCCGGCAGTAATACAGTCGACCTGGATACTTTGAATTTCTTTGAATTAAATAAATATTGTTCTTCAACTTTTAAGTTGAAGCCTGTAGATGAGTCTGTAATAGCGAAACACCTATTTGGGACAAGATCGAATGCTTTAGGTTATGACGGGATTACCTATGATATGATTTTAATGACTTTGCCCGATACTTTGACCACAATAACAAATCTAATAAACTATTCCATTCAAAATTCATCCGTCCCTATATCTTGGAAGACAGCTGTAGTCTGCCCGATACCCAAAGTTTCTGACCCCGTTACTATCAAGGATCTGCGACCAATAAGTATTTTACCCTAAATGTCCAAAATATTGGAAAAAGTAGTCTATGACCAGGTCTCTGCATACTTGGAATTCAATGGTATTCTGCCTGATACCCAGTCGGGTTTTAGGAAAAAGCGTAGTACTACTACTGCTCTACATGATGTTATTGGAGAGGTTCTAGAGGCTCAGGATATTGGGCAGGGCACCATTATGGTCCTACTAGATTTTTCGCGGGCATTTGACTGCATTAATGTGACTCTACTTCTTTCTAAACTGCATTACTACGGTTTTGATCACGCTACTATTGAGTGGTTCAGTAGTTACTTTGAGAACAGGCGGCAATTAGTAAAAATCTCGCGTGGTGATGGTAGTAGTTTGTTATCTGATCCTAGTCTCGTTACTAGAGGAGTTCCTCAGGGTTCAATTTTGGGTCCACTTTTGTTTATTCTTTATAGCGCAGACATTACTCAGTGTGTTCGACAGTGTAATTTTCATCTTTATGCGGACGATCTTCAAATTTACCTATCATTCGATCCCGCGAATACAAATGAAGCAGTCTCTAAAATAAACGAAGATCTTGAACGGATAAATGACTGGGCCACCAAAAACTGTTTAGTTCTAAATGCTCTAAAAACCAAGTACATGACCCTGGGCTCCAAAAATCAAACAGCGAAAATTGCAAGTTCTGATCCCAAAATAATGATTGACAGCGTTTGTGTTGAATGTGTGTCTGAAGCGCGTAATCTTGGCTTACTTGTCGACAGTAATTTACGTTTTGAACGTCACGTTGTTGAGTTAGCCCGAAACTGTTTCTACCGGTTGAAGGTTCTCTACAACGTTAGAGATTATCTTAGCGTAGAACTTAGAGTGAGACTATGTGAAGCACTTGTACTGTCCAAGTTAAACTACTGCCTTACCACGTTCTGGCCGTGCCTCCTGGAACGGTCCCGCCGTCTCCTTCAAAAAGTCCAAAATGCCTGCGCTAGATTTTGTTTCAAAATACCGCCACGCACACATGTTACTTCTTATTTAAATAACGCAGATATTTTAAAAATTTCATCTCGCTACGATCTTTTACTATCGTGTTTGTTATTTGACATTGTTAAGTCGGAAACCCCAAGTTACCTGTTCAAAAAAATCACTTGGTGTAAACACAATACCAGAACGTCTCGTGCAGTGGTGCTGATGGTACCGCCCCACAGGACTTGTGCTTTTAGGGGGAGTTTCAAGTACCAAGCGACAAAGTGCTGGAATAACATCCCACCACCTATACGCAATTGCAAATCAAAGTCCCTTTTTAGAGTTAAATATAAATTATATCTATTAAGCTTACAAAAAATATTATCCTGATTCTTCCCCATTATACTATTTAAATACTTTGTTATACTTCAATATTAAATAAGTATAATTATCTTTTAACAATATAAATTAATAAAATGTATGATGGTATTAAATCAGATCATTTGCACACTCGTTTTTGACAAATCCCTTAATTTATATTTTTTAAATAAACTTTAAGACTTTAGACAGTAGACTTTACCCGCTCGTATAATTAGGTCTTAATGGGCACGTACACACGTATTACATAATAATGCCAGCGTCACTACTTCAAAGGTTCTGGCAGAATACCAGTGCTGCGGGTTCCGCAGTTTTATGCTGACCCAGCGCCTTTTTTTCGCAGCATCACATGGCTCTTTTTCAAACGTAATGGATTACTTACTTTTCTTTATAAATTACATTTTAGTGTTATGTTATTTATTAAGTAGTTTTTAACTGGTTATTTTTGCATTTTTTGTAATTTTGATTTGGCTTTATCAGCCATGTGCATGTTTTGTGAAAAATAAAGATGTTTATCTATCTATCTATCTAGTTTTACGGAACTAACTTGTTCGAATTAAGTTTCAAGGACATAATCCATATCCATATTGGTTTAATAGGTTAATTGATCAACTCATTTGGTATTTGTTCTGTCTTTCCATCCCCGCCATCTCGATCGATGTCGAGTCTATTACTGTGCGTTTATTGCACATACAAGCTTATGACAGTTGTATGCTATCAGTATATTCCCTTAAAGCTGTCGAACTAGCTACCAAACACCCTGTATATTAGAAAGTGACTGATGCTTTATCCACGTTTATCCATATCGATAAACACGACTATAATTGGCCAGCAGCTGAGGTTTACGGAGCCATTTCTGCACCATCTAAAGCCCTTAATTTATTCCAAAGTTTATTTAAGCGCACGATTCTTTGAATAACAATCAACATCGGGTGAGCAAAAACCGCCGCCATCTCGTTAGGCGATGACGATGACGCGGGCGCACCGATCATGGCTGATATTCGCTAGTTTTTGCGAGACATACTCAAGCGATACGGTTAATATGATGGATGTGTACGTGTTATGTGTATGGACGAGTTTTGTGAGCATTAAGACAAAATTTTTGTGTGATATAAAATAAATATTTTAAAAAACAAAACGCCGCCTTCAAAAACGCAATGACATACTTTATTAAAATGGTAGGTATAGGTAAGTCGGCTTTTGGGTAAAAATATTGTGAGTCGTCGACTTCAATTGGACTGACCACCTACCATTTGACGTTGTAATCTCTGGATCACCTGAACTGATTTTGAAAATTATTTTACCAATAGAAAGCCACGTTATTTGTGCGTTTTTGTGGCTATACAAGTATACATACATAATATTTACCCACAGCAAAAGTTTATTGCCCAAAGAAGTGGACACGAGAACAGGTGGCCTACAGCAATATTATAAAGAGGAAAGATTTGATTGTATGTTTGTTTGTTTCAGTTGAATAGGTTCCAAAACTGCTGGACCGATTTGAAAAATTCTTTCAGCATTAGAATCCTACACTAATCCATTTCCATGTTTTATTTTTCTGCGCGTACGGAGTCACGGGCAACAGGTAGTATAATATAAAACGCCAGAGGAAACAATTAACCAAGTATAACTAGCGCAGTGTGTGTGTGTGCGGCAGTCTTCTTGGAGGAGGCTTTTACCCGAAAGGGGTCCATACAAACTAATTAACCTACTTATAGAAAATAACCTCTTATGTATTTTTAGAATGATTTACAATTAACTTTGTGTGAAGGTAAATAAAGCTTTATTATTATTACATACATACATACATACATTAAATCACGCCTGTTTCCCAGAGGGGTAGGCAGAGACCACTTCTTTCAACTTGCTACGATCTTGACAAATTTCTTTCGCTTCTTCCACATTCATACATCGAGTCATGCACGCACGTCGGTTTCGGGTACTTAAGATTGGGCCCTTTTCCAGTATTTCACCGATTTGACTCGAAGAAGTACGCCTAAGGCGGCCCCTTCCGACCCGTCCACTCACTTTCGATCTGTATATCTCTTTCGTCAATCTTCTTTCATCCATCCTTTCCAAATGACTGAACCATCGAAGCATGCCCTTTTCAATCTTAGTCAATACATCTTCTTTTATTCCCATTTCTCTCTGATTTATTATTATTATTATTATTATAACAAGCGCAGTGATCCAAACAGGGTCTAGGCCTCCAACTCCGATCCTTACGTCGAGCTTTGGGGTCCAAGGCAGCATTCTACAGCCATAGGACTTTTAATTTAATCAATTAATTTGCTGCAAATTATTTCATCTCCAACGACGACGACGGATATAGATTACAAATGCATTCAATTCTGAATTTCTGACTAGAAACAATACGCAAAAAACATTATTGACTCACTTATCGTGTCTCGAACACGACCGACGGGTCCATATCCTCGTAAGGCCCACCATACTACAAACAGGGAGTTTTTAGTATGAGGGACTTTGAATCTACTATCACGGCAATAAAGTTCAATTACGTTTGTTCGATAATGAAATTTTTAGTTTATGAAGATAGGACAATAAACCTTATTCTTATTGAAACACAGTTCGTATTATATTGCCTTGATTATGTACGTTCTATTGCATTCTGGGCCTTACAAGGTTAAAGAATACTTGAAACATCTTGCAATTAAAAATGATAAGTCCTATTTCAAACACAAGCATGCAATATGTTAAAAAATATACGTATAAAAACTGTTGCAAAAACTTTAAAGCTTTTGTCTTTTTCTTTTAAGATGATGCAAAAGGGATAGATATATATTATGCCAGAACGCCTGTGAGTCAGAACTTTAGACATGCTTCATTTGTTTGGTCTGTGCAATGGGGTAGTTGACTTCCATTTAAATTGGGTTGGTGAAGTTATTTAAAGGGTTCATTTAATACCATATAAATTTATTGAACACCACATACAATAACATCTCGGAAAGTAAATACAAAATTAATGTTAAATATAAGTATGCATTGTGTGATTTTGATAGATTGTCATCGTTCCAGAATGAAGTCGATTTTATGTTAAAAAAACATACGGCCATTCGTAGAAGGTATTCGAGTCATTATAAAATATGGTTTTCCTTACAAGTACTACGAAGGTCTTTGCACGTGCGTCGCAATTTGTTACATCTAACTGAACCGGCCTGGGGTGTGATTCTCTAAAGAAGCAAAGGTGAACGAATGAACGAGTGATGTCCAAGCGGCGAGATTAAGTAGTCCCGTGAGTGCGAACTAAACACATGTTAGCGCGTGCATTTTCAATTAAGCAGCCTTATACGTTCGACCCATCGGCAGGAACCATGCTGCTAAATTAAAAATGCACGCGCTACAATGTGTTTTGTTCGCACTGACGGGACTACTTAATCTCGCCGCTTGGACATCACTCGTTCATTCGTTTACCTTTGCTTCTTTAGAGAATCACTACCCTGGGCTCAAGGTCGAAACATATTCCGAATAATCCAGATGGGCCCTTTCGGATACACTTCGACCCTTTAGGATTTTGGTGCAATTACCCTCTTACACACTCAGCTGTTCGAATGTGCAGGCTTCCTTCACCGTAAGAGCATCAGATAATGCACTTATGTTAAAAAAAGTCACTGGTACATGGTGACTGCGGGGGTTCAAACTCGGTGCCTTTCAATCACGAGCCCCCTAAGCCACGGGGCCACCGAGGACGCTCTCTGGGTAATATTTTCTTTCTGACGTACCGTTTGCCCTGAAGATGATAGACTGGTAAACAATCTCTAAGGCATGCCGTTTATGCAGTAAAAATAATAATTATATTTCTCTTTTTTTATCGGCTGTAACATTTTACCGGTGTTATTACTTTGTATCATTGTTTTTTAACTTTTGACTACAAGCCAAATACCCCGCGGGAGGTCAGAGTGGAGGTCGGCGCGGGCGCAGCTCAATCAACCGTGCCTAATCGTTGTCTGCATTTCATTATGAGCATAGCTATACGTTTGTTGAGTAATTATTTACCTTAATTGGTATTACATTAAGTTTTTTGTGTTTGTTTTAGGTTAATATCATTTAATGAAAAAATACTACCAAGAAGTTGATGTTTATTGTACCAACTGGACACAGACACGTTGGCCGACAAAAGGCAAGTTGGGCGGACGAGATCACCAGGGCCGCAGGGACAAGAGGATGACAGTGGCTCAGGACAGAGGGAAATGCCGCGTATTGAAGGAGACCTTCTCTCAGCAGTGGGTGGTTTTAGGTTAACAAAAGAAGGAGAAGAGAAGATTGTATCAATTAATAGCTTTTTCCGTGATTTCGTTCGCGTAAAAGCCGCTGTCGCTGTTCTTTTGGAAGCTGTTCAATTTCCCGGGGCATAAAGTAGTCTAAGTCTGTCTCGGGTCTATAAACCAAAATTCACTCATTTTCACCAGGGGCATGGATTTAGACTCCAAGCCGTTTCACTACGGTTTGCCGTTTGGGACTTCGCACATGTCATAGTTTAGCAAGTTAATATGGTTCTCTGTCGTTTGCCCGAAAGTCATTTGCCATAATTCTATCAATTGCCATAATATTCATTCGCCATAAAGGCATTTTTTCTGAAATCGTGAACTATTCAGAATTGTTATAAAACAAACCTAACCTAACCTATTGGGCTCTATACGATGGCATGTAAAAATTACCTAAAAGGTTAACAGTTTCAGAAAAAAATGCTTTATGGCAAATTAACAGGCAAGTGACACAATTATGGCAAATTAAATTTGGGTAAACGAAGTGATCCGAGTTAATATAAGTGAGAAAGTTTGTGAAAATTTTAAGATGTAGTTTCTTGGCTCAATTACTGATGAAGAACTGCACGGACTTGAATGAAATTCGAAACGCAGTCATCATAAGCCATACAGATGACGAGAAAAATGGTAGAGATCAACGGAGAGCGCCGACAAAAACGTTTTCATCAAATCAGTCCTCTGCATTTCCTGTTCCTTCATGTTGCCATAAAACAAAATACACTTGACAGTACCCCACGTGGCACCCGTCCCACAGTAAATCCTTCACCGGCGCCATTACGTGCGCGCGCGCATGCCTAGCGCTAAATGTGTCAACGCGCCGCAGCGCTGGCAAAAACGACAGGATGTCAGCTGGGATGAGCAGCTTCAAGTGTTTTGGACGATTTTTGATGTTTTCGTTAGCAAGTCGTGTTATTTACAGGATAAATTGAGTTAAACTTGTGACACCATTTGAATTTCATGGAACCCTACATATCATTTTCAATTCTCTCATTGGCAGTTCAATAACGAAGATAACACTGAAATATATGTGTCTAACTCCAACCGAATACTATTTTAATAGGTACTTACTTACTAGAGATGCGCCGAATAGTCGTTTCACCGAATACCCGAATGCTGAATACTATTCGGTTTAACCTTTACCAAACCGAATATTCGGCCGAATTATTTGGTTTACCAATTCATTGTTTTGCCGCGTATACAGGATCTAGTATGTACAGTCAAGGGCAAAAATATGTATACACTTTAGTACCTTGTCTAATTGTCGTCATAGTTGAACTGCCATATATGAACTGTCACAGTGGTTAAAGTGACAAGGTACTAAAGTGTATACATATTATTGCCCTTGACTGTACGCTACGTGTCGCTGCTGGCTAGATGACGAGCGGGCCGTACCTCACCGCCCGCCACTCGCGCACACTGCGCTGTCACTCCTGCTTCAAAACATCACACAATTGCTTTATTTTATTAGCTTTAAGATTTTTTTTACTTATAATATAACATGGATCTTACACAACTAAATAATCGTGTATTGTAGTCAAGAAAATAGAAATACTCGAACCGTATATATTCGGCACCAAAATCGAATAATTCGTCGCCGAATAAAAATAAAGCCGAATAATCGACGACGCGCTGGCCTAGTGGGTAGTGACCCTGCCTACGAAGCTAGCGGTCCTGGGTTCGAATCCCGGTAAGGGCAGATATATGTGTGATGAGCGCGAATATTTGTTCCTGAGTCATGGATGTTTTCTAATGTATTTAAGTATACATTTCTCTATATAAGTATTTATATCGTTGTCTAGTACCCATAGTACAAGCCTAGAGCTTAGTTTGGGACTAGGTCAATTAGTGTGAGATTGTCCCCTTATATTTATTTATTTATATTTAAATAGTGAAAAAGATGCCGAATACGCCTAATACCGAATACAAAACTAATATTCGGCGCATCTCTATTACTTAGGTACTCTAAAAATAACTAACTAGGTTCACTTCTAACTTTGACTTGACCTTTTAAGGCGAGAAGGCGTGCAGAATAACATGTTTTTTTACATAAAATGACGAGGTTCAGAATCTATTGTTAGTAATAAATAATCCGAGAGCATAACAAACTGAATCATACGAGTCTATTTCTGATAAGAAATATTTCATAATTGAAAATAAAATAAGTAAGGCGAAGTTTTTAAACCTATTTGCCCGTTTATTTTATCAGTATTTTTTTTAAGTAATCACATAAAGTTTGTTTCTCCATACTAGGTGTCCCAGTGGTTGCTTTTCACTTTGTCTGAAAAAAACAACTTTAGGTGATTACTTAAAAAAATACTGATAAAATAAACGGGCAAATAGGTTTAAAAACTTTGCCAATTCGTAATGATTATAATTATGTAAGATACCACTGAAAAACTTATGAAATACATAACGAAATTAATGATTTTTCGTGACATGGGCATAAGGGAAAATTACAAAATTTCAGATTAAAATGATCAATATCTCCGAAACTAGCGAAAATCGCTGAACATACATAGGTGTTAAATCGATAGCTTTTTAGCTGCTCTATCAGCCCTTGGCGGATTATCGTTGAGTTTTGGGACACCCTGTATAAAAGTATCATACACTATTTTTAAGTTGGGGTGCAGGGTTCGTCCGGATCACTACCTCCATCTTATACGTCAACCTATCGCCAAGCAACATTGTTCACATTGTTGTGTTTTAGTATGGGGATAAGATTACCGATGAAATTACTAACATAGAGTTCAATACTGAAGTGAACTTAGGGTCAGCAACGCATTTGGAGTCTTAAGATTGCAGTCCTGAGATTGTAGTCTTAAGAATTAAAATGGGCTGTGTACTCGTGTGCCTTTTCTTTGTCATAAAAAACCCTATCTCTTAGTTTTGTACAGGAACTTTACAACTTGACCTATGTTAACGTTGTAAAGTGAGTAGTTGTATCCCTTTGTATTTCCTGTGACATACTGAAGAAATACTAAGAAGGTCTTCAGTCCTTCGTTGGTATCTATATTAAAACAAACGAGACGCAGTCTTTACAAAATTGTTTTTGTAATTAATATTTAATGTAGTTTTATAATAAAGTTCGGCTGCTCTATCGAGTCTGTATGAAGACTTGTTAGATAGCGGGTTTCTCGGAAAAGCCGCAAGCCGATAGCGGGGGTATCGGTAATTAACCTCTTCGCGGAATCGGCCTAATCGCCGCACTGGATTTACGGACCCACTGCCGCATTTAAATATAAACGGGACTTGTGTTTATTATCAGGATTAAGACTATTAGGCGATCGTTTATGGAATTTCTTAGTGTACAATTTAGAAAATGACAAGTTCCGTTAGTAACGATTTTGACATTCTCCTCGGAATTCTAAACTCTCTTCATCTTTCTCCTTCTGCTCTTTCGTGGTTTCGCGCTTACCTTTCTGGGAGACGCCAGCGTGTCAAGGTTGATGACAGTTGCTCTGAGTGGTGTGAACTCTTCGCTGGTGTCCCTCAGGGCGGAGTGCTCTCTCCTCTTCTCTTCTCTATCTTTATTAATAGCATTTCGCAATCCCTTGTTTCAAAAATATCATTTGTACGCGGATGATCTACAGGTCTACGCGGCGGCTAGTTTGGATGATTTTCCCTCATTGGTAAATCAAATTAATGGTGACCTTGACACGATACGATCCTGGGCGGAAAGGTTTGGATTAAAGGTGAATGCTAAGAAGTCGCAGGCTATTGTCGTTGGTAGCCCTCATTTTATCGCCAAAATTTCTGATGTAGTGGTGCCCAATGTACTCTATGATGGGACGCCAATCCCCTTTTCTACAACTGTGAGAAACTTGGGTGTCACTATAGATCAGACTTTATCTTGGTCGGCCCATATTAACCATGTCAGCCGCAAACTCTTTGCTTCACTGCATTCTTTGAGGAGGCTGCAAAACGTCTTACCCTTAAAAACTAAACTCACCCTTGCCCGCTCTCTCCTGCTCCCACTTCTGGATTACGGTGACATTGCGTACATTGATCTGAAGGAGGAGCTGCTTGACAAGCTTGAGCGTTTGCAGAATGTCTGCATTAGGTACATATATGGTTTACGGAAATATGACCACGTGTCACAGTTCCGTGCGCAGCTTAACTGGTTGCCCATTCGTCGTCGCCGAGACGTGCATGTCCTGTCGTTGCTCTTCAACATCCTTTTCCTTCCTACTTCTCCTTCTTATCTCGCTAAAAGGTTTAGTTATTTGGCTTCTGGTAGTGGACACCGCTTGCGGTCAAGCAACAATCTAACTCTTGCTATCCCTCCTAACAAGACACACAGTTATGCTAAATCTTTCACGGTACACTCTGTCAAACTATGGAATGGGCTACCGCTGGACTTAAGGCAGTCTCAGTCAGCGATGTCGCTTAAAAGGAAGTTAAAAAAGTTGTGGTTGGATGAGTAGTGTTTACAGGCTTATTTAATTATTTAAGGCAAAATAGTAATGTTCCATTTCGATATCATGTATTTATTTATATGTAAGTATATGTAAGTACATGTTTATATAACTATTAATTTATGTAAGTATATATTATGTATATATTATCATTATATTTATATTTGTGTATATTTTGATGTTTATTTACATGTATGATTTATGGATATTTAGCTGTAGAATTATGAGTTTCTTTATTTTTGTGCACATCCTTGTAATCTTGCCTATCCTCGTACAGTTTCCTCAATCATGGTCAGGTTAACTGGAAGAGATCCCTTAAAGGGATAAGTTCGCCTTTGTACATGTTAATCTTAAGTTTATGTACGAATATACTTGTAATTGTTTTTTTTATTGTGCAATAAAGAGTTTACATACATACATACATAAACTGGACTCTTTAGTAGATTTTGTCATTGGCCTGAAAGACATCTTACCTATAGACCAATCAAAATTGTGTTTCAGTTCAGTTTTGTACACAAGCCACGTCGGTCTAGATATATGCAGGAAAGATGCAGGTGGGATCGAACGTCTATAAAAAGTGCTATGGGATGAAATTAAAAAAACAACTTGATAAGATTAAAAGAGTTCCTCTTCTGGACAGAACATTTGGATTTTGACGTAGAGACCTCGTCGTGTTGCTCTCATAGTTTTTTTTTTTTAATTTAAGGTTTATTGACCTTACATTTGTAATGATTTTATTTTGGGAGTTTTAAGAAATTATTATTTATTACTTTATTACCTAATGTAACTTACTTTACTAAATGTAACTTACTTTTAAGTACTATTATGTTTTTATGATTGAAAAAATGACCTTCTGCTGGAGTTTCTTGCGGCGCTTCTTCTCCGCAATGATGGTCTCGTCCAAAGCGCTGATAGACTCACCCTATATTACCGACGTGTAAAAGAGCCCTCATGTGGCCTATTTACTGAATAAATATTTTGAATTTGAATTTTGAATTTTGAAGCAAAATGAATTCTTCATTATGACCGAAAAAATACAAAAGCGCGTATCCATGTTTAATTTTTATCTGGCCTCATCATCCAACAATCCCACTAACTTTGAACTTAGATTGCGCTTGTGGTTGTTTACCGGATCACAACACAGCCGAGTCAATGTTAACCTTTGTGTCCGTGTTTAACTTGTGTGTTTACGCGGCGTGCTCCGACGCGAGCGCTACTGGGTGCGGAGCAGTATTTGTGCCGCTAGTTGTACCTACCTTATGAGTTTATTCAGAGTTCTAATGTTTTTTTCCGTTGCTTGAATACTTTTAATGAATGAAATAAATTGTAAAAGTATAATATTTTTAGGGATTATATTGTTTCAGGTGAACGACGCAACCTGTTGTCACGAAATGGTTTGAACTTAGCGTTATGCTGGCATTAAAGCCAGCGCGGTCATTCGTTAGAACCATCCAGTCAAACCACGGCAGTAACTAAACTAAAAAAACCCTACTTGGGCCCTGCTTTGAAAATAGAATACCGAAATTAGGTTAGCTCCGTCGCTTTCTCTCGATTTGACAATGCGTTGCCAATGGGATATTAGTCAGTTTATTGAACCAGTAGATGGTGACGATTGTGACTTATAAATAAGAAGAATTATCATCTACTCGTAAAATAAACTCGCTCGAACTTAGCTCGAATAGCAAATGCGGGTGGTAGACCCTGTGCAGTGTTAATTTGGATCCCTACCCTACCACCATCTTACTCGCTGTCCTGATGCCATGGAGCAGTGATCAGGTTTTCATTATCGAGTGTAGAGGTAAGACAGTCGGTTAACCCACAATTACTATAAGGTCGCTGTGTGTTCATTTGCCAATATTTAAAAAAAAAAAATAGGTATATTACCAACTTCGCTGTCTATAAACCCGCTAGCAAATAGATATTATTTTACATCTCATGTTTTGAGCAAAGTAACATCAGAGTTGGTTCTATTCACTGACTCGCAAAATTGACAGTTGATAGACGTTGACAAGCAAAAACAAATGAAATATCTGATATGCTTTGTCGGCATCCGATCAGAGAGCCCGCTTGCTTTCTCAAAGACGTGTCTCACATTGCTTTAATACAAAGACAACCTTTCACGGTTGTATTTAAAGTAGAAGTTTCTAGTTAAGATGAGAAAAATACGAGCTTTATTAAGTAAGAAGATAAAGACTATCTGTTTGAGAATAATGTTTGTGGCCAGTGTTGTTTCTGCAAATGGCGAGCGCACACATAACGGCTTTTTGTTTGGGTGCGTTGTCTTTGCTTTGCTGTTACGTGGAAGCCACAGTTTCCGTGCCACCGAGATTTATGAAATGTTGTTATCTTCCTAGCCAACGTCGTTAGATGACCACTTTTCTTGTTTGTAGGTGATTCTCTAAACAATCTCGCTATTGAACTCGACAAACTAGTTATTAATCGGACAACTTCAACTCAAGTTGTCCCATCAGACCGTAATAACAACATTTTTAAGGGTGTGCATTTCCAGCTCCTCGTCGAGTGATGTACGAGCATATGACTTCCCTCACTCGATCGACTCGATAGAGAGAGTTTTTAAGAGAATGCCACCTCTTACCGCTCTCACTGAAAGAAAAATTCCCGCACATAATGTTAACTGTTAGTGGTTTCAATCCGGCGCACTCAGCGATTCAAATTGATATTGTTAGGTTGTGCCAATGAACGAGTACTTAATAAAGCAGAAAGCCGAGACTTCATGCGTTGAAAGCCGGGGTAGTGGCTAGGGTTTTCAACGCATGAAGCGAGCCCCGTTGGTAGCAACTATACCGACAAACTGAACCTGGGTTCTATAACCAGTAAATTACTGTATTTGAGTGATGAGCACGAATATTTTATTCCTGAATCTTGGTTGCCTTAGTTTAACACATTCATCAACATTTTTTTTTCATATTGTTATTCATGATCATGATACTTAGGTAAAAAACGGCTATAAGCTTTTTATGTCATGGAGAAGGCAAGCGAGCACACAGGCTGCCTGATGGTAAGTAAGATCTGTAGCCCATTTACATTTACATTCTCATGACTACAATCTGAAGACTGCAATCCTAAGACCGCAAATGCGTTGCCCACCCTGGGACTAAAATGGAATGCCAATATGCTAGTAATTTCACCGTTTGTCTTAACCCTACACAGGAACACAACAATGTGAACATTTTGCTGCTTGGCGGTAGGGTAAATGATAACATGCTGGTGGCGATGCGGATGGATCTTGCACGAGGTCCTACCACCACTGGACTCTTAGAATCATTCGTCTTAATTACAACCTGCCCCTATTTCACCATTCCAACACTGACAGGTGATAGGTGACATTTCAGAGTACATGAAGCAGTTTTTAAACTTAATCAGCGTGTTAACTTTGCAATGCAATGTATACCGAATTGTCACCCGTCACGTATCATTGTTAATATGGTGAAATAGGGGGCTGATGTTATCATTGTCACCTATTGCTGATGAGTATTGTTTTTTAAATTATTTAAGGATTGGCCTGTGGATGTCGTAAAAGCCGACTAAGGTAATAAAGGCGTGTAGTACTGTTAGCCGATGGGCTTGCAACCTGTCACTAATACACTGGTAAACATCTTCGCCTAAGTGTGCAAAATGTGGTTACAGAATTATCAAAAAGTTTTTATAGTTGTTGGAAATTCTGTAGCTCTGCCTACCCCACTCTGGGAATAAAGGCGTGAGTTTATGTATGTATGTATGGCACTTGATATTTATTTCCATATGCAAACTTGTGCTAAATTAAACCAGCCTTATATGGCAGCGTCAATTGTCAACTGCCGCTCCGCGCCCACACGAAGCGTTTATCCATGCTAATCCACTTACGGAACCATCGCCGCAAAACTCGATACAACCTGAATGCTCCCACTAATCTAATAAGCCGGGAAATTATTCGCAATTATGCATTTGATGTTGACTGTATCTGACGAGGCGTAGGGCAAATATACATCTGATCTTGAGGCACAACGATTACAAGACAGCGTAGTGCATCTTTGGTTATTACTTCCCATGAGGTATCCCGCATGCTAGTTCGACTTCCCACTCTTATATAAAAAAATCCACCGTTTAATATTATTTATGCAAAGTTACACTACATGACAATATATTCGTTTGAAGAGGCGACATTTGTAGGCACTTACGTTGATGGAACCAGTATTGGACGAGACACCAAATAATGGACACTTGATTCTTACTTTACAGAAGATTATTTATTTGTCTTGCAACAATCAATTTAGGACCGTATAAAGTTTGAATTAAGTGTGAAGTGTTGCCTGTTAGCTAAATATGTTCATTATTGGTACGGTCACGAGCGTTAATTTGGGACCCATTTCAAGAATAATATGCTTGAAGTTGTCAATGTCATTAGAGATGTCAAGTCATTTGTAACTTTTAGGAAACTCAATCAACTCAATGGTGGACTTGACAGAAGCGCGTGGAGCTAACCCCATGTGCTTCTGTTTAGTCCATCAGAGAAAATACTCTTTTACCGAACAATTGTCTTCGCGTGTGATATCTATGGACTTATTTCTCTAATAAGTTCATGGGAGTGTCTATAAATAACTCGACATTGGCGAAATACAACCTTAACAGGAGTGAAAGCCATTAATTAAAATTAGAATTAGAGAAGAGAATTAGGAAACTCAACCAAATTGTTGTAGAATGTCAGATTGACTTTGGACCTAAGGTGGGTATCAAATTAAATGTCGTGACTGTACCGTCACCCAACACGAAATATGTTATTGGTAGTAATTTTCTTTGAATAACGACCAGAGGGGCTATTGCCTAACGCAATCGCAATCGCAGTCGGCTTCAAAGCGGAACAATTGTTTTCATTTTGTATGCAGACAAGCCTTCGATTTTCAAAATGAAAACAATTGCGATCGCGAGTGCGTTAGACAATAGGCCCACCGATGTCTACTTGTGGTTAACTTTTACTGGCCTGTCCTGATTGTCTTAACGCCTGTGTGTTTTCCTATGTATTGGCTGTTGTTATGCTGATGACAATAAATAAAGAAATAAATTGTGATATACTTAAATCGTAACTTATATTAATACGAATACAGGCCGCTAAAACGTTTGTAAAGTACCTACCAATTGGACGATAAAAGAAAAAAACCGTGTAAACAAGCCCCTCACATTAGTTTGTAAGTTTCTGTACTTTACGGGTCCATAGGAATCTCATACCTACCTTATAAGTTATCTTACACTTATGTTGTGTACAGATTATAGAAGCAATGAATAATTTAGTACTGACCTATAAACGACGCGGATTTAATCGATTAAGGGTCGTATTAATAAACTAATCTCAACTCTAATGCTCGTCTCGAGATGCGTCAAAAGTGACAGTTTTCTATGGTTTGACGTTTACTTTGACGTATCTTGTGACGGGTATCTCAGCAAAGATGAGTTTATTAATACGAACCTTAAACATTTAAGTTTTTAAGGAAAGGACGGTAAGGTGCCTGATGATCCGTTTTCCTTTTCACTACTACCAAAAACTCCTTTAAACAAAATTGGCTCCCCGGTTTGAATATAAAACTGTCCCAAAATATTAATAGTAATTATTGCCAGGTATCAGTAATGCCCGATGACAGCTGAAAGGCCTCGCTCTAATCGGCGAGGGTAGCGAGGCGGGGGGGGGGCGCAAAGTGCTGTCGATTGGGGGCTATCGGGTTCCAGCCTCGGGTTACCGCTCATGAACAATATTTGCCAAGAAAATGGTGTTAAGATAATTGAACATTACAGACGTCATTCAATTGAAATGTGCGAGTACATGTTAATTGAACAAGACGGGCCATGTTAAAGGACTTAAAGGACGTTCTGTTGTTACCACGGAAGCTATAAAATATTTTGGGATTTAAAGTACTGTGTTCTAATACAGGTTGTGGACGTGGCATGTGTCAAATAACTAGCTGCTTATGCATAGTAGAATGACATAATAAAATAAGTGTTTACATATGATAAGTAGGTAAGTATGTTAAAAAAAACAACAAATGATACCTTTGTCTGTTTAATCCATGTTTGAGGTTGATTTTTAAGACAATTTATCACTGTTTTTTTTGATCTAAGGAAGGCCAACGTTATGTATGGTTCAACCGTGGTTTTAATTTACTAACTATACATACTCACACGCCTAACCTAAAGCATGATGATATTGATGATGTTATAATAAACGCCATGATCCAACTCTCACAATTCATTACGTACTCCACTATCTTTTACTCGCTTTTGTATTGTCTGCCATAGTTAACTTAAGTCATGATGTGGTTGAAGTAACAATTATCGCAATTTATAAAAAAAATATTTTCGAAATCGTACTTTTTGCTAGATTTATAGGATACCTATATAATTTACATGTTAGATATTTAAAAAAAAAAGCAAAGGGTTCTAGATAGCGATATAAAACTCATGACTTTCGATAATTATGAATGCTAATATCACTAATAGATTATGTTATGATGATCAACAAGAATATGGGAAACAATAGGCTTCCCTTTTACTCATTTTTGCCAAGACAGCAGAGTGACAGGGACACTATGTCCCCACTTCGCGGTATCCCTGTATTTGCAGGGTCCACATCGGCAGTGCTCGGGAGGAAGAGCTGTTTGCGCAGCTGGTCGCGTCTCACGAGTCTTTATACTCAGTTGGGTAGTAACGTGTATAATCTGTGACTCAGGCACAGATTGAACAGTGCCTCTGTTCTAGGCACTAAAATCATGTAATATCTAAATCGTATTTGACCTGTTATCATATTGTTAACGTTTTGATGGCTCTTATCTACTTGACAGTAACGGTGGGGCGGCTGAGTAGAAAGTAATTCTATAACAGGTCCAATACGATACGAATACTAGCCCAGTACCCATACCATGAGTGAACGAACGCTCTGTCCCTTGCAAACCTCGCAGTATTCTTATAAAGTGCGAGGGACAGAGCATTCGACTCGCTAGCTAGTAAGGTAATTGTAACTCATAGTAAGGGTACTGATACTTTGAAAATCGAAGTTCAAAGTTTCGTTAGCTGTAGCCTCCATCCCTACTGTCACTCGTCATTTGAGACTAAATCAAGAGAAAGGGATGGAGGTAACGTAACTACTGCAGATGCGTTGCCAACCCTGAGAACTGAGATGAAACGTCTACTTGACGGCAGGATATTGCCAGTTAATTTTGATAAAACATGAACAAATAACAAATTGACAGAACCGTGTTGAGCTAGCCTCATCTGCTTCTGTTGAGCCGACAAGAGAAAACACTCTTTTACCGAACAATTTTTCCAGATTTAGTTAAAGGGACAAGATTGACGTTTTATTATAGCCCTCCCTACTTTTTGATTTCTGTTTCACCTTAAGGTTGATTGATAGAGAATGCTTGTAGCATTAAGTTTGCCTTTTGTACAATATTTCAATTTTGGGCAATAAAGTATTTAAACAAATAAATAAGCCATTAATAATTGACAGTTAAATTTATCTCTTTCTCTTCCTGACACTTGAAAATAGACAAGGAGAGAGATATCTTTAAGTGGCAGATAAATTTACTGGTTGATTTTGAAACAGGCCCTTAGAATTATAAACAAACTAACACACATCCGTTTTAATAATACAAGTTATGGTTATGAATGTTATGATCAGGAACCCCCCACACTGCCCACACGTCATAAAAAGACCTACACAGACTTGACACTTGCACGTCTAGATATCCTAGCCTTCTGCGTGGGCGCAGAGACAAAGACCACGCGGGCTGCGCCTACGCCGCTCCGGAGACAATGCCGTTTATTGAGCCCATGGTAATGCGCTGGGCTGACGTATCGGTGGAGGTACCATCTTTTCGAAATAAAGTGCCAAACGTCTTTTTTTTTTGTGATTTTTGCATGACGAATCGGTACACACCTCGTCAGTTGTCACATCACTATAGTCGATAGTCGTCTGCAAGTTTTTTTAGAAACTGTAATTCTTTCAGGATTTTTATAAATCAGGTTAACCTTACTTAGCCTTATCTACTCGATTGATTTTAAGGAAAATGTGAAAACAAATTCATTATGACGAAAAAAAGGAAACCACGTGCTCCCAACAATTCCACTGCGCTGGACCTATCGCTTCCCAAACATTTCGACCGTAACCAGTCCCTGAGTAATTCATCGCATCCAGCTGATTCCCACTAGATCATCGGACCACCTTGCGGCATGCATGCCAACTAATAAAACAAAATGCGCCGTCTGGCACGAAAATGTCAACTAACAGCAATATTCACAGCTTCTTTATAGCTTTCGGCTGACTGTCACTGTCACGCTTGCATTCACTAACTATAACTGACAGTATATTTGTCACTCGTGTGTCAGAGAGAGAAAAACGAAGATTGCCGATGGCTATTAAGAAAATTGTAGCACTGTACACTTATTCCCGCGTGTGGTTGCTAGGTTAGAAAAGTGCCACTCCATGTCTTCCCGTGGATGTCGTAAGAGGCGACTAAGGAATAATGCTTGTTTGTAGTACTGTTAGGTGATGGGCTTGCAACCTGTCACTAATACACTAATAATAGTACATTGTGCATCAAGGGCGGTAAGAAGAGGATTGCTAACGAGAGACTATTAGAAGCCCGACGCCGAAGGCGGAGGGCTTTTAATGACTCGAGTTTGCAATCTCCTTACTGCCCATGATACACACAATGATTTTCATCACATTAGCGAGGAAATAAAAAACAAATAGAAAAAAAACCTTTCTTTAGATTTCGCTGGCAGCAAATCATTGTTGAGTAGTTGAGCCGCATTTAACAAATCAGGTGGTGTTGATGTCACTACAGATTATTCCTATGAGGAAGCCATATTTAGTTTGTTTTTTTCGTACCTTTAAACAAAATACGCTTCGGAAACAACAATCAAACAAAATTAAACGAACTCGATTCGCTAAGCTAAAAGAGTTTGACAACTTTTTTTTAGTCTTCCACAGATAATGCTTAGAATTGCTTTTTTTTAAACTTGTCAAATACAGGCCATTCTGCCAGATTGTACAAATTTTCAAAATGAAATTTAATAAAATAATTGCGAATGTCTCTGAAATAATGGTAAAATAGAAATATAATGCAGACAAATGTGCCGTATAAGTTTAATTAAACAGTAAAATTGGTTTGTAGCCAAGTTTTGAATATAGGAAATAAACCTTGGCTGATTTTTCACCTCCTTGGTCTGAAATGATGTACAAGTGGATTCTATATTTTAAAACTAAACTCATAACTCCCAAGGGAGTTATGAAAATCTATAACTCCCGCGGGAGCTAAGTCGGCTATAACTGCCCTAAACGCCTGCGTGTTATAAAACCCTTTCCGAGCAAGTGTGATGAAAACATCTTAACCTAATTGTGCAAAATGTGGTTATAGAATTAGATGAATTAGAGCCAGGTAAATGTCGACTATCTTTATTCCCTCGGGCACCTTTGAATTTTCCGGGATGAAAAAATTCCATGTGTGTTAATCCGGGGTATAAGCTCCCTATTTTATTTCATTTCATGTCATTCAAGTCTGTCCAGCCATTGCAGCGTCAAAGAGTAACAAACCAACACACAAACTTTCGCATTTATAATATTAGTAGGGTTAGTGACATTGAATTCCTAAATCCTAACTTTTGTATTAACGTGGTTCCTCTACTCCTCATTCCGCGCGTAACATTTAACTTGCTAAGTCGGCGCGATTCCTCGAACATCATTCATACACCACAGATATTAACATAATCGAGCATTTTCCTTCCACCGACGACATTAGAAACGGATGTATTTATACGTTCAATGATTCTAAGAAGCTCTTTCGAAAATACTAGCTTTTGTCCTTGGCTCTGCTCGTGAAGTACAATCGTGGCATTCGTGGTTCACTTTTACAGTTCTGCAATGGAGGCAAGTATTTAGTAGTATTTAATTTGTGCAACATTATATTATTGGGTACGTCTTGCTTCGTTGTGACGTAAGTGAAGGACGAGCAAACAAGCATTCGTATATCATAAACTAGCGACCCGCCCTCGCTTCGCTTCGGTTTATATGAGTTTTCTGTAACACCAGTACATAAAATAAAAAAATATTAACCACATAAACCTTCCTCATGAATCCCTCTATCTATTAAAAAAAACCGCATCAAAATCCGTTGCGTAGTTTTTAAGATCTAAGCATACATAGGGACAGACAGCGGGAAGCGACTTTGTTTTATACTATGTAGTGATATCATAATGAATAAGCCATTTCGGTTACTATTCAACTCTGAATGATATTTCGTGTACCTAAATAATTACTAATTTCCCAAAGTGTTTTAACTTTATTTCAGAAGCAATGCAATGGTTACGACAGATCCTACATAGTTAGTTAATGTGATACGCATTTTTTTTTCTTACTTACTTAAATTAAATCACGCCTGTTTCCCAGAGGGGTAGGCAGAGCCCACTTCTTTCCACATGCTACGATCTTGACAAATTTATTTCGCTTCTTCCACATTCATACATCGAGTCATGCACGCACGTCGGTTTCGGATACTTAAGACTCGGCCCTTTTCCAATATTTCTCCGATTTTTGATTTATTTTCTTGACGTTTATAAAACAGATTGACATTTAATGACTGGGGTTTGAATTCCATTTAAACTGTGATCTCGAGAGAAAACTGCCATTGGGCCACCAACGCTCATCGGTAACACAATGACAATAACACATGACACTGCACGGAGCATCATTTTATAGCCACTTGAATAACGATGCAGGCTGCACTGATTGTTTATGTTTAGGTAATATAAAGGCGACCGTGGGACGCATCGAACACTGACACGCGGCGCGCATATTTAAGTGGTTTTTTGCATTCCAACTGAGTAGAAAAAATACCCGGTTGGGCTATAACTGAATCGACTGACCAAAAGTTGGAGCAAAACATGTGGAGGGTCCACCGGGGTTATGTTTGTTAAATTGACAGGAGATCAAGAGGATACGTATAATACCGAAGTTCAAAAGACCGAATTTCATAAGGGCTATGAACGGAAGCCCGAATATTAAAATGTCGAATGATTACTGAAGACTTAAATGCCGAAGACTACAATACCGAAAACTATAATCACGAAAGTTCGTTTAACCGTAAGTATGAAATCTCGAAGACTACATAATCCCGAAGACTAAAATTGCGAAATAATCATATACCTACACCTGCAATACCTACTGGTCTGCTCCGGCGCTGCAGGAAGGGCAACCCCGTCGCCCTTGCGTCAGAAAGCGCGGCACCTTCGCTCGACGTCAAGATCAAGAATCTCGTAAAAAGCGGTTTTTTCGTCTTCTAAAGACCGTACAAAAGTGCAATCTTGACGAAGAAATCAACGTACGGCCGAGAGGACATCATATAACTCAAGGAACTGTATTATTTCTCAGTTTAAAAAAGTATTTTTAAAGATATGGTAAAATTTATTTAATTATATTAAGGCAGTTATTTTACACGATTCATTGTTTCCCTCTTACATCTTAAGACTGCGCCGAGCGTACGCCGGATGTACAGTGGCACCCTCATTACTATTATTGTGTTTTCTAATAAACTAAAGTATTTTCTAGAAATTTGACGGTATGTTTTTGTACTACAAATGAAAACACTACTTATAGGGTATATCACATAGTTTGTTTGTTTGTAATGAGGGCGCCACTGGACGCTCGGCGTTTGCTCGGCGCAGTCTTAATTTCAAGGTACCTACTGTTTTTGAATCTAGTTTATTTTTACAACAAAAAAGTTTGCCGAGCATTTGAAAATCTCAATGACAGTTGGATTAGGACCTCCTTTATAACCAATACAAAAATCTTATAAAGTTTGTTTATTCCTTTACCTCTGTATTTTAACCGGCTTCCTTTTCCTGAAAATATATGAACCTTGCCGAGTTGCCGCGGAAGTAACCAAATTCTTCGCAGACGGACTAAACTGTTTCGCGGCTAAATCAAATAATACATATCGAAAGGTAAACCAGCTAGGGAATGCAACAACATGTAAGTTAGTCTGTCGTGTTTGTCAGCGTGATTTAACCGCAGCTCGTTACATGCGCCGCCCACGCCGGCGCCCGCGCAGCGATAGGTGTTACCTACTGCGAACTTATGATCTGATAGGATCGATTGAGGTAGAAGAGACAGTCTATTGAACTGGGATTGTTTGATATTAGTCTAATGGAAGATTATTGGAATTAAGCGAGTTGTCACGTCAAATGCAATTTAACAGTTGAACGTGAGTTGGTCATGATCATGACTATGTACAACCCGTGATTAAGTGTCTTCAATCCACGTTGACGCGGCTGCCAGTCAAATTGATATTCAACATGCTTGCGATTTTACCTTCGTGCATTGAAACAGGTAGAGAAATTGGAAGAACATTGAAATGTAGATCTTTTTTTTTCGCATATTGAAAAAAATAAAATGAAAATGAAAAATTTTTATTTTTGTTAAAATGAAGCACCTTCAGGCCATTGTTTAAGTGGACAACGCTGTGTTTTGTTTCTTTTCGTTCCCTTTTCCTCTCTGTGCCATTTTAAGTTTTTTCTTCCAGTAAACAGTAGTTTTCTTTAAATTCATAGTGCAAGTTTCGAATGCACCTTATTAAGTGCTGTTTCTTTGACTTTTATCCTGTGGCCAGTCTGGCCCACCGTTCTCCTCGCCAGGAGCTCGCACCGCCCACTGGCCTGTCACAACGCAACCACTTTGCAAATAAGCGAACAAAACATTAGCCCGATCAAACATACGATCGTAACATGATATTGCATCACTTATTAACTTATCATCAGCGCAACGAACGGGAGAGTAACCGCTTCTATATCGTGTGGCATTGTTGACTTTATGGTTGCTTTTTTCACTTATGCGGGGCTACTGAAGTACAGAATTCGTTTTCTATCGACCTGATATATTTGGAGTGGATATAAGCGATCGACACGATCTGTTGCTACATAAATCCTATGCAGATCATCAATTTTAGAAAATTCCTAGCGTTACGCATCTTGACGGGGCCCCTGTGCATTCACACTTAATTATTCAACAAAATAGCCCAAATCTAGGAGTGTCACAACACCAGTAATATAAGTTAAAAAAGGCACAGTATGTAAGTATTCTTAGTAACAAGGCTACTGGCATTTACATACATATATATTTTAGAGGTGTGCTCATTTCATTCAGAGGTTTAGCTACTTACCGGTATCGGTAAAAACAAAAGTAGCGAAATATTTTCGTCACATAATACAAAATTACATTTCTAGGGAAACTATAACGTACCATTAAAGTTAGTAACGCTGTGTTCATGATTTTTATACCTCCTAACAATCCATTTATGGCCGTATTCAATTGATTAAGTACGTGTACTTAAAATCAAACACTATTGAAATCAACGTTACGTACGATAATCCGTTCCAAAAATAACTATTGCCGACTTAATCCAGACCTATTAATCATTGTCTGACTACTTAGAACTTGTCCGAATAAATCCTATTTACAAGTATCAACATAATCCTTCAAACATGGTACTTAAAGATATTAGAGTAAGGTTCTTTAAGCATCTTTATGATAATAAGCATTGTAGACGTAATAAATCGATAAGGCAAATAATAGAAGCTAAGTACGCGTTGAATTACAACGAAGATAATCTCTCTATAACACGCAACGTGAGCTTTTATGGTCAGTTCTTTCACTCCAATGTATCTTTAGCCAGGTGGCAGAGAGATAGCACTAATAAATAGAAGAATGTTCGACATTATTAACTGTGACATCTGTTGGCGGTTGACGGAATTATAATTGCAATAGTCTTGCATGTAAATGAGAACAGCTTTGGTTACTGCGTTTTTTATTCCACAACGCTTTAGAATAGAAGTGCTCTATCAACAAATCGATAACAATACATTTTGAACTTAAATTCAATTAATGAATGATTGAAATTTATTTCAATTCAACTATGGAGGTTGTTTTTTTATTAAGCTATTGGTTTTGAGACTGCGTTTTTGCTGATAAAGTTTTTTGTACAGTTTTTATATATTTTGATCAACAAGACGAGTTTGTAGATGGAGCCGGCATATAATTAACACGCCATTGTTATTTTGATGCGTGCTGTCAAATATAATCATAGTAACAGATTTCAAATGTATTAATTGCAATGTTATAAATAAAGATTTGGGTTGTGTCGGGACTCCTAATAGTTCATTAGTTATTATGGGGAATGATAATAAAGATTGTGTAGAATATTCTATTTTTATAAAGACACTAGCGAGCCTCCCTCGCTTCGCTTCGGTTTATGTGAGTAAAAAGGTTTAAAGATCAGTTTATGTGAGTATGATATACCTATAGGTTTTCTCGATAAATGGGCTATCTAACACTGAAATAATTTTTCATATCGAACCAGTAGTTCCTGAGATTAGCGCGTTCAAGCAAACAAACAAACTCTTCAGTTTTATAATATTAGTATAGATTTGACAAGTACTTACCAAGGAGAGAGATGACTTTTTTAAACGACGGCAGATACGATATCTGAAAAGGAAGAATACAAAATTTTAGTAGGTATAATGTTAATATTTTCTTCACGAGGTAAGCATAGTTGTTTATCAGGTACCTGCATATGAAGTTGCTATTCAATATGAGTAGTGTTTTAGTGTAATATGTGTTCGTGTGTGTGTATGTATGTATGTATGATTATATTGGCCCTTGTTCCCTTGTAGAGGCTGATCAGATGGCCCAATTTTAACAAAGCAAGTCACGAGTGTCACTAGTTACTTTAATTTAAAATATTAAAAATATACGGGTTTAGTAGTATTATAAAATGGGTATTTATATTGACGATTTTTTAAACAGATTCCCAAAAGGAGGAGGTTCTCTGGTTATGGGATCCTCGGAAAATCAATGCAGCTCCTTAATAATTGGGAGTCGGTCCATGCTTTTAAACATTTAATTTATTACAGCTTACCTTTCGTCAAGCTTGTTAGCTTTTGGTTTGATACGAAACTAAGGTGGTGATACGTTATGTGGGCCAGTTATAGTTTACAATTGTTTGACAAATGAGGGTGTGTTACGAGGTTGAGGTCGGGGGTGGTCCGGCAGATGTCGCTGTTTACGCGCCGCGGGCGCAGTTCACAGCGCGATGGATTATTGATGGCGGGACACACTGACGGTCACGATGGCTAACACATTCGTATACATGTATGTATGTAAACACTTTATGTTGATGTAAAAAATAACGAATGTTCAAAGGCGAACTAATCCCTATAAGGGATCTCTTCCAGCCAACCCTTGAGAGAATGAGAAGTGAGATGATAAAACATATTTTAAGAAGAAGGGGGTTCACTAATGTTTTACCAAATCATCATTTGGCAACCTATATTATTTATAAAAACTTTCATTTCGCAAGGGGGTACCTCAGCATTATTTTATTATTTAAGTGGTCAAAAGTCTAGCCTATTTTAATTTATTTAATAAGTTTATGTAACCTATGTAATAACTAATAAGTTATGCTTTAAGCACTAATACGTGTTTGCGAAATTAAAGTTTCTCAAACGTACTTTTGGTCAAATGACCGGACGCCAGAAAGGGGATTTAAATAAGTAAATTCTTCAATTGAACAATCGGACACAACAACAATTGAATGACACGACTAGCAACTGGCATTCTACAGTATAGGACGAAATTAGGAGTAGAACTTGGTATGTAAATCAAGACGAAGCCTCGGAGACAAGACTGCTGTCCAAATCGACAGCTCTCTGTTATCGCCCTGATTAAAGCGGCACCACACGTATCGCTCCTTCGTTATCACCAGACGTTAATCCAACAAAATATCAGGGTACCATGTAACATATACTTTAAAGTAGTCTCAAATAAAGCTGCCTTTATTGGGATCGACCCGGGACCTTAGTAGGCATGGCTACTAGCAGATATGCCAACCGCGTCCACAAAACCTTGCATCAAAGATAAGTCTTGTGTAAAGACAAGCTGTGACGCTGTACTATATGAAAGCATCTTTGCTAAGCTAGATTTGAGGCGGAGGCACATTATGCGAAAACTTTTGCAAGTTTTCCGCACGTGAAGAACCGGCCGCCTCAACCATAATGTGATACATCATCATGGGTAGGTACGTAAGAGTAACGGCCTGATTCACAATCTCCAAATCTGGCAGTTGAAGTTATCGTTTTACTTATACTAGATGTTCCCGTGCCCAGTTCGTTGGGCAATAAACACTTTTTGGGTTAATAAAATACAAAACCTATAACACTCAAAAATAACGTGGCTTTCTATTGGTAAAAGAATTTTCAAAATCGGTTTCGTAGGACCAGAGATTGCCCGCCCCCCGCCCAACGTCACAAACTTTACCTCTTTATAATTATTAGTAAATGGGTGACTTTGACACACTTTGACCTGGGCCCAAAAAGCTTTAGGCTTAACTTGATCCTACGACGAACTAAGTAGGAACTAATCAATAAGAATTTCCAACTAATTAAGGATAGGTACGTCATGTTCCAGGCTTACTAGACTGTAAAGTATTATAAAAAAATTATAAGCTTTATTTTGTCTAGCTATCTAATTTATTTGGTATTTATATTAAATACATTTATGCCACATAATATTCGAAAGCGTATTCTCTAGCTCACTATCGCCTGACTCCGTGAGTCGTTCGGTAGTTAACTAAGTTAACGAGCGTCCGGGACGAGGACGACACGACCGCGATCGTAAACGCACCGCATCCGCCTCGTGGGAACTTTATGCATATTTACATTGTAACATAATGGTTTAAGTTAAAGATGAATGGAGGAAGTGTTTTATAGTAGCATTCAGTTGTAAGGCATGTGGCGGAGTCCACCGTGGTGCTTGTATGCATTAAAATAGTCCCGCTACAGCCAGACAATGCACATTCTAAACTACTGCAGATAAGAATGCAAAATTTGAAATGCATTTTACTGTGATAGAAAGAAAGAAAGGAAAATGTTTATTCACAAGAAAAGCACAAATAAGTTTAAAAACAGTTAAGGTAAGTTTAGTGTAAGTACCTAGTTACACTGAAAAAAAGAACAGTACGCAAAACTGAATAAACTGCTTTGTACCATGCTATATGAGCCTAACTTTCGAAAGGGTAATTGTTTGTTACTGTAGTAACTGCGAAATTTTGATTGCAAGGGAAGCGGAAGCACCTTTTAAACGTCTTTGAAAATCGAAGTTTGAAGTTACGTTCTTTTATCCGGTTTTGTCTCGAAGGACCAAAGTACTGAAGTTTTGAATATAGAGCTTTGTAACCGTCTAGTGACGTGGGGTGAGACAAAAGCGAGAAGACCTTTGCTTGTTTTGTTTAACCAGTTGCTAACTATATAAGATGATATAATTTTTTAAGCTATAGTTTTTAATAACGCCTACTGAGTTTTTTTATTGACTGCGTACCGCCCTCATAGTACGTATCTTTAATGAAGTAAAAGCATGAACTCATATGAATTTAAAACAAGAAATGGCTGTTAGCGTTAGCCCCCCCCCCCTCACCATGGGTAATTAGGCTAAATTACCGTATGACGAGGGCTCGCTGTACGCGATTGTACAAACGAGACGTTTACGTGATGGCGTTAGATAACGCTGGATGGTGCTTAACCCTAGATAACGTTAAATACCTTTTAGGATACAAGACACAAAATGGCCGCCTAGGGGCTGAAAGATTTCAGTGGGTCGTAGCAAAGTTATGAGGGACAGTAACCGGAACAAAAAGTAATAAACAGGTTTAGGTGTTGATGGTGTGGTTTAAATGTCTCTTTAATTTGTCAAATTAAGCTCGGAAGCTTAGTAAACCCCTATTCTTCTTTTTCTTCTTAGCGTCTCGACGGCGTAAAGAAGGAACCAATATTAACTCCGCTACGCGAACGTCATTGCTACTGGTGGTGTTACAAAGGCTAGGAGCAAAGTGTCATAATTACCTTTGATCTGATCAGGGGGTTATTATGACATGGCTATGCAGTTCATTTTACGGTGAGCGTAAAGGACGGAGCTACAGAAGTTACATAACTCTGTCCCCATCTTAAGCATTTTTTTTAAATTGAAGTTTTGAAGAAATTCAGTAATTAAATATTTTCTTTAAGATCTAGAATAGAAATAGACAATCGGAATTGTTTTAAAATTTTATGAATTATTTGGCCATTTTACTAATAATATAGTAAGAAACTTATCCAGTTGAATGAAGAATCCATTTCACTATTACGTTTTTCTGCATTTCAGCTAGTGTAAAACGTTATTTAACTGTTTGTGAACATTCAAACAACTAGTGTTAGTTAGCAACAAATTGCTCACTACTCATAAGCCAGCCGTAGTACATAATAAAGCAACGTGCGCCTGCACAGCCGCCGCTGTCAGCTGCAAGTGATACGGGGACAACTTCTGAACGATGCAAGTTAGCCCGTGGGCAAGGCTGCGGTCTTGCGCGGACGAAGCGATTGGGAAGTGCAGTTTTTTCGAGTACAGTATAGTCTAAAATACATACCATAGGGTTAAATTGCCCACCCTTTATGTATACTGTGACTTACTTAGGAAAATTAATATCATTAATTCATTCGTTTATTAATTCATTAATTAATTCATTCATACATTCATTCATTCATTCATTCATTCATTCATTCATAACATCAACAGTGAAGTGCGAGTCGGAATTGTGCACCGAGAGTTTCGTATTTAAGATAATATGTTTGGTAACTGCAAAAGAAAATGCTCATTTGTTATGAACTTTATTTTCTATGCAATAAGTCCGTTTTGCCTAGCCTAAATTTTAAAACAGATTTTTATAATTGTTTTGCTATTTTTCAAAAACTGTAAATAATGAACACTTGATTTTATTTTTCCTGTGAAATATAAGCAAATGTAACACATTAGGACTTTTTCGGATTTTTTGATTAATAAATGCTTGGAAAGTCATCTTTTGTAAATTTTTGGCTATATAAATATAGTTTTGAAATGTGCAGATTAAGCCCTTTCACACGACACTCCATTTGCTATAATCAAACGCTTTCGTTTTTCAACCCCCCATTTTTTTGCTAAAAACAGATGCGGGCAAGCAAGTTGTACAAGTAAGCCAAATTTCAAGTTTACAGCCTTTGTAGTTGCTGAGAAATCCTACTTGACATACATACATACAAAGAAGTCTCACCATAAAGGTTTCCTCTTTACCATTTTGGTACGGGACCCTAAAAAGAGCTGTATCACATGTTAAACCGCTAACGTCGTAAACAATGATGCTTCCATATTCACCCTAACTTACTTCCTTTACTTCGTCGAAAAATTAATTATAAAAGGCATAGGTATAATTTTACATTGCACGTCCCAATTACGCTAAAATTCCCTGCATTAACTGCCGCCACCTAATTTGATTACCGCGCCGCGAGGAGTGAGACCCGGCCTGAAGTTATAATAATATTAAATTGTCCTTAAATGTCTCTTATGTATCGTAACTCGAGTTAAACTCGTGCCGAGTATGAGTCGAGTCAAAAACTCTTTATTACTTTGTAAATACTGGTTGTTAGGTGTGATGCATGGTTATGCGCTGTGTGAGGGACTTCCTTTTTAAAGTTTAGGCTGCGTCCTTTTAAGGTTATTTAATGTATGAAGTTTTTAAACTTTATTTTCGGTGTCAAGAATACGGCTCTTTTAAGTGTTCTGTACCAAAAATGTTTCTCTGAAAAATATAAAAGCTATCAACTTAAAATTTTGCATATTTTAGTTAAAAAATATGGTATTTTTTTTCCCAATGTTTGAAAAAGGGTTTAGAATGGGGGTTGAAAAATGAAAGTGATTTGATTACGTATAGCAAAACGGGATGTCATGTGAAAAAGCTCATATGCACATTACAAAACCTAATGATAAAAAGTCAAAAAATTACAAAAATTATCGTTAGCTCCTTTATCTCCGAAGTTTATAAAGCAAAAAATCTGAAAAACGCACTTGACCGTTTTTTTTTAAAATAAACTTTTTATTATTTAAACTTTTGCAACAAAGACCGTTGTTAAATAATGCTGTGTGTAAATGTAACCTTTTCCAAGAGTCCTCTGTGTTTGGTCCCTGAATTCTCTGGGTTTTGAATACCACGTTAGAAATTTATTTCCCTTTACTCTATAAATGTTCTAATTCTATTGTAATTAACCTTATCTCTCAGCAATTTCAACAAAATCCGACCCAAAACCTTCCAAATGACGAAACCCTTTCCTTACGCAGAATACTTATTACAGAGTAGGCCCTCGTAGCACCGCAACCAGGGAGCTAGCCCAGACCGCACATTTGAATCCCTGTGAAAACTCCGAACACCCATCCACCCTCGTTATACTCAAATATGTGTTAACCCGGCAATCGTTTCTAGGCGATTAGCCAGAGTGAATAGTAAAACAGTAAACCAGTTACATACATACATACATACATTAAATCACGCCTGTTTCCCAGAGGGGTAGGCAGAGACCACTTCTTTCCACTTGCAACGATCTTGATAATTTTTTTTCGCTTCTTCATCATCATCATCGAGTCATGCGCGCACGTCGGTTTCGGGTACTTAAGATTCGGCCCTTTTCCAGTATGTCTCCGATTTGACTCAAAAAAGTACGCCTTAAACCAGCTACATGTCCAAAATATGGCAAGTATCCTAGCAAACATGTTAATTGATTAAGAAGCGATTCAAATCAAATCATTTATTTCATGTAACATGACACATAAATATTATTTAGATTAGTAGGCACAGCCTTACACAGGTAAGCATTATACTACCATTTAATAATGCTAGTGGGAGCATGCGATCCCGCACAGTGTGACATAATAGAACAGTCAGGCCTATCATGGTTTCATAAAAACATTCAACGCGAGCCTCCGCAAACCAAAAAAATTCAGCATGGCTTGTTTGTTCTTTTCATTTTTCCCAAAAGAGATTTCAGCAACTACCTATAAATAAGACAATCATCCAAAATGATTCGTAGTATTAAAGTTTAGATTTTTATTCACATCTAGTACCTACTGACGTTTGTTAGATTATTAAAGTACTTATTTAACTTTTAAGTATGTGATAGTGAATGTCTGCCTTATTATTGAATGGCTGCCTTATTTTGATTATTAACTGGTAACTCTGAGAGACCCTAAGCGTCGCTCTCTATGCCAATGGCTTTTGAATTAGACACAACGGATAAGAGATTGCTGAGTTTTAATTACAAAAATAAACAAAAATTACCGAAGACGCTTGTTTGATTTCTGAGAAAACTCAAATATAATTTTTTTAATTTGTTGTAGTCCTTAGGCATTGATTTTTTATCCGACTTCAAAAAAAGGAGGAGGTCCTCAATTCGTCGGGAAATTTTTATGTTCTGCTGTTGTTTAAAATATAAATGGACAGCCATATACTTCGTAAAGCAGGGCGCATATCCTTTTCGCATAATAGTAATATTAAACTATATGGATTCTCTAATGTATGTAAAGCGGGAAGGATGGGGTAATCGCGAGAGTTAATTTCCACGGGATATGGTAATGCCAAGGGTGCCTACATAAACGACTATGCTGTGTGTATGTGTGTATGAGAAATGTGTGACAATCGGATTAGTTCAGAATTAAGCTGCCGCGGCCTCCTAAAGTGGCTAATACGCCAAAAATTAAGCACCAATTATGTCCATTGGCTTAGGGCCTGTTGTTTGATCAGTAGTTAAACTAATGATCTAATGAATTGTTAAAATTTGAAAAAGGAATCGAAAATGTCAAATTTTCATTTCCTTTTTGAATTTTAGCAATAGGGTATTTGACAAGAGTGAAATTAAATTGGTTTTTCATTAACAGCAGATTAACATTATAAAAATACTAGGAAAACATCAATCTTTTATTTATGTTCGCTATTTTAAGATTTTTAAATACATATTCTCCAACAATAAGGACGCTGTTCGATTGTGACGTCACAAGATAGTAGTCCCTATAAATTCTATAGTAACGGAGAGTTTTTGATGATTCATAAAAGAAGCTGATTTGACTTTAGTCAAATACCGTATTAGTTAGTTTAACTATTGATCAAACAACAGGGCCTTAATGTTCTAGATGGCAATGAAGTTCAAGAATTACAAAAAATGTTACCACATTGCAATTCAACTCAATGTTGCTATATTCAGGTGGTTTTTTTCCACTGGCTGTATATTCGAATGCCCATTTAATCTTGAAACCTTATTCTATTGTTTTTTTTCCCTATTCCTATCGTATTGTCCAACGTTAAGACAGCTTATTAACACGACAGTAATGGCGGTTGAGTTAAGAACAATACAATAACAATAGGTGTAAAAATAATTTAGAATAAAGCTGCTGTTAATCTGATTCAAGGCAATTCTTGAAAAAACGGATTGATGATTTTTCTCACAGTATTAAGTTTGTACCCGTTTTTTTCCCTGAAACTTGATTCCAAACCCTCCCCCGAATCTGACACCTCCACCTACCATTTCTCAGATTGACATTGCATGAAAGCATTAATATGGCCGCGCGTCACTTTGCCGCGTCATTTGACGGGTTGACAGTCACCGAAATTGTTCCATTCATTCCTTTACACTCAATTTGACGCACGTAAATTCTATGGCGTTTAGACGAAAAATTAGGGATGTCACAAATTTTAACCGAGGGTAAAATTACATTCGCATTTTGTATAAAATGACTGTGGTTTATGCATCACACTTAAATCAGTATCTTGCAATACTATTTACAATTTCGAAAAGAAAGCAATAATGTTATAAGAATAAATACATGAAGTGTAGAACTCGCCCTTAGAGAAAAGATCCTTAAGTCTGTATTGAAGGAGTAGTATTTTTTGGACACCTTTTTTGTAGCTATACTTTTTTAAACTCTTATTCTTAATACAGTTGTCAGTGGCAACAAAAGCACTTTTGACCTTAACCCAAAGCAAAAACTGCTTAATAACAAAACTATGAACCCGCATATCCCAAAACAAATTGTTTTTACTCTCGGTCGACATCCCTAGCTTTATGAAAGCAGTCCACAATGGGCGTGCTACAATGGCCGCATCACAATATTGTGATCAAAGGGACACGGCATCGGCAAACAATTGGCGCATTAGGGCACCATTCAGGAACATCTTAAACGCTACTGTGCGAGTATTTCTTTGTTAGGGTCGCGCGTTCGCAGTGCTAGCTGCGACACGAGATTACTGGCGACTAAATTGTGTGTTTATTGAGTTTTGTTTTTAAACACTATTATTTTAGACAATACGCTTGTCGCTAACGTAAACGACTTTCGTAAACTTTGGAATCAACTCAAAATGAACGGAATTGACACAAGCTCTGCATGCGACCGTCCGGCAGTTTACGTCAATCCTATACGTATATTTTCGATAACGATAACGTTCGCCAAATGCATATAGTTCATCATTCTAGGACCACTTCATGTTAAAAAATATTATCAAACTGTGTAAGTCGATAGTCCAATGTGCGTTTTCAGTGCCTTAGGTTCTGTGAGAGAATGGATGGAAGTGATTTTTTTTAATGAAAACTGTTTGTGTGTGTTATCTAAATGTATAAAAGAAGAAACTAACTGACATATCAACACTGTGTCTAGAGATTCCGAATTTAGCACGTAGGTTCCTTATGAGGTTTAGGGTTGCACTAAGAAAATAATTCGTAAAAATCGTCCCCCAACGGGAAGAATTAGGGTGAGTAGCAAGGAGCAATTATTTATACACACGAAGCCGGCCAAATAGTAAAAATACCTATTCATTTTTTTTTTTCAGTGCATTGGTTACTACCGTTATGCTGTGAAATTTTTGTTTGAATACATACATAAATCATTCTTCTCTCTCACCGTAAAAGGGTTGAGGCACGTTAAGGTGTCCGACAATGGGCACGGCGCGTCGGCGTGCGCGCATGTTTTTTTGCGGCGCATTAAGCCGAATTCACGGCCCTGTCGTAATCCGCTCGCGGGTGACACTTCACGCGTTATCCCTGCATCTGTCGCGATGTGTCCTGAATAGCATGATGCCACAAACAGTGGTTTTCCTCGAAGAAGGACGCCACACGAGCGTTGCCTGTACAAATAAATCAGAACGACATGCCACACGATAGAAACTATTTTAAAATATACGTATTCCGGATAGATATTAAACAGTAAAAAACATGGCCTGAAGATCGGCCCAAAGGTCTAAGAAGTGACGGGATGACCTGATTTTAAGTTAGTAAAAAAAAGTAAATTATTTATATAATTAAAGGAATATTCAATATCACCTAAACTTTCTATCTTGACTACGAAGTTCGCCTCATGCTTGCCCTGTGGGACGATTTTGAATCGCGTTCGAGTTGACGCCTTTGTTAGTTCTTCAGAATTGGGTCGTCCTTTGTGTCGCCATTCTTAATTTCTTTTAAATATATAACAATAATGTAATTGTATGGGTCTGTAGGTTAGGGTTGCGGAGAGTAGAACTTGAGCGCAGGCGCAGGTAAACTGTGTTTAGGAGGTAATGGTAAGTTAATAATTTCAGAGATCTAGCATTTACAGAGATATTAGTTATCGATTGCCAAATAAGAGTTCATCCTGCCCCCTATTTCATCATATTGACAATGACAGGTGTCCGGTGACAATCCATGTACACTAAAATGTCACCTATCACCTGTCATTGTCAAGATGGTGAAATAGGACGAACTCTTATTTGGCAATCGGTAACTAATATCTCTTTAAATGCCAGTTCTCTGTAATTATTAACTTACCATTACTTTACGGTTGAAGTTCATTTGCACATCATGATACAACTAGTTCGATTTTCCCTTGCAATTTTATTATGACAGTGACAAGTGTCAACCTTAGCGTAACGTAGGTAGACTTTCTTCAGCGACCGTACCTACATGCATATCACATTAAATGACCCAAAAACCAAATTCTAAAGTTATCTCTTGATCCGAATCCCTAAATAAGTGTCATCACAGTATTGTTTACAAGTTTCATGCAAAATCACTTAAGATGGCAATTTGTCAAGATTTATGGTCGATAACCTTTTTAACACAACACTAGCAAGAGTGTTGTTAAACAGACATTTTATTTACCAAGCGTAAAGTGTTTAAATAACACATTTGACGATGCAAAAGCAATTTCGCGACGATAAACTTCAGACATAAATGTCCAAAAATAGCGGCAATTAATACCACTCCTGCGCAGACGCGGTGACGCGCTAATCTGTTCTGCAGAGTGTGAATCACGCGCCGGTATTCAGATGCTGTTCAAAAACAATGGTGTCTCATAAACTGGACATGACCCGTGATTTGGTTTCTGTAAGTAGAAGTTGATTATAGCTGTTGCCTAGGTAACGATAAAAATATCTAAGAAAACGACTGCCACTTTCAAAGTGCAACTTGCTAACATTTTATTTAAACTTTGGTAAGTACGTGTTTTATCTCTCATATATAAGGTAACCGGGTCTTAACACAGTAACACGCACAAGCGTTGGTAACATTATTGAAGATTATGCTAAAATTAAAGTTCAAAAGCTTATCAAAAAAACATTTTTCTTATCATACTTGTGATTGTGACATTTATTTAGACATGTCGGTTATGCCTCTATTCTTCTGGGTTAAACAATATTGCTTTCGACGTGTCATGGTATCGTTATTAACATGGCCGCCATTGCACTGTCACGTTAAAAGCAATAGGGTTTTACCGTTTAGAACCTCGTTCCTGAAACCTAACCGTTAGGCTGCTTTTCCACCAGAGCTGTGCGAGGCAGCTCAGCGGTGTTGCGAGGGAAAATCCACCAATAGGATAGTCAGGCTAGTACAAAACAATCCTATTGGTGGATTTTTCCTCGCAACACCGCTTAGCTGCACAGCTCTGGTGGAAATGCAGCCTTAAACTGTTCATACTATACGTAGACGACGTAATAATATTCAAAATAGATTAAAAATGTTAGGCACAAATTTATTTTTCTCAATGACTTGTAATTTTCTACGCTACGGTTTCACTGTGACTACATTCACGTAAAACTCTATTAACGTTATTCGTAAAATTACTGGCTTAAAATACGTAGAATCCAGAAAATGTGTGTGCGTTATTTGAATCTAAAAACAAAAGTCCACGCATCCTCAATAACTTTCATATTTAGAGGTATAATACACGAAGGATAACCGTATCAAAAAACTAGAATAAGCCTTCACGCATCAGCTTAACGATCTCAGAACGAAGTGCAAACGACCTCGTTGACTTTAATAACTTAATCCAGACATTTAATAATTATAATAATTATTTCAACGCGCGAACAAAACAAAGGAACGTGACAACACGGCCATGCTGACAGCAACGAGGACGCGGGCTTGCGTGATGACAGCCCGGGGAATAATGATGGGAAGATTTGGTTTGTGGGAATGCCTGGATGGAAATGGGTCAGATGTAGGGAAATGAGTGTTTTGATCAGCACCGTTTAGTAATTAGAATAGAATAGAATGGAAATCGTTTATTCGGTGTTAAAATAAATTAAACATAAAAGCAGCAAAAACATTATAAAAAGTAGAAGAATACAAACTTAGAGTATAATCTAAAATTGACAAAGAAAAGGATGCCAGGTTGCCACTCAGCATGGTGTCAGGCTTAGGGTGAAGACACATTTATCAGCACCGATTCGCATTTTGTCTATATAAAAAGGCTGTTTTGTATGAAGATGCGTACGCACGCGAAAGCAGAATTGATGCGTACGCATCTTGATACAATGTAACTATTTTCCATAGACAAAATGCGAATCGGTGCTGATAGATGTGTCTTCACCCTTACTGGCCTTGACGCTGGTTTTCAGGGCCACTGGATTGAAAAGAGAAGAAAGTGCTCCCAATCCATCTCACTACCTATTTCTTAGGAGTAATGCTTAAACTAAATCACTTATTGACAATTGTTTATTACAGACTTCTGAATTATTGCGTGTCTGTGTGTATGTGTGTGAGTGTGTATACATGTGTTTATTATTTTTAAATAGTAAAGCTAAGTAAATGATTTGTATAACAAAGAAAAAAAATGCACATGTTATGGGCACAGGACGTCTGCTAAGTGTTGGCCATTGGATATTTGGTAAATATTGTTTCATTTTATGTTTTAGGTTAGAAACGTTTTTTTAATTCTGTAGTGTTCATGTGATACATAATAACGTAGGTACAAAAATCTGTCCACCTCAGTGAATCCTTAAGAAATATCGATAGCTTTCAATTTATTTTAAAAATAAATTATGAATAATCCCACAAAATTCGTGGAAGGCGAATCAATAGAAATAACTTGCGCTACTTACTATCAAATCCAAATCCACTTGGTATGCTTTGATGTTCCACCGACTTCTGAATCATTCCAGTAAGACATGTCTACTGTCCAAACCAATCAAAACAACACGATTGAATCAAAATAATTTTCTACCGAGCTGAGTAAACTTATGCTAGTAATAACAGCACAACGAATGTTGATGTTATCTTAAGTATCCACGTGTTATATTATCTGTGGCTGAGCTGGCAACACTGTCATCTGTCACTCGTCGCTCGCGGCAAGATGGCTGCCATTCCGACACTGACTAATTTGTGTCGCTGTACTTTAAAATAATTAGTGCTTTACGAATGCAGTAAAATTAGACCGGCTATCACATGAAAACGTTAATGTTGCCAGTAAAACAAAACAAGCCGTTGCAATATTACACCTCATACACGCATCCGTTCGGTTCTAAATATACGCAGCCGCAGCGTCCGTGCAATATGAGCCTTCTCATAACAAAAGTGCACAATCGCTTCGTAAACCACAACCCTATCAAAACTACGTAGAGTTAATATTTGTATGCACCTTGATTTATGAAGTCCAGAAGCAGAACATTATGATAACAAAATAAAAAGTAAAACGTTCGAATTTAAAATATCATTTTGAAAATAACGTTACTATGTATTAGGAAGACTCTGTTAAAGCAAATTGGTCCTAATCGAGAAGTATTTTGGTTTTGTTTGGATCGCGTTGGTTTTGAATGTTTATTTAAAGTGGGTTCGGAAACGGCGTCGATGAACAAATTTATCTGTTTGTATGCAAACGCGGGCGCAGGCAGGGTTGCCATAAGTGCGGAATCGCCCGGAATATTCTAATAATTTCGAAAATTTATATCATGTCCAGTATACAAGAAGTGGAATTTTCAGGTATCAGGAATTTCTGGAAACAAATACGTATACGTACGTATATGGTTGCTATGTTAAATACTTTGTCTATATCGGTGGGAACGTTTAATTGGCTTTTTGTATTATAATTTAATAAAGTTTTGTAAGCTGTCGGATCTCCAATATATCATAAATAGGAAACTTTTAAAGTTAGATATGAGTATAATAGTGGTTTGACATTTAATTAACGTCAATATTATACGACGTCGAGTGGAAAGTCCACCAACAATCCTAAAAAGATCCATTACTGTTTTTTTTTTTTTTTAGCCTATTTGGGTGTTCCACTGCTGGGCCAAGGCCTCCCCTCTTTTCCGCCATTCCTCCCGATTGAGTGCATGCTCCCGCCATTCGGTTTGAAACGCGTCTAAGTCATCCCGCCATCTCCTTTTTGGTCTGCCTCTGTTCGCGGTACCTATACTTAAAACTTGGATAAACTCTGCAGGTCCAGAAAATATCCAGCAAATTTTTGAAAATATTGGAATTTTCTTTGACTTTGTTTTAATCAAGACCAAAAAAACCAGCAGGCATAGATTGGCTAGATCTAGAGATAAGACACATGAGAGGGAAACCTTTGCTCAGCAGAGGGACACTAGGCTAGTTGGATTAGATTTTGAGATTGGTATTTCTGGTAGCCCTAGCAACCATTCGACAGTCAGATTGATGAATATCGTAAACAAGATAACCGCGCCTTGTACGGCTGAATATGTCGTCGTATTACTGCAAATACCGCTTAAGTGCCATTTTATCGAAAATGATTTTATTAAACCATTGGAATGTACTCTTTAAGCTCTACAACCTGTTAAAATCCATTTTTCGATAAGAATCTCCGTTCCGAAGATACTTAACTGGTTAAAGTAACTTATTGCCAAAAAAGTAGGCGAATAAACAGGAAGAAACTGATATATGTATAATAATACAATAACTTATGTTTATACCTCCAAGCAGAAAATTATATTAGTATTTAGTATCTTTTTGCAATCTCATTTTATGATAACTAAGCATTTTATGTTCTAAAAATAAGTTATACACGTACTTATTTGATATTTGAATGAAAGCGTTTATACTAAGACCAGGTATTTAACGGCAGGTTAAACATCCTAAACACTTTTATAATTTTTTGCCCGAGGCACTTCTTATTCACGAATTTACAATACCATACAGCCATAAAAAAATATAGTGATTTAATTGGTTTTGGCTGTAGATTTGTACCAACATTAATGCAATGCCGTGCAGGTAGAATCAACTAAGTGCGCGTACCAGCTTCGCGCAGAAGCTACCCCGCTCAGTCGCGACTCATGCGCCGAAGTTTGAGGGTAATTTTTTGCTGTTCTTGCGTATTTAGTGACTTATTGCTTATATTTGTGATCATTATCACATAAAAATGAGTGCCAGGAGTAGAAGACTCGTTAGAATGGCCGTGAAGGACACAAGTGCAGATAGTAAGTATAAATTATTCTCTTTTTAAATGGAAGTTAGGTTAGTTTTTAATTCGTAAATGAAAAGTGGTTCGAAGTTACTCGTATTCATCATTAGTCACATTAAGTATCTAAGTACTTACTAGCTGATGATTTAAAACGAATTATGATAGTATTATAATGAAGGTTTAATGTAAGTAGGTAGGTACAAAGTCAAGGTCGACCGCCGGCGCGCGCGCGGCGCGGTGTTGTTGTCAAGGGTTGGCAGATTTTTTTCGGAGATATATAGTATTTGGCGGTTTGAAGGCTTTAAAAATAAAGTATACATTGAAAAAATAAGCTATTTTTAATATTTTCCTCACTTTTTTATGAGTACGTTCGGAAATGGTTACGTAAACCCGAATTTTAACGTCAACTTGTGATCTTTGAATTTCAGTTTAAAATATAGTATTTTAGCATACTTTATGTGTTTCGTATATAATAAAGTATACAGAGGCAAAATAAAGTATAATACTATATATTATAGTATGTCTGGCAACCCTATTGTCAACCCGTCATACCTACCTAACTATTACATTTTTATCTACAGTGTTGTTAAAGTTTTGTTAACTTTGTCGTTCATTTTTTACATCTCGGTTCGCCTTAAATAAAATCTCACCTTGACCAGTGGGCTCCAAGTTGATAGGTATCGTGTTGACAGAGCTGCGTCAAAATACGACTTAGATTTATAGACATGCACTGTTGAGTGGTAGATTTAAGTTACCTACACGGCGAAAGCTAGTGTCCACGTAGTAAGTACTTAGTATACCTACTTAACTACATGGTTTTGACAAAATTTCTTAAATATAAGTAGGTACTGTCATTTAAACACACAAGTTGCTACCTTTTATAATTTTAAACGTATATATTTACAGCATGATTAACAGAATGGATAATAGAGAGCTAATTTACCTAAAGTTTGCGAGAGGGAGGAATATAAAGTGAGTAAAATAATAATATTATATTTTTATTGAATATCGGATTTCAGATAGGGTACTAGGTACTCGTAATGTTTTGATTGTGGCCCCGGTATTTTTTTTGTCACATTGTTGTTATTTTGAATAGATCTATTAGGTCGCCCTCTCGCGAACTTTAGGTAAATTAGCTCTTGAAGATTGCCCTAAGTCTTATAACTCGTTTCCCAATTCCCCATAACTACGACCCTTTTGGATTACTTACCCTGTATACCTAATTTAATTATAAAATGCGCCTAACTGTCGTCGTCCGTATATTTGTCTTTTAAACCTTTTCGGATAAATTGTTGAACTTTTTCAGGTTACGGAGGGCTAGAAGTTGATGAATGCGAGACATCAGATCTAGACGAGTCTCAAAAAAGCATTGCTGGGCAAATGGAACAAATCATTAGCGATGTTTTTCTTGATGATACTCGTACGAGTAGTATACCTGAGTCCAACTCTGCTCAAGAGCTATCGCAGCTTACTATGCCATCAAGGCAAATCTCAGACAGACTCAGAGTCGCTGTTCGGTGGAGACATTTCTGATGATGATCCTTCTTACCGTCCAGAGAAACAAAGTTCTATTATACCACCATTTTATTTTATTTCTTTTTAATTTACCATTTGTAATAACTTTGTGTCAATTTTTAACCAATTAAACGTAATAAAGTGACCAGCCAGAAGGCTTGTTTTCCAAAATTTTTTAGCAACTGCTTATTTAGGTACAAACTAATCAATAATTATACCATTTATGTCCTTATACAAAACTGTTTTACTTAAATAATTACAGTTGTTAGTAATGTCAAAATAACATAAGAAACTAAAAAAAAACATATCAAAAATTTCATTCAGGTAAAACCGCTTATGTTCTAAACGAACAGTGGTTTTTCCCAAAAAAATAAATAAAGCTATCGTAATTATTTATTGTTTTGTGACTTGTAAGTTGTAAATATTTAATCTAGAGCTAAATCAAGTGGAAACACAGCCATAAACCTTTTATTTGTGGAAATATACAACAATGTATTTCTACAGGTAAAACCGATTAAGTTTCCCAAATTTCACATCTCTATCATTATTATCATGTATATAACGAAATTTTAAAGTAACTTCAATATTTGCACTATTGAACCTTAAACAACGGAATATAAACATTAATATGTGATACACATAGTACGCAATATTCAACAATTTCATATTAAAACCAACACTGAAACTTTAAAATTGACTTTTCTCAAAATTACTTTTTTGTAGATAAGCGGTATTTGCAGTAATACGACGATGTTGACTGTGTCCTAACTGGGCTGTAGTGATTTACTGATAACGAAATCGATGTCTTGACATGCGAGTTCCGTGTATGACATGTGTTACTGGCATTATACAAAATTAGTTTTGCCGACGCCGTTCCCTCGTTTTCCAAAAAATCTAAGATCTTCTCATAGATTTGATATGGGTCAGGTATTTTTCAAATACTTTATTAAGTTGGTATTGGTTATCGTATTTAGTATCTTTGATTGATTTAAGTTTTATTTGCTGTAAATTGTAGATAAAATAAGCGTGAGTTCGTTAGTTTCTAAATAGAGCTCAAATGACATTTGATATTGGAATCGTTGATTTGTTTCCAGTTTCTAAAATAAATGAGGTTGCAAAATATAAAGTATCGGGGACTGATAATCGTTACGTTGTTAAGAAATAGGAGACCTGAGTTTTTATTTTAAACGAAGAGCTCAAATTACATTGTCAATGTTTTACCTTAGGTGTTTTAAGTGTTTGCGAAAGAGTTACAGTTGTAACGTATCTCAAGAAAAATGCGCTTACGTTCATGTTAACAGCAAAGAGATTAATCACCTCACTTATTTGAGCATTTGAAGTATAACCAAACGGACAAAATGCTTATTGCATTGTAACTTATTTTGACTTGCCTAAATAACTGTCATGAGACAGTACAAGAATTGGAAACCGGAAATCTGTCTACATTCACCCCATTATACAAACAGGACGTAACTTAATACACAGTACTTAACACATTCAGTACGTGCTCCATTATTTCCATACAACATTGAGCCACAATCGCGTGCTAGGATGTCTTTTGAAACTTTACCCTGACCCTTTCTAATATCATTCGGAATTATGTTGGGTGAAAGAGAAAGCATTGAACTTTTATTTTTGAGTGGGATCGTTACCGAAAGGATTGAAAGAAACATTAAATTAAGATCAATCGGCGCACGCGCAGCCGATCCATCATTTAGCGCGGACTCGCGCATTAACTCTAAATACATCCTAATTTATGGGTATTTGGAAGTGGTGTGAGACTGAATAATATTTTTATTGTTATTTAAAAGAGACATTAGGTAGGTAATGATGTTCCATAACATAATACAGTTTTGTCAGTTTTGACTGATCGCAGTTTGAGTCGGAAACCACCGATATACTTAACAGTTTACCACTACCTAACCGAATAATAAATAAATAAATAACTTCATACTAAGTATGTAATTACAGAATTGTCAACAAGTTTTTTGGAGTTGTTGGTAAGTCTGTAGCTTTGCCTACCCCACTCTGGGAATGTGAATTTATTTATGTATGTATAACTAAAATAATTAAAGTATTTTCTATTGTGTTGTTTTAAAGAGTGTATAAGATGAGGATTCGATTAGCATAGTTAATAGTGACATTTCAAATGTAATATACTCGTATTACTCAATAAACTTCATACTTAATGTTATAAATGTAAAAGTTACTTTGTTTGTCTGTTGGTTTTACTTTCAAGGCTAAATCGTTAAACCGATTTTTATGAATTTTCTCTGGAGATAGCCTGAGTCTCGGAGAAGGACGTAGGATACTTTTAATCAACTTATACACAAAACGTTTACGAACTAGAAAATTTCACCATTCAAGAGTGTTAAGTGTGTTTATGAACATATTTAGCCAGTTTAAAAATCCACAAATTGTGTAAATTAAGCTTTGACATTATCGTCAAAGTCACCGCTTCCCGCCTTATTTCCCGAAAAGGATATAAAATTAGATGAAACTTATTTGGTTTACTTTGACACTTTGCAGGGGACAACTTTTACAAACATTTCGTGAATGAGCCGAGGAAGCGATCCATCTTAAGATGTCATCGAGACCATCTTTCTTGGCCAGTCAGTATACTTGTACCCTTTTTGTGATATAAAGTTAGAATAAAGTTACACGAACCCTCTAAGAATCGCTTACCTATTGGATTATTTCAATTTTGGTTAGTATAGAGGCTCAATAATGAAGCTCTTGCGTGTACATTACCAGAAGAAATCAATTGCTAATGCTGCCATCTATATTTTGTTTTGGATAAATATCCCATTAGTGCTAAGTTTTTATTGTAAAATTCACTGTAAGCCAAAATAGCCTTTACTGTTCACAGAATTCCTTACGAACTCAGAAGCTAATCCTATTAACTGCCGCGGTACTAATACCACCCAAAATACACCAACGCAACGCGCATTCCAATTTCAAATGCGTCCTGGAGTCGATAAACCTGTCAAATCTAACTGGCCAGTAGCTTGTTAAAACAACGAAAAGAGCGTACGCTAAACTAAACCCTTTAGTTGGCAAGTATAAGTTTAATGTTGCTTGGTGTAACAATGAGTGATTCCGTTCTAAGGCGAAGTTCGAGGTGTGGAAACAAGCAAGTTGTTGAATGTAAACTGACTTAATCAAAACGCTTCGGAACGGACGTTGGGGTATCTACTCGAACCTATCTATACTTAGAGGTGGTGAAGACGATAGATATTCGTGTTTAGAAAATAGATAGCCAGCGGTTTTGGACAATGTCACGGTCTCTATTAAACCATATCGCTGTTGATATTGTTATGGTAGCCCTGATTGATAGTAAAGGCAGTCGTATCATAAACAAATATGATAACGATAAGGTTTAAAGCAACGTGGAATAGAGGAACTATTTCTGCGATATTTACTTTCCTACCTACCTAACCCTACGTTCGTACCTAAGTTCCTATATTTTGTTATACGTATCGTGAACTGCAAGTTATTCTGACCAGTTTTTATGAAAAGTATTTAAGTAAAGTTTTTACTACAATTTTTTTTTTGACGAAATGTATGTCTTTGTTTTTGACTGGTGGCAGTGTTACAAGTGTTACAACACACCATTATTATTATAATCTAGACGTCAAATGTAAACAATCACTCCTGCCATTTGTCACTGCCTAGTTAAAGAAGCATCCAGCTAGGGCTACCTGCTTACTATGATTTGGAAATATGTATCTATTTAAATACAATTACTGTAAATAATTATTCTTCAATCGCAAAAAGGCGAAACAACATTTTGGCATGAATTATATACAGAGTAAGTTACGGGACTTAACCATTATAAATAATTAATTTACCTTGTTCGTCTTAGATAAATACATTAAGTAAGTATGCTTTTTATGAATGTTTGTTTTTTCTCTAAAGTACTTGTGCTAGCCAGTCGTTCAGAAGAGAAAATCACTATAATAGTATGAAGTCCATGCGCATACTACCTTTATGCTTTGAACGGCAGTATCGCTCCATCACTTACTTTACCAGCCACGTCACCTTTTATTAGCTGTCAACCCTAAACCCGTAGGACGTGTCGTAATCGCAACAGTTGATCGTAATAAAGTTATATTAATATCAGTTGCCGACCGCTGCTCATCCATCATCGCTGATTGGCCGGCGCGGTGACAGCGCGCGCCTATTGGGTAATTGTGGGACTCGCGCGCACGCTAACGCCGACGGCAGGGGTATTCAACCTTTGACCTTTTGTTATGACGAATATATTTTTGGAATACTCTTCTTTGCCTAACGTATAATACGCAATAACTTGTCAGGATTATAATAATAATTCCGTAATAGTCAGATTTATACAAGAATATGAATATATGCTCTAATCGCATAAATATTTGTCCCTACCGAGAATCGAACCCGAAACTGTTAGCTTCGAAGGCAGGGTTTCCAACAACCAAGCTTTGCCACGCTACGACTCATTGGTTTTCCTAAGGTGCCATTAAGATTGTTCCAGGCGCAGAACGATCTTATTCTACTAAATTAGACCGACATTCCTGAACACAAATTGTTTACTGCGAAGAGCTTAAAAAGCTCCGAATTTTCTTTGAAAAAAAGTGGAAAAGTGTACAATGTGCTTTAAGACTGTACCGAGCAAATGTCGAGCGTCCAGTGGCGCGCTTATTACTATTATTGTGTTTTCTAATTAACAAAAAAAATCCTTAAAATCAGACGATGTCTTTTTGTAGTGCAAGTAAAAACACAATTTATGGTATACGTAACAAACTTTAATAACAATTACCCTTTGAGTAGTTAGCTTTACGGGAAACGGTGAGGTTTTTTCCGTTAAGTTAATTTGTAGTACAAAAACACACCGTCCATTTTCAAGAAGATACTTTATTTTATTAGAAAACTCAATAAAAGTAATGAGGGCACCACTATACATCCGGCGTATGCTTGGCGCAGTCTTAATCCAATACATAATATGTAATTGAATAAAGTTGGGATACAAAACAATGTGTATTATTCACTTAATACACCTACAAATAATAAACACGCAAAAGTTTGTAATTTGTGACCTACATCTAAATAATGTTATTTTCGTATAAAATTAAATCATACCGAACAAAAAGCAATAATTTAGCTCCACACGGACAATGTCGTAGGCAATAGCTAGTGGTCTATGACTAGAATAGGTAGGTGTAGATTTTATATGGGCACTCCGCGGCTTAAATTAAAACCGAACCTCGTGACAGGGATGATCCCGGATCCCGACTCACGCGCATCCACTTAGCAAATTACTCTATACGCTCTTTAACAAAATAAATACGAGTAGGTATAAATATACGTGTTATACGTATGTGTCTAAATCTCAATATAGCAGGGCCTACGCAAAAAGTTTGATAGTTTAAAAAACGAGGGAACTTATGCTTAAAGGCTTAGCCATCCTGTATGCTAATAACCGTAACGACTATGTGTCAGTTCTTTAGGAATATTAACTTTCATGTTTTTAATATTCAAACTTTTTTTTTGTGTTTTTGTTTAATTCTTACTCATACTCATACAAGATCTTCAAAATATATTTAGTTCAAACATTAACCCGCGTCACTATTGCCTAACGCACTCGCCATCTCAATTGGCTTCAAAGCGGAACAATTGTTTTCATTTTGTATGCACAAGCCTTCGATTTTCAAAATTAAAACAATTGCGTTCGCGAGTGCGTTAAGCAATAGCCCCTCCGGTAAGGGCGCTGCAATCGGATCAATAAAACTACTTTATTAAGTAATTCAATTCAAACATGACATGTCTTGTCGAAATCCTAGGGTTTTTAAGGATAATTTCCGATTTAATTATTGAGCATTATTTTTTATTACGGAAATTTTGTGGTTTTATTGTAAACGGCCATTATTTGATCCCTCGTTCGCGCGGATCGCAATGTAGTCTTTCTCTTTGAGTTTTAGATCGGGAAGTGTGCTCTCAGTGGCAAATGTAACCTCCTTATGGTTTTACATGTGTCTAAATCTATCTATCTTACCTAAGATAAGTATCTTAAAAAAAACGAAATTACAAATCGATTGCAGTGGAAAAGTTGTCCAAGTCTGAAATTACGTTTACGAGGCATTTTTTTCACAAGTTTGTAAACGTAATAAATATGTTATATGAAACCTGTTTGAAGATGTTTTCCAGCTTCATTTTAACTTTTCTTATTCGTGTAAAAGCATACACGTATGTTTATAATGTAAGCGCATGTTTTTATCATATTATCACGACACCGCGGGGAAACCAATAAAACTTTAGTGACAGCCAATCTCTGATATTGGAAATGTCGCGCAGCTAACACCGACGCAAAACTCGTCTCAGAAAATTTATAACTAAGTACCTATACAGTGTGTTACCGGCATGCGGGCATTTATTCAAACTGCCGATAATATGTTACTTTCGCAATTGTTTGCAAGTACTATCAATTAAAAAATAATTAAAATAACTTCACAATTAATTATCTTAGATACTGTCCATTTTTAATGTAATGCATGTGCTGCGTGTTCATCGTTATCAGTATTGCTGTTGCTTGGTACAAGGCATGTCGTGGTACGGGGGCAAATCATAATAATCAAAGTATCCGTCGACTGTTATTTACACTTGTCAAATCGCTGTGGTTTACATTGCTGGCAATTTAAATTTTGTTACATAGTTAACAAAGCCTGTAAAATTGTTTATTAATTAAATTAATGTCATAGTTACGTTACAGACGTACGTTATTTTAACCTTCTTTAAAAAAAGCCAGGGTGCTGGTAACACACTGTATATCGAAATTAATCTAAAATTTATTTTTTACCGAAACACTCTAATATATGAAGATTTTAGTGCCCTTTTCAAACTTTGTTAAATTAAATTATCATTTTTTACCTGCTTTTATTGTGAGTAAATATATTTTTTCCCTTCTTTATTATTTTCTGAGAATAAGTTATAAGGCAAACACGTAAAATTCCTTTAAAAATAAGTCGAAAGGATTAAATGAATAGCTAATTACAAGTAGGTACAGTACTCCCAGCTTCTTAATAGTGTTCGACTGGCTATCGCTGTCACCCTTGCACTCGCAACTGACGGTATATGTGTCACTCGTGTTTCATACCAAAATGAAGATTGAGGAAATACATTTAGATAATAGAAGCATTGTATTAATTAGAGTGTGTTCAAATGAAGAAGAATCACCTGCTGAAAATAAACCACATTCAACGTGTTAACCCCGTTGAAAAAACGTTCATTGAATTTAATATAGCTTTAATTCTCGTACTGTCACTTTCTTCCTTAGCGAATTAGCAAGTAACAAAAGAGGTAGAAAGTTTAAGGGAGGACACTAGTGCTTAGCCGATGAACGTTGGTGCAACTGGGATATGACTATTTTTTTTTTAATACTTACCATATTAAAACTGGCCAAGTGCGAGACGGACTCGAACACTAAGGTTTCTGCACCACGCCGAAACGACACGTGTCTTGTATTCTTTTTAACTTCATTTATTTTTATTAATTCGTAGTAAAAATTTAAAAAATTCACAGTGTCTAGCTTTTACGGTTCATGAGATACATCCCGCTGGCAGACAGACGAATGGACGGGCGGACGTACGGACGAACACCAGGTTACTAATAGAGCCCCGTTGGAACCCTTTGGGTACCGGACCCTAAAAGAGCGAAAGCGACAAGGAACAAAAGTTACTTATTAACTATGTGTTAGGTTTTTATTGTAAGGTACAACGTATACTATTGAAATACCAATGACGCCTCTACATCATCGAGGGTAAACACCAGGTTCGTGCCCTCGCCTGTTTGTCCACGTGACTGTCAGAACTCGAGTGTTGGTTCGATCCCGGCGTGACCACTCCACAATTAGAAACATGACGTTTGATAACATCAAACTCAAACTCAAGACGCTGTCCAAGTCCCATCAGAAATAAAACATTAAAAATTAATATACCAAATAATATATAGACAAGATAAAAAAAGATAGTAAGGTGTCGAATGTTGTTTTAAAGAAGGGAAGGGTCTCCACAGGGTACAGTTAAGAGTTTATCGAATGGGTAATGTCTAATTCAAAGTAGTAAAATCTATCTATTTGCAAGATTAGTTCAGTGTTTCCCCATCTGCGTTTCCCAAGCTGGCTGACCGGTAACTGTCAGAGCGATTTAGAAAGCCTAAATGTGAAAAGAAACTGTGAAAAGTCATACCGAGACTGTAAGATTTATAATATAGCTATTACTTTAATAGACTTACTACTACTATAACCTGAACTTTAAACAAAGGGCATTTGGGGCAAATTTGTTTGAAGAATATTGTCATTTTTGTTTTCAGCGGCAACGCATGATTTTTACATAGTTATTTACAGTACCTTAAAATAAACATAGATGTATATAATTTATGGCGTTTAATAATATCGGAGCCGAGATATTTAAGATTTAAGTAAGAAAATAAAATATCTTGGCTCTGATGCACTTAAGAGTGATGCATTACATAACAAAACATGTTTACTTTGAATTATGTTATCATAATTTCCCACTTTTACTAATGGCCGCTCACCTTCAAAATGTATGACTTTTACAAATGACAGCACTTTTACCCAAACCCCTTTTGACGTATTTACTACCTACCGATTTTACGTCGTCGTCGTCGTTGAACATGATGTAAGTATATGTACCTAACCTTAAATTTTGCGTATATATCATTCATTTGCTATACGTAGGTTAGGTGTGATTTAAACTATGAGCAATATCGAAAAATTACGTTCCGAATGATAAAAATTGCGAGAATTCGATCAATTTGGAAATATGACCCTTCGGGATTACGACGTGTACTTGTCATCCGCCTCCGGGCATCATTACGTCTATCTGAGAGAGCCGGCTGTGACAGACTAACGAACGGACGGGCCTAATGCAATCGCCAATCAGCGTCTAGCCCTCACGTTACGAACCTAGCGGTCTAGACTCAGTCTAGTGCATACAGTAGGCTTAGTCAGTCGCTATTAACTGAGAGAACAATGCTTGTGATGGAACTGCTTCGTGTTTGGTTATTTACTACGTATACATTGATGCACGAGTCAAACTAGTGACTATAGAGGTTATTATGTATAAGAAGCGTCGAAAACAAAGCTTACAGAGATTTATAAAGTACCTACTCACATGTTATGGCACCAGAGTCTTTGTCGAATAACATTCTATTATAATTATAATATGTAATAACATAATATGAATGTGGTCGCCGGCTTAGAAAGTAAATTTACACTCATATATTGTTAGTAGTTCCTTAATCCTAATTGTTAGTAACAAAATACAAATTACACTAATTGTTAGGGGCATGTAGCCAACAATGACGCATGTAAGGCCTAGAAATCGTAGAATACTGCCACTCAATGTCTTCCCGTGGAAGTCGTAAGAGGCGACTAAGGGAATGAAGGCTTGTAGTACTGTTAGACGATGGGCTTGCCACCTGTCACTAATATAAATACACTGGTAAACATCCTAGCTTGATTGTGCAAAATGTTGTTACAGAATAAACAACAAGTTTTAAGATTGCTTTGGTGTTGTTTGGTGATTCTGTAGCTCTGCCTACCCCACTCCGGGATGTATATTGACCTTATTGTTTTATAAGAGCAAACGCAATTCAACTTTAAAATGGCAGATATTTGGACGACTGTACCTACATCTGAAATAAGATTATCAAAATACCTCCAACCCTCAATACAAATTCTCTTATATCAATTTCAAAGCAAATAACCCAAAAACCGACGCAATGAAAATCTTTTCAACAAGGCGATGTTGTAGGCTTTTACGCTCATTGTATATCGCTCGGGCGGCGCGTTTTTGTCGCGCGCCAATATTCTAATATAATAACGCGTAGCGCCTCGCTTCACTCGTCATTATCGGCATATTTTGGGCGCTGGCCACGAGAAACGCGATCTTTAGAAAAACGGGTCGATTTTTGAAAATCGAACACTTGGGCAAAAGGCTGGCTTGGAAGGGTATAAAGCTTGTAGTGTTATTAGACGAAGGGGTTGCAACTTGTCACTAATGTAGTGGTTTTAATAAATTACTTTATATAATATAACTACTATATATTTGAGTATATGAGTATGAGTAATATAATTTATAATAATAATAAATTACAACCTGTGACGCCACAGTAAAACAATCGCATAACGTTTTATATTTATAGCACATTGCATTAGTATAAATAAGTTTATAGATGGAATTTATTGTTTATTTTTTTCAATTACATCTGTAATGAACAAATTGCCGGTATTATTTTCCGTTATTGCCTGGTGAGGGCAAATATTTGTGAACTGAGCGCGAGAATTTGCCCAGGTCTTGGGTGTTTTACATGTATTTAAGATGTTTACCATGTGTATAATTAGTGACAGGTTGCAAACCCGTCGTCTAACATTACTACAAGCCTTTCATCACTAAGTCGCCTCTTACGACTTCTTCAGGAAGACATGAAGTGGCACTATTCGAAGTCGGTAACCACACAGCATGCCTGTTGTTTGTGCTGTGTGGCGGTCTGTTGGTACAAAATGTGGTTATAGAATTAACAACAAGTTCTAAGAGCTGTTGTTAATTCTGTAGCACTGCCTACCCAACTCTGGGATGAAACGGTACCTATGTATTTATACGACTGTTGACGACGCGCTGGGCGCTGGCCTAGTGGGTAGTGACCCTGCCTACGAAGCTAGTGGTCCTGGGTTCGAATCCCCGTAAGGGCAGATATTTGAGTGATGATCGCAAATATTTCCTGAGTCATGGATATTTTCTATGTATTTAAGTATATATTTCTCTATATAAGTATTTATAGCGTTGTCTAGTACCCATAGTACAAGCCTAGAGCTTCGTTTGGGACTAGGTCAATTGGTGTAAGATTGTTCCCTTATATTTATTATTTATATATATTTTTAATCCCATCCCCTATTCTCCTAGCCCACCACACAACACCAAAAAATATAGCACCAAGTAAATATGAAATTTGGCTCAGAATTGATACGAGGACGCAGCCTGCCGGAATGTAGCAGATTCAATTTGCCTGACGCGGGTCTGTTGGGATTGCGTTACGGCAAAAAATGACATTTGATCGGGCTGACGACGCTGGTGATGCGTCATGAAGGGCCATGAAGGGCAGGGGCTGACAGTGACGCGGGGGAGGGTGCCGATGAGTGAACGAGCCGTGTAGTTACTTCGACAGAGGTATATGATAACGCCGTTTCGATGTAAGCTGGTACAGTTACCAGTAATAATATTCTGGGCTTGAAAATTTCTGGCTAGTCACTCTAGCCTCGTGGGTACATCCTTCCTTTGGAAAGGATATACGATACTAAGAAAACTAAGCTCTAAGCAATATCAACTTAGAGCTCCAAAAATACAGGCATGGTACGCACGAGGAGACATAAGAGCGTGTCAGATATTTTTTTGTGCAACGTAGGTACGATACGGTAGGTAGGACCTGTTACCTATATTTAACATTGCCAAAATTGCAATATGGTTTTCCATATTCCTTTTGTGGCAAATGAGAGTCAGGAAGGCCCAAAAAGTGACGTAAAAAATTAATCTTAGATACAATACAATACAATACAAAACACTTTATTGTACACCAAACAATAACAATACAGAGATACAGCATTATTAAAAACAACACAGGTAAACAACAGGCGGTCTTATCGCTGATTAGCGATCTCTTCCAGACAACCTTACTAGGGATAAGGTAGGGGTAGATGTCCTTTTATGGAATTTTAAAATAAATGCAAAGCAAGTTTAAGCATGATGCATCTAGATGTAGACCTTATAGGAAGTCTCAGGTATTATGCTAAATACACGGAAAGAATCAGTTCAGGATCTTGTTTTCTCCAAATTTCTACATACAAAATTATTTCAGTCTCTTCTCGCCGCATTCTAGTTCGGTGCGTGTGTGTTACGTAAGTAATTAAGAAGCAACGTGTTTTTTAACCACCAGATGTTTTTCGTTACGTAAAAAGAGAACGTTAAGCTAACTTTGTCATCCCCTATAAAAACACAAGCGGTTTTTGAGGAACGGTTTTTATAAACAAAGCTAAAAAAATACAGGGTAGTCTACACGTAACTACTTTTTAAACGGATAAGAAAAAGCTTGGCTACTTGGAAATTAACTTTTTAAACTTATTGCATCCGAATCATAGTACCTAATGAAAATTTTGTATTTTTAGTGTGAAAGTAAACAATCGAAATACCATACTTAGTTACATTAAGAACTGAGTTTTATTACTAAAAGCATTGATTGATTATTACAGTAGGTACTATAGACAAGTCTTTCACAAATGCAAGTCTTGCGGCATCAGGATTCAATTCAAGACTTCTATCTTAAAACTCATGGAAAAATGTTTACTTTTTCTCAACACGGAATTGTAATTGACACGTTACGTTTCAAATAGTGTGTCTCTAAATTTGAGGATTAAATATGGCATATGACGCTCTTCGGAAAGATACCTATTTAGATACTTGATTTGCTTTAGTTCAAAAATACCTCGCATTTGAAAATCAAGCTAAGATCATCTCAAAAGAACATGTACCTAGATCGCATAGGTACGCACATGCCTCTACCTCTTATGAAAATCATTGCCCTTATTCTTTCAATACATAAAGTAGTCAACAAGTTGTTGACGATCCCGTCTCCTAGACCCTCCCAGACCCCCCCAGTAGGTCATAATCCAAGGCCACAGTCAATGGGCCGTCTCAGGCCCAACGGGACAGCGATCGCTTTATATCATACTTTATGTCTTGAGAACTGTAAGGACCCTCCTTGGGCATTCTATATCATAAGTGGTTGCCTTTGTACATTGTCGCGTTAACTCGGGTTGCAATTTCATATGGTAGTTCACACCTGATTCTAAAGCGATAGGGTTCAAACGAGGTCATCTGCTTATGACCGGTATACGTCAAGCTAATTTGGATAATTTGCGTCAATATGGAGCGGTGTACTTCTATCTCACTCTAATGCGGTATTAAGCACTTAGGTAAATTAGTACTGCGCATTTTTATGACGTTAACTCTATAACTCGTCTGTAAAAAGTTTGGAAAAATGAGGGCACGGTTTGATTTAAAAAATAACATGATAAGAGGGCATTAGTACTTAGACGGTTTGTAGTTTGTATGTACAGTCACGGAATTCAACCAATTTGGACTATGTCAAATTGACACTGTAAATCTTACATTTTGATTGATTACGTCACTTTGACATAGTCCAAAGTGGACTAGGAATTAATTTCCATGACTGTACATACATAATTGCTTTTTTCCTCAGATTATTTACTTATAATGTTTTAGAGGGCCTCTCAAATGATAAATAAGTGTTTTATGCGTTCAATAACATCGAAGCCGAGATGTTAAAAAATTAAGTTTAAGGGATTGCAACTAAAATGCAATCTCAGCCGTTGTACTTCAGAGTAACAACATTAGACATACAAAAAAAAAAAATATTTTGAATAGAAAAATATATGACTTTTACAAATGAAAACATTTTTACCCAAACCCCACCCAAATCTTCTGCTTAGGTATAGAAGTATTGTAAAGAATGTTGTTGTTCCACGCATTACCAACTAATTTTATATCTTCGCAATCTTATACTACTGTCATTTTTCAGTTTCAATAAATAATTAAATAGTTGTATAATTTACCAATGCATCGCGAATAATCTTTACATCAAGAGTAATAAAGGTGATTCTAGTATGGTTGTTAACTGTGTGTTGGTTATATGGCCTAATGTTGTTATTTCGGTCACGTGTGAGGACGGGCAAGTTTCCCCGTCGGAGTAAAGTGTTTGGTTTATGCCGGGGGCGCGGGTTCGAGTTCGGAAGGGTTCGTTAGGGCTGCATAATCTTGTAGGGGCATGAGCCGCATACGACATAGGCTTGCCGAGTTGCTGTTAAATGCGCAGTCATCTATAAAATCGCGCAGTTTCTTAATTTTTAGTATACAATGTGTTACCAGCACCCTGGCTTTTTTTAAAGTAGGTTAAAATAACGCATATCTGTAACGTAACTATGCCATTAATTTAATTAATAAACAACTTTTCAGGCTTTGTTAACTTTCTAACAAAATGTTAATTGCCAGCAATGTAAAGCACAGCGATTTGACAAGTGTAAATGACAGTCGACGGCTACTTTGATTATTATGATCTGCCCCCGTACCACGACATGCCTTGTACCAAGCAACAGCAATACTGATAACGATGAACACGCAGCACATGCACTACATTAAAAATGGACAGTATGTAAGAAAATTAATTGTGAAGTTATTTTAATTATTTTTTAATTGTTAATACTTGCAAACAATTGCTAAAGCAACATACTATCGGCAGTTTTAATAAATGCCCGCATGCCGGTAACACACTGTATAAGTTGGCTTTGGCAGTTGTTTTATGAAAATTATGAACCAGTGGGCCTGGTATGGCTGCGTCTATATCGCGTGTCAAATGTTGATAAAGCATCCGTCACTCTCGTTCTTGTTTACGTGTCAGAATGTGACGGATGACTTATCCAAACTTTGCCACGCGATAAACGCAGCCATATTAGGGCCCCAGGTTGGGTTATAGGAGGTGATTGAAACTTGTCCATAATTCCCTCAAAACTACAGAAGTTGCGGGGATTCCAAAAGTGAATGAAGAAGGGTTGCGAAGCAGCTGACAAAGGCCGGCAACCCAGTATAGAAAAGAGATAATACTCTAAGTTAGAGTCATTTTTTTATTATAATGTCAATCCATGATGTATTAAGGTAACCAGTGTACTAACAAAAAAACGGGTATCGTAAAACTATATAACTATGGTCCTAGCTTGCAACAACATTTTGCTCATTACATTATTCTGAAAATATGATAGCTATAACTATAATTAGTCAGAGTTTAGAGCAAACGATTTTAGGCCAGACAGTATATTCACCCAGCAATAATAGGAGTAAAATATAATATTATATAGCGTCGTGGGTCACGTCATCATGATCAGTGGTACCCTTGTTATACTGTGTATTTTGTTTTCTTTTTGAGTAATATGCATTGTGTCAAATTTAGACAGTAAATCTATTTCTATTTCTATAAAATTTATAACCATAGTTGTATGGTTTTACGGTACTAATTTTGTTGAGAAATTATTCGACATTGCGACAATACAGTTTTGACTGTTTAGGTTACAGTGCCGTGTGGTTTGGTTAGTTAATATGTACAGTCAACTACAAATAGATGTGACTTTCTCCTCCTCCTTTTACCTAAACGAATGGAAGATAACCCTACATACATTTTTTTAGGGATTAACGCAATTTTAGTGGTTGGCTACTTCTCTTACGAATTATCTCCCATAATATAAAGCTACTCCTCACTCCACTAGCTTCAACCCTTACTCCTAATCTCAGTAAAAAGTAACCGTTTGAATAAGTTTCATTATCCAATTTTAATTGGCAGTCAACGCTTACATCATGGTGAAGTTGAAAGAAACTTCCCCCGGCAGATGGCGGCAGGAGCGTTAATTAGTCTGATGCTGTATCAAGTTTACTTGTTATTTTCAGAACACAGAACAAGTAAATACGGAAAAGTAATTCGTCCCTGTCCCTTTAGGAGTAATTTTTACCAATGCACACTAACAGACGCTTTATGTACTATAGTTTTTTTCGGGTCATATGATCTGTTTTCTAAATTAATCACGGTGTAATAAGAGTAGATTTATTAGAAATAACGATAAACTAATGACAAAAATGTCACTAATACACTGGTAAACATCTTCGCCTAAGTGTGCAAAATGTGGTTACAGAATTATCAAAAAGTTTTTATAGTTAAATAAATAAATAAATATCAGGGGACAATGTCACACCAATTGACCTAGTCCCAAACTAAGCTCTAGGCTTGTACTATGGGTACTAGACAACGATATAAATACTTATATAGAGAAATATTATACTTAAATATATAGAAAACATCCATGACTCAGGAACAAATATTCGCGCTCATCACACTAATATCTGCCCTTACCGGGATTTGAACCCAGGACCGCTAGCTTCGTAGGCAGGGTCACTACCAACTAGGCCAGCGCGTCGTCAAAGTTGTTGGAAATTCTGTAGCTCTGCCTACCCCACTCTGGGAATAAAGGCGTGAGTTTATGTATGTAATGACAAAAAACACCAAACATTTATAACTTATAAATTATATTATTATGTATTTGAATTATTTATTTAATTGACGAAAAGTTGAGTATTTTTGTTTGTTTTCTAAGAACTTGCGTTACCTGATGTTTCCTGATTTGATTCTTTGAAGTCTGAAGAAAAGCGAAGTCGACCCAACATTTTATTGTTTATTCCATTCCAGTTATTTTTGTTCAACAAGAAATAAAATTTCCTCAGTTTAACAAGAACATGAAAAATAAACGTATAATTGTCAGTTCGAGCGAATTCGACCCTCGCAACTAAAGCAACGATGGAAAAAGTCGAGAAAGCGGAACCATATCGATGACTCCGCGTGTGAAGCGACCTAACATACGACGGCTAATTGGCTGTGACAGCGCGTATGAAACCGGCTTAAAACAAAATAATAATTTAAAATTGATTTTCGGCTCTAAAGAAATAGGCTAAGATTCAAGTTGAACTGTAGCAATAATTAAATTTCTAGTTGTTTTATTTTGAAACTGCAATGTTTCGGAATGTTTTGGTTGATTAGGCCATTTGCGTTTGGAATGTCTATTTAAACACGTGCTGTCAGTTCGTGGTTTAAGATGACTGTGAGCATGCGTGTCGAGATGTCAGTGGATGTGACCGCAAAGTTGCTTCAGTTGTAATTAAATGGTATGCAATAACCACCAAGGTAATGAGGCTAGGCAGAAAAGAGTTTGACTTTGGTGACTGAAAGAACAAAACAAAGTGGAAAACCCCCGCATTAAAAGGTTAACCGATAAATTTATCGGATTTCACTTCATCAATTGTATCATTTTATCGAAAGCAATTTTCAGGACATTTAAACTTTAATTACGTAGGTTAGGTTAGGTTAGACTTGCAGTAGAGGGGATGGCGTCCCCGTATTGGGACGACCATCCCTGTAGCGGGGGAGGCGGTCCAGGTGAAGGCCAACATTAAATACCTTGGCCTCACTCTGGACCGAAAGTGGGATTTCGGGGAGCATTTCCGCCAACTTGCTCCCCGAGTGGTAGGCGCCGCGTCGGCCCTGGGTCGCATGTTGCCAAACGTGGGGGGGCCTAAAGCGACATGCCGACGCCTGTTCGCAGGCGTTGTGCGTAGCATGGCGCTGTACGGAGCGCCAATCTGGGCCGACACGTTGTCGGCCAGTAACAAGGCGCTCCTGAGGAGGCCCCAAAGGGTGGTGGCCCTCCGAATAGTGAGGGCCTACATGACGGTGGCACATGCGGCCGCGTGTGTCTTGGCCTGCACCCCGCCGTGGGAGCTCGATGCTCGGGTGCAGGCTGAGACATACCGGAGGAGGGTGGAGTTCCGGGCCAGAGGCGAGCGCCCGGACTCCGAGACGATGGAGGGGGCCCGTCGAATGACGGAGCGGCGCCTGAGGGACCGGTGGAAAAGCGACCTGGAGGACTCCCCCTATGGAGTTCGCACTATAGGGGCACTCCTCCCGTCGCTGGACCACTGGTTGGGAAGAAGGTACGGTACCGTCACGTACCGTCTTGTGCAGGTGATGACCGGGCATGGTTGCTTCGGTCATTACCTGCACAAGATTAGGAGAGAGCCTAGTCCGGTTTGCCATCAGTGCGGCGATCCGGACGACACGGCCCAGCACACCCTAGAGGTGTGCTCGAAGTGGGATCCGGAGCGCCGCACTATGGTTGCGGACACGGGGCTCTCCGATCTCTCACTGCACAGCGTGGTGTCGGCCATGCTGAGCAGTGAGAGATCGTGGTTGGCGGTCGTCTCCTTCTGCGAGAGCGTCATCTCGCAGAAGGAGGCGGCGGAGCGGGAGCGCGAGGCGGAGGTGGATGCGCACCCGCTCCGGCGTAGACGTGTGGGGCGAAGGCGGAGGCAGTTTGCTGCCAGCCTGAACCCCTAGTAGAACCGTGGGGATAGGGTCCCACAACATGGTTCTACACGTCTGGGGGAGGGTTTGGAGTGTTAACCGAACCCTCCCTCCTTTGGCGCAGGTGCCCCAGCAATAGGCTGGGGCGGCTGGGGGGCATCCAGTGGTGGCATAGTCATCAGCCCACGGTGCCCCCCCTAACAGCCTTTGGAGGTTAACACCGGAGAGGTTTTAGACGGTAGGCTTCCACCTCAGCTGAGGTGGTTGAGAGTCCGTCATACCCCCCCCATTAGGCTACCCTAGCCGGGGGGGATGATGCGTAATGCATTTCCTCTCCGTAAAAAAAAAAAAAAAGGTTAGACTTGCAGTAGGTACAACTACATATATAATAAAAAGTACTCATGTGGCAAGAAATGCCTTTCGATGAAATGAAAATTCTGCGTAATCATAAGTTAAAGGTATTTCGGTAAAATAATAGGCACCCAATTAAAAGGTATTTTTTCAATCCCCCGATTAAATTTTCAGACGGTAGTGATAGTTAAAGTTATCACTTACTTTTGTACTTTTAATGGATAGAGTTAAATTTGGTTTGACCGACACACCGCGAGAGTGCTATCTTTAGATTGAAAAATTAACCCACACATATCAACCGACAAGTAAACATTTTTTTTCTGAAATATTTTTCCAATTCATGCGCAACGCTGCGTTTTTCGTTGCTTTGCTGTTTAAATATATATTTTTACTAACGATGTTACAAGTCCGGTGCCTTTCCACCAGTAATATGCTACGCTACGTTGCTATGGATATGTTGATATCCACCAATCATATTCATTGGTCCAAATACCATAGCACTGGTAGCTTTCAAGGTATGGCTGGATAGTATGCGGTGTAGTAAAAAGAAGGAAAAGCAAGAATGAACGTCCGGAATGGTGGGATAGAGAGGTAGATGATGTAGTGAAAGAGAAGAAAAAGTGTTGGTTGGATTTTGTAGCTGTTGAGCCAGGACAAGATCTAAGCAACAGAAAGAAAAAAGAGTATAATAGATCAAAGAAAAGAGTGAAAGAAGTTGTAGCTAGAAAGAAAGATTTACTGAATGAAAAGTATGATAGGAGTTTCTCTGACAACTTCCGGTCGAATATTAAACTCTTTTGGAGCTTGATTAAATCGGCTCGGGGGAAATCAGAGAAAACTAAATTAAGCGCGGTGAGAGATGAGTCTGGAGATTTAATATGTGAGGAAGAAAGAATGCTTGATAGATGGAAAACTTATTTTGAAAGCTTGTTTGAATGCGAAGATGTTTGTCTTGAGCCAGAAAGCACGAGTAAAGATGCAAGTAGCGAAGATGAAAGTGTGATTAGTATGAATGAAATTATGAAAGCTTTAAAAAGTATGAAAGCGAGAAAGGCACCAGGTTGTGATAGAGTGTCGATAGAAATGATGAGGAGAGGAGATGGCGTGGTGGGTAGTCTGTTGTACCGTCTTTTCAATGCATGTTGGAGTAGCGGCCGAGTCCCGGAAGATTGGGTCAAAGCCGTTATCGTCCCTCTGAATAAGAATAAGAATAAGAATAAGAAAATATTTATTGTGAACTGTGTATAAATGGATGGTTTACAAAAATATTATGGTTCCAACAGTTGCCCATTCCAGGCATACAATATCATTTTGGCTTAGAGTTAAAACATAAAATGTTATGAATGTATGAGTAAATACATAACCTAAAGTGGAGTGACTATTATTTATAATTGTCAGCGTACAAAAAAAAATCATTTAAAGTATAAAAAACATTGTCATACAGCCACTTCTTCAGTTTAACCTTAAATTGATGTCCCTCAAGCATTTTTAATTCTTGAGGAAGACTATTAAAAATACGTATCGCCATAACAAATGCACTCTTGCTATAGATTGCGTTATTCGATTTAGGACACACCAAGTCGAATTTATATTGCATGCGTAAATTATCTTTTAAACTTGATCTTTTTGCAAAGTAATTTGTATTACTCTTAACGAATATACATAATTCAAATATGTAAACGCCAGTAAGAGTGAGAAGATGTTTCTCTTTAAATATACTTCGAAGTGATTGGCCGTCGTGTAAGCGGTATATGGTTCGTACACATCTCTTTTGAAGCAAAAAAGTTGATTGAGCATTTACAGAGTTACCCCAGTAAATAATACCGTAGGTTAGCAATGGGTACACGTTTCCAAAGTACGCATTTCTAGTAATGTTTTCAGAACAAGCTCCAGATAATAAAGACAAGGCGTAGCAGTTACTAGAAATAATTTTATTTATCTTTGTAATATGAGCCTTCCAATTTAAATGAGTATCGATTGTCACACCTAAGAAGCTCATATTACTTACTTCCTCCAAAGATACATCGGCTTCTTTTACATTTATTTGAATGGGAGGCGTTCTATAGTTTCTAATTTGTAACAGTTTAGTTTTACTTAAATTTACACTAAGATTAATTTTACGTAGCCACTCTACCACCTTTTTAAGTGTATGGTTAATGTTTTGTTCTAAAGTGGGAGCCGACGACTTTTCTCCTGTAAATAATAAAGTTGCATCGTCAGCAAATAATACGCATAGATTTTTGATCGCCATCGGAAGCTCATTAATATAGACCAAGAACAAAAGAGGCCCCAAGACACTTCCCTGGGGAACTCCTATAGGAACCACCTCAAACTCTGAATTTACGTGCTCCACAGTTTTATTTTCTCTACAATATTTAACGATTACTGTAGCTTGCTTCCTATTCGATAAATAACTTTTAAATAGATCTAAAATGTGTCCTCTTACGCCAATGTTTTCTAACTGCCGTAGGAGAACGTCATGTAAAACACAGTCAAATGCCTTGGACATATCCAGGAAAAGAGAGACGCAAAGTTTTTTTTCATTAATGTTATCCCATATATTTTTAAAGATTTTAAATATGGCGAGAGTAGTGGATTTTCCTTTCTGGAATCCAAATTGGTTTGGATTTAAAACATCATTCGATTTTATAAAATGTATTAATCTAGAATAAATAACTTTTTCAAAAATTTTTGAAAAACTTGGCAGCAAGGCAATAGGTCTGTAATTGTTCATCTCATCTTTAGATCCTTTTTTGTGCAGCGGTTTAATGATTGCTTTTTTAAGGTCCTCAGGAAATACTCCAGTCTCTAAAGTAAGATTTATTATATAAACCAGAGGGTTAATAATGTGATCAATGCATGCTTTAATGAGTCGCTGTATAAAGGAAAGGGGTCACAGCAAGACTGCAAAAACTACCGCGGTATCAGCCTCCTTAGTGTTGTCGGCAAAGTATATGCGAAGATTTTAATTGAAAGGGTATTGAATGTTACGAATGACAAAATCTGGGATGTACAAGCGGGATTTCGAAAGGGAATGGGATGTACGGATCAGGTCTTTTCACTACGGTCCATCACAGAAAAGTTCTTGGCTGTCAAACAAAAAGTTTTCTGTGCTTTTGTGGACCTGGAAAAGGCCTATGATAGGGTAGATAGAAAGGAGTTGTGGACGGTGCTGTCTATGTATGGAGTGAGCAGCAACCTGGTGCAGGCTTTGAGGTCCCTTTATGAGGGCTCCAGAGCCTGTGTCAGGATCAATGGGGCATACTCGGCCTGGTTTAATATCTCTAAAGGTGTTAGACAGGGCTGTGTTGCCTCACCGTGGCTGTTCAATATATTCATGGACAGTTGTATGCGAGATCTAAAAGAGTATGATAAGGGTTTGCGTATGCAAGAGTTGCTAATCAAATGCCTCTTATATGCCGATGATCAAGTTATACTTGCCTCATCGGTACTTGAGTTGCAGGAGATGGTGACAGTGATGAATGAGGGATTTAAGCGAAAGGGGATGAGAGTAAATGTTGCCAAGACCAAGGTCATGGTGATAGAAAAGGACGAGGAGATGACTGAGTGCGTGATTAATATAAATGGTGAATTAGTAGAACAAGTGAGCGAATTTGTGTACCTGGGAAGTGTGTTTACAAGAGATGGTAAGTGTGAGAAGGATATCGAGAGGAGGGTGAATGCGGGGAATCAAATCAATGGGGCCCTGTACTCCTTTGTGAGCAGACAGGGCATTTCACAAAAAGCCCGACTGGCTGTTCACAATGGAGTGCTGGCCCCTACCCTGATGTATGGTAGTGAATGTTGGGTGTGGCAGGACAAGCATAAAAGTCGTGTAAATGCCGTTGAAATGCGCTCTTTGCATAGTATGTGTGGTGTGAAACTGATTGATAGAGTAAGGAATGAAAAAGTCAGAGAGAAATGTGGAATAAAAGATGATGTATTGACTAAGATTGAAAAGGGCATGCTTCGATGGTTCGGTCATTTGGAAAGGATGGATGAAAGAAGATTGACGAAAGAGATATACACATCGATAGTGAGTGGACGGGTCGGAAGGGGCCGCCCTAGGCGTACTTTTTCGAGTCAAATCGGTGAAATACTGGAAAAGGGCCGAATCTTAAGTACCCGAAACCGACGTGCGTGCATGACTCGATGTATGAATGTGGAAGAAGCGAAAGAAATTTGTCAAGATCGTAGCAAGTGGAAAGAAGTGGTCTCTGCCTACCCCTTTGGGAAACAGGCGTGATTTAATGTGTATGTATGTGTGTGGTAGCTTTCACACCATCGCAGCATAGCTGCAGCATAGCACATCTCTGGTGGAAAGGCACCCTAAACCAAGCTCTTCTATAAAATTTACGAAAACCCAACGTTCTTTTAAACCAAGCCCATATTAATAAAGCTTGATCCGGCCCCATTGGCTCGGCACACGCGGCTCACTTCGGGCTCATTATCGGCTAGGGCTCGTAAAACGTCCGCGGATATTTTGTAGAAAGGACTTAATGGTTTACGGCGCGAAGTTTCGAGCCGGGTGACGTTGGAACTGCTATTTTATGAGGACAGTTCCAGGCTATGCTTGGAAAAAATACGCAAACTTCAAAATTACTTACATACTACATATTATTTTCACGTCTCTCTCAATGGGGTAGACAGAAACTATGGAACGCCAAGTGCAGAGGTTCAAACGTTCGCTTCATGCACGTAAATTGAATATCGCGAATCTGATCACTGCGTCTAGGGCGTCCCCTACCCGACATCGACATCTCCACTCGCTCTCGCTCGTCATAACTCTTAATATTAACCATTGTTTTTTTGTGATAACGTACTATATCAGGTATAAAATGTATAGGTTCAGGAACGTGCGAGGATCAACTTTATCTGTATGCCGCCCATGTTTAAATTGTTCATAACATACAATTAAGACAAAGCCATAAATATTAAAGGTGTTAAACTTTCGATTTGATCTTTATACCTTCAATCACTTTCCAATTCCCGTCTCTTTATAGATGTATAGATAGAGTTAACGCTACTATGCAAGTAACGTAATATAACTGAACGCTTGTTTACAGCCTGTATAATAAAAAAAAACAATCAATTTGCATTACGGCAGTTCAAACAAAAATTGTAGCAGCTTGTAGAAATATACTTCCACCTTTTTTCCAGGTGTAATAGAAGCTATACGATCCTAATAAAACGGGATACAGTCGTCATGTAAACAGACTCCGATCGGAACCCCGTAAAAGCACAATAAAATGGCCGGTGTAAATGAATACCGATTTACGTTAACGACGGGAACGAGGCCCGGCGAGCCGCGGCGATCGCTGGGAAATAGACGTAGGAGGAAATTGATTGGTACAAGCCAAGAGCGGGTTAGACAATATCAAAAAGTATAATATTCAGACCAAAAAGTATAATATCAAGACTCCGTTCACGTAAACTAATGTCCGTCACAGAAGGGGTTATACGGACTATAGAGTTGTACGGACAAGAAACTTGACCAATTTAGAAAGTCTCTTATTTATTTATTTATGAGATGTTCTCGGCAAGTTTTAAGAATATTCTTAATTTTTATGTGGAAAGAGGCTTTGTCTAAATGCTTTCTAATGTTTCTTGACAATATTTTCAGACTACTGGGAATGATCTGCAAATTACACATTTCAAGCTTTATTCAATATTCATCAAATGGTTAATAGGTACAATGACATGAAATAAATATTATAGTCATTTAGTGTTACTTTTCTATAATCTCACTTTAACCCAAGTCAAATAGAGGCATATCGCCTTAAAAAGTGGAACTTTTTTGAAACTTGAAATTAAACCTTTTTTTTCTATTACGTTTTTTTTCAGATTACCGAAATAACCGCCTTAAACCAAGTCAATAATAAAAATTGAATTGAATGGTATGCTCTATAAATATCTAATTAATAAGCATAATTATCATATTTAGACAAATACATTTCAGTATAACCTGCGTTGTTCAAGGAAACGTGAGTGAATTGAACAGTTATATTTATAATGTAGAAAAAAATCAACTAAGTATTCTAAATTTTAAATCTATCGCCAAAAGTTTTTACTTTAAGGCAAACGCGAATTTTCACAGAAGCTATCGCGGCCCATCATAGCGCCATAACGCGACGTACCTGCGCCTGCGACACGGCTCACGGCTCCGGCCGATGGGAGCATTATCCGGCCGGTTATCCGGAAGAGCCACCTGTTCGGGTGATTGGAATGTACTGCGGCTTTATGAGGGTTAGCTGTTGTGGGCATTTGATGGTGTTATGCCTACGCGTTGAGTGCCGAGAAGTCGATATGGAGTTTTATTTGTATTGAAATAATATGGGAGCTCGGTCTGTGGCTGAGTCTTAAACTATTAGAGAAAAAATAGGTGATATTGTAGTGCTGGATGTTATATACACGGTGATATTTTTTTTAGTGATCAGGGACCAATTTTTCTAATTCAGTTATTAATGGCGATCACGTTTAAGTCGCAGTTACATGAAACAAAACTTATTTTTTTACGTAAAAAATATATTTTGAAACTAACTTTTAATTGAAATGAATTGTCACCCTACTAATTGTTTAGTCTTTGAGTTAACAACACTTAACTGATAAGTTCATTGACGTAATATCTATCAAATTTCCCGCAAAAGCGATGGCACTTGACGTATCTACTTCACTTCAATAATTAATGTAGGATGTATGGTATCCAGTGGTGATTGGTTTTAACAATATCATTAACTTAAATAAATTAAACAGCGAGTCTACTAAAAACAGCGTTTTATTATAGTAAATTAAAATTAAAAGTGAAAATTGATATTTGATGTTTTCTTCAATTTTGATATATTTATTTAAAACTTTGCAGTTATCACCAATGTATTTTATTGCAGCGTCTTACAATACTCGCGGCTTTTGTTTAATTTCAAATGTGTTCCATTCAGCTTGCCGTGGCCAGCTCGATTTTAGAAAATGTTCGATTTTCAAATTAAGTTGGACGCGGCGGTGGCGGCGGCGCCGCGCCCGGCCTTCGAGTATCAGTTGATCTTTTATTACGAAATTAGACTTTAAGGCCATTGTAATAAGAACTATGAAAAGTGAAAATATTACAACCCAGCGGGTTATAATGAGATTCAGTACAACATTACACCCCGGCTAAAGCCAAGGGCTTTAATGATTTGGTTTGCGTAAGGTTTGCATGATATGTAATTTGGCATTGTCGAGCAGGTGGTGTGAAATAGTACATTGTGCATCAAGGGCGGTAAGAAGAGGATTGCTAACGAGAGACTATTAGAAGCCCGACGCCGAAGGCGGAGGGCTTTTAATGACTCGAGTTTGCAATCTCCTTACTGCCCATGATACACACAATGATTTTCATCACATTAGCGAGGAAATAAAAAACAAATAGAAATAAAAACCTTTTCTTTAGATTTCGCTGGCAGCAAATCATTGTTGAGTAGTTGAGCCGCATTTAACAAATCAGGTGGTTTGATGTCCCTACAGATTCTTCCGATGAGGAAGTCATATTTACTTTCTTTTTTTTCGTACCTTTAAACAAAATACGCTTCGGAAACAACAATCAAACAAAATTATACGAACTCGATTCGCTAAGCTAAAAGAGTTTGACAACTTTTTTTTAGTCTTCCACAGATAATGCTTAGAATTGCTTTTTTTTTAAACTTGACAAATACAGGCCATTCTGCCAGATTGTAAAAAATTTCAAAATGAAATTTAATAAAATAATTGCGAATGACTCTGAAATAATGGTAAAATAGAAATATAATGCAGACAAATGTGCCGTATAAGTTTAATTAAACAGTAAAATTGGTTTGTAGCCAAGTTTTGAATATAGGAAATAAACCTTGGCTGATTTTACACCTCCTTGGTCTGAAATGATGTACGAGTGGATTCTATATTTTAAAACTAAACTCATAACTCCCTAGGGAGTTATGAAAATCTATAACTCCCGCGGGAGCTAAGTCGGCTATAACTGCCCTAAACGCCTGCGTGTTATAAAACCCTTTCCGAGCAAGTGTGATGAAATAGTTATTTATGTGACTGGTGCATGCCTAACCGACCGGTAGCTTTGCAGGCAGGATCACTTACCAATTAGGCTAACGTGTGGACATAAAAACAATAGTTTAGGTTAGACTTATTCTTCTAGGTAAGCTCACTGTCCTGACTTTAGTTTCGACTAGGGTCTAGTCCAAATTAACTAATTTAATAGGATCTGTACGAACTCCTGGTAGCTCGTATTATTCTTGATAGGATACCTTGATAAGTGACAGGAAAGACTTTCTTGATAATTAACCTTTATTAATCTTGTTAAACATGTGTGCACACTTAACTGATTGAACGTGAACTAACTTACAATATAAGCAATTTGAATTAAAGGTAAAATGAGGTCAACGCTGATGACGCGACTAAAACAATGTGCGATGTAATCGTACATATTCCCCTAAAGCGAGATATATCCGGTTCGAAGGACCATGTACGAACTCTTGGTAGCTCGTATTATTCTTGATAGGATACCTTGATAAGTGACAGGAAAGACTTTCTTGATAATTAACCTTTATTAATCTTGTTAAACATGTGTGCACACTTAACTGATTGAACGTGAACTAACTTACTATATAAGCAATTTGAATTAAAGGTAAAATGAGGTCAACGCTGATGACGCGACTAAAACAATGTGCGATGTAATCGTACAGGATCCCTTTAAATCACCGACACTCATATGATCGAATGTATAATTTTATCGAATTTCATTCCAACGAAAGCTAAGTTAAGGACCTTATTGTTTTTAGTTAATATCAAGCCTCGATTACGTAGGTTAAGTAGGTTAGGTTAGACCTGTGACCACTAAACAAAACTTAACTCCTGCGCGTGTAAATGCTTGTCGATGAAATGAAAATACGGCGAAGTATTCTATGAAATTAGTGTCGGTGATTTAAGAGTAAAAGTTAAAAATAGAGTGTCATTTTTTACACATAGCCTTCTATCTTCTACTTCTTCTATACTAAGAAATTTACCTTTGAACTTCTCACTACTAGTTTGTACGAAATGTGTACTTATATTCAGTACTACCCTACCCGACCCGTACATAATCCAGTATAAATATAAAAATAAACCACTTGAATCACTATCTATTGATGAAAACCGCATCAAAATCAGTTGCGTACTTTGCAAGATCTAAGCGTACACACAGAGGGACAGATGACGAGAAGCGACGCTTTTTTACCATGATAAAGGAGACGTGTTGCAATCTGTTAGCTGGCTTTTTAACTATTCAAAAAACAGCTATCACATATTCCCTGACAAGTCTCGAGACCCGACAGAGAAATATATTCCACAAAAGACAAATTATGCGCCGACGCCTCCGGCGCTTTCTTACACGACTTCAAGTCTACAATGAAAACGCAAAACAAAATGGTCAGAGAGCACCCTTGGCGCTAAAAAATGCACAAACACTCTTGCTCGAGGGTATGAAAGTTTAACCGGCTCCGGCCGGTTATGCCCGGGTACGCCCGGTTACAGGTGGCCGGTAAATTCCGGATAATACGGCGTTACAATGCGCGGTGTTTTCCTGTTCTTTTATTTTATTCGTGAGGTTGAATATCGTTTTGTTCTTGCGTTTCGGGCGGCGTTCCTTGAGTTTTGAAATGATGCTTAACTCATATTGCGTGGCAGGTTCTTTGATTTTTGTGAAAGTATATCAGTTTTTGTCTTCTTTGTAGAGTTAAGTAATCCAAGAGCTTCTGATACTCTCGTAGTGAGAAAATGGTCGTTACCGATAAAAGGTTAATAATATAAACTAACTAATAAAGGTTAATAATATAATAATGTTATACGTATAGATTAATAATATAACTGTATTTTTTGTTACAATTTTTCGAATTTAATTTAAAAGTTTATTTAAATTTGTGTGCAATATGGAAATGTAATTTCTGAAATAAATAATTTTGAATTTGAATATTATATTTTGTTTATAATTATTACGCAGATAATGATATTTGGTTATCATTGTTTTGTTTAGATTTATTTAACTTTATGTTGGTCGTTTATTTTTCTTAAAAGAAAGTACACTTGTCTTAACTTTTAAAGTATGTTTTATTAAATCTGTAATTTAATGTCACGTAAATAACGCCGCGCATTATTTACTTAAATGTCGCCATTAAACCCAAAATCCTCCATTAATGCTTACGGAGCGGCCAGCAATAACTCACGCCACAAAAATGAGATTATAAAAAAGTGCTGCGAATTTCCTCAATATATCTTGAGATGCAGATACCCGTCCGGTCCGGGCGCGCGCCGGACGGCCGGACAGTTCTGCCGGACCGTGATTTAGCGGGGTCAATGAACCGAGAGGGTTCGGGTTGTGTGATGTGGGCGAAGCTGTGAACTATTGGTTTAGGGGATTTGGGAACTGTTAAAGCAGAATTTTGAGGGATAAATAGAGTAGGACCTCTTTATTTTCCCTATTTTTTTTGCCATAATACATACCTTATAGGCTAACTTCAATACATATCTGAATATAGTTTATTGTTTTAACTGATATAGTATTTGTTGTGGCATCAAATGCAAAGTAAATTTCTCATAATAAGTAGGTAGCTTCTCTAAACAATACGTAAGTACTTTTTCTGTATCGCAAAATAGGCACTTTGGCTACATTAGGTACAGTCAGCATCAAAAGCAGTTAAAAGCAGCAGAATAACATGCTCAAAATGATCTAGACATGACGTATTCTCTTAAAAATAGTCGAATGCAGATCATTTTGACCTATTCGGTTGCGTAGCTACTTCTGCTGCCGACTGTACTTGGGTTATTATATGTGTTTTAATTTTATGACAATGATTACGAGCTTAGTTGGCTTTATAGTTTTTGTTGCAAAAATAGTGAAAGAAATCGAACCACAAGTCTCTACAGGAAATCCCCGGAAAACGAACGTCAAAATATATTGTCAATGGTCTTCATAACACGCGAGCGGCCGTAGGCTATGGTCATAACAATTTCCGAGGGAAAAGACTCACTTCCGACCTTTTTAGTGGAACCCGGATAATGCCGGCAGTGGCAGGGTTAACGAAGCTTTCAGAGATAAGGCAAGGAGAAAAAATAAAAATAGGATGGAAGTAAGAATACAATAAAAGTTATCGAATTGCTCATAGTAATCAGAGCCTTTATTCGTCTCTGCCACATTGATAATTTAGGTAGCTTTATTTCACTTTACAATACCGTGTCGTTAGTACATGCACAATGCCATTTGCGCTCCAACATCCGCTTCCTGGAAGGGTTTAAGGACTTTTTGTTAAAAAGAGGGGGCACTACACTAAACATGGTATTGTCGAAGTGTAACCGAAAGGATTCCACCAATAAGTTTTTTTTTATGGCATAGAGAAGACAAACGAGCACACAGGCCACCTGATGGTAAGTGGAAACTGTGACCCATAGACATTCGCATTCACAAGACTGCAATGCAATCCTAAGTCTGCAAATGCGTTGTCAACCCTGAGGACTAAGATGGAATGCATTTCACCGGCTGTCTTAACCCCAAACCGGAACACAACAATGCGAACACTGCTGTTTGGCGGTAGGTTAATGGATAAGATGGTGGTAGCGATCCGGACCAAAAGATAAGATAACTACAACAACTAAATGGAATCCAGGCCCATACTCGTAGCCATTCAGACGTCACTATCTGATGCCTAACGCACTCGCATTCGCAATCGTTTTCATTTTGAAAATCGAAGGCTTGTCTGCATACAAAATGAAAACAATTGTTCCGCTTTAAAGTCGATTGCGATTGCCAATGCGTTAGGCAATAGGCCAGCAGTTCTAGGAAGGTGCTGAGCTAGATAGAGTTAGATCCTAGGTCTACGATATTACTCTTAAACCTACACTTTAACCTAGGCAAAGCTAAGGAACAGAAATAATATCTTATCCAACATTATAACTCTAGTAACAAAGACGTGTCAGATATTTTTCCCCCCAATGTTCTTTAACATTTTGTTGCTGGTGACTGTACCGCCAAATGGTGTTCGCATTACTAGTATTTTTACGCTGTGGTAATAATCGATGAAATGACCAGCATAGTGGCATTGCATCTTAAGGGCACCAAAGTAACAGTCCGTCGGTCGATGTTACCCCTTCATTTTATGGTATATTACACGGTAAACAACCGTGTAAGCCAAGTCTATCAGTTTCACACATTGACTCACATATTGGACTGTTAGGCAGCCTGACAGACTTGGAAATGAAAGTGTTAGTTTCTGGTGTCTCATAGTCCTCAGGGTTGGTAACAGATGCAGTCTTAAGAATATACCGCAATCGCAAGGGGGTATATGTTGTCCTGAATCGAGTGTACATTAAGCCCCCCCCTCTCGCGGTAAGGTGCCGCAGGTCCATTACTGTCAATAAGTGTATAAGCGCACCTTTGTCCCGTGAGCCCGGGCATCCTGATTTATTCCCGGGACCGCCAAAGAGTTACTGCGTTGCAGGATAGATGCGACATTTGAGAATCTAAATATATAAAAGGAGAAACTGACTGACTGACTGACATATCAACGCACAGCCTAAACGGCTAAATGTAGGCACTTGAAATTTGGAAGGGACGTAGCTTAGGTACCGTAGAGGTGCACTAAGAAAGGAATTCCCGAAATTCCCACGGGAACTATTGCCCGACGAAGTGGGCTCGAGAGCCGCTAGTGAATGTAACTATATAGGTTAAAAAGTCCGTGTATGTACGCTAGATTAAATCGCCCAAGTCAGTTGTAAATAGGTACTGGTTTGTTTTAATACTCTGATCCAACTATATTTTTCGGGTGTCTTAATATTTTGTTTGGTTTTTAATAAAAAGAAGTAAAATTTGGTTTATATCATAAAAACTTTTTATGATATAAACCAAATTTTACACTTGGAATAAATACATATATTTGTTTCGTAAAAATGTGTGCCCCAAACCAATTCTGCATCAGCCCATTTTTTACAAGACAAAGGTAGATATTTATTATCTTTTAGGGTTTCGTACATATTGAAAATGGAACCCTTATGGTTAGTGCTTCTCTCTCACTTACTCTCGTATGCTCATATGCGTCTCTTAATCTAACCGACCTAACCCAACTCCGAAATACTTTTTAAGACCTCTTACTTAGTCACTTAAACGTTTTGTTTGAACTGTTGCACTAATCTGTCAAAATCGCCTGATGACTTACAAGGCCGACTTGTACGTAGAAGTTGTCCCATCTTATAAACGCTGCTCTATGGCGCATTAGTAAATCTAACTAAGCCCACCTGCCTCGACTATCTCGGGGCCACAGGAGGCCGCGTCCCTCAGGCATTCGGTTCTTATCTGCATTTTTCATTACGGATCGCCTCCCGAGTAATCTATGCTGTGCCAAAGGATTTTAATCAATGAAACCCTCGTCGCGTTGGGTTTGTTTTGCTTTATGGATTTACATGTGAATCTTGTTTACATTGCTAATTGATAGCGTTTGGAAAATGGAATTTCTGGGATGGGTTTTGATAGATATGCATATTCGCTTTATGACCATTTTTATTTTCATTCGTAACTAGGGTTGTAGCTGGTTTACGCACTTGACCATTACTTTCACATTAAGTTTAACATTAAAAAACTATTAAGTATACGTTATTTTAAATAAAAGCATGCTTGATGAAATTTGAGGTTATCTGTCAAACAGTAGGTACTAATTTGTTTACATCTTTGGCAACTTAAATTGATACAGACTTTAAATGCTTTAATTGCAACAGCATTTGAAATCCTACTGTCCCTAAAATACTTATTATGTTATCTACTATTACCTAAGGTTCAAAATACCTATAATAAACATACATAAGGCCAAATTAATTTGTTTATGGGCAAATACGATGGGTGCGTACGCGTTACGAAATAAGCTGTTAATGGCTGCCCGCCGTGCTTTAGCATTTGTCCAACAGATAATGCGTAATTAGCGCCTCTGTACAGGTTAAGTAGCACTTAATAAACATGCATATATCACCTTCGTTCAGTTTGCCGAGTTTATCGTAAGCAAAGCAGGCTCTTTAAAGTATACACTAACTTATTTAACGAAAGACGGTTGGCAAACATATAATTCGTTATTTCATCAGTATAATTCCTAACAGAGGCTATATTTTACATTTTATTTACCCTGTTGTTATTGTGTCGTTACGGTTCAAGATCTTACCAACTTTAAAGCAATATGATTGCAACGCGATACATTTTACTATTCAATTAATTATTTAAAGTTCACGATTATTATTGATTAAGTACTATTGCACTGGAGTATATAATTATTGAGTAAAAGAAATCAAATAATGTCTTTGTGAAATTATTCCAATCTTCTGCGGTCTTAAGCCTGAATGAACGGACGCTCGCTAATTACGATTGTCGCTTAAGCAGGCTACATACTATCAGTTTTAACTGCACAGTCGAATTGTGCAGTTAAACTGGCGATCTAAGAAATATGTAATCGAAAGGGCCATGCGTCAAAATGGCCCCAAAACCAACAAACATGAGAGTTGGGCCATTAAATAGTAACTGACTAAAATATGAATATCTCAGTTCTGCAATGGAGTTCAACTTGGTGTCTATAAAAAAAATGAAAAATATTTAAAGACCTATTTAATGACCTAAACCCTCAGCTGTGTTGGTTTTGGGGCCAAGCTCCATACAAAGTTGCCCATGGTCCTTTCATTAGATAAAACTGTACAGTGTAAACTGATGATACATAGCCCTCTTTAAAAAGATCTTGCGGTAAACTGATTGGAATAAATTCGCAAGATCTGTTTCACCTCTAAATTAAGCTTAACCTACTAAAGTAAGAAAACATTCGTAAGATTTAGATATATTCACGCATCGCGGGTCACGTTGACTTCTCGCGCATAACTCAGGCAAACCCGCGATATTTCACGGCGAGCCGAAGGGCTCAGCTGACAAATCGCGGGGAGGGCGGGCCACTTTACCCTTTCACTGGTCTCAGGTTTGGATCCATTTGTGAATAGTTTGATAGCAATGCGTGATATTTAGTAATGTATTTAACATAATATTAAGCCCAGTAAAGTAAAATAAACTTCTGCCCAGGAATTCGTCAGCGTCGACTATCTCACGGAAACAGTGATTTTAATCGAGATTCCAATTTTTTGTCCAAGTCTATCAAACCTTGTCAGAATTACTACGATTATATGTACTTATATGTATTTTTTTGTATTAATTTAAGTACCAACCATAAATTGTTTGGCCATTACAAGGCCAGGTCATTATAATACTAAAAAAACCATAAATATGGCACAGTTCCTTAGGTAAAAGCAGCATACGAGTTCTGCGCTGACGGAATCGTTGGCAAAAGCTAGTAAACAGCTACGAGTACATATAATATTACTATCAGGTTCTAATTATAATATCTCCTTATCTTTTAAGCTGTTTTTTTTTTAAATTTTGCAGTTCTGTTAGGCGATGGGCTTGCAACCTGTCACTAATACATTGGTAAACATCTTAACCTAATTTTGCAAAAAGTGGTTACAGAAATATTAACTAATTTTTAGAGTTGTTAGTAATTCTGTAGTTTAGCCTACCCCACTCTGGGAATAAAGGCGTGAGCTTATGTATGTGTCAGTATGTAAATATGTTGTTCTCTATAATATACGAACGACAGTGGAACATCCGATGCAGCGATGGCGGTGCAGTACGTAATAATCGAAATCGCGTGAATTACCACTGTCATTAACTTAGGGTGATTGTGCACTACAAGAAATTTTACTATACGGCCATCCGATTTTTCACGGTTACTTCATAATTACTAATGAGCCATTAGCACTAGTTTGTGCAAAATCGGACTGGTAAACAGTAATTTTCCTTGTAGTGGGCAATCGCCCTTACTGCAACAAATACATAGGTAATAAGTAGCATCGCAATTAGACCTAAATTCCAAAAAAGAGAACACCCAATTGAATCAAGTGCTTCAGAGAACTAAGGGTACTTACAGTTTAGGTTGCGGTTTTAGAAAAACCCATTTATAGCTCATGAAAATTTGGCAAATAAAACAGCTGGGATTTTGAACTTGCGATGGGTTACGTAAACTAATTGAGTTTCCCAAGATACCTATCTCAAAGCTCTTTGACCCCAAAGTTCAACGCACCCTTCGGGATCAGAAGCAAATTACGCACAGTGAAAGTAACCGGAAAACTAAGTTGTGCGAATACCTTACAGGGAATATCTTGGCGGAGGATACCGGAAATGAGGTGAGCTTCCGGCAGGCCGGCGCGTCCGGTGGACTTCCGGTGGGTTTACCGCCTCCGCTGTCTGTTTGGCAGCTTCGCAATGTTTGTTTATGTAGGTATGTGTGACCGCGCCCATATGGCTTTGTAGAGGAGAATACATCCAAGATGTCTACATACTTGCAGTGTTTTGATAACCTACCCAATGAGAGCATTCAAAGCACTAGAATTATTATTTATTCATTTCTAAGAAAGTTTGTACAGTCAAAGGTAAAATTAAATATCCGCATAAAGGTCCAAAAATATGTACACATAGGTAGACCTTATTGCCATTGCAATAAGTCTGTGTCCCGTTCACTGTACCTACATCAATTAAGGCATTTTATAACAGTTATAATTTTTCCATATTTTGTTATTACTTATAATATTATTAATAATATTTGATTAATAAGAAAGTATACGTCCTCTGAATTGCACTTTAATTATAAAATTATAGAAATTTGTGGTAACTAAATAGGTAAATAAAAGTGTTAAAAATTTACTTGGTTTTTGTCAAAACTTTTTTAGAAATGCTTATTTATTTTAAATTAAATTGAGCAGCGTTCGTGTACATTCAATTAATTATTGTATTTAACTGACGAACTTTAACGATTCCGCTATTAAACAAGAACATAATTCATTTCGCAAAACAAACATCTGTTGTAAACCTTCAAAACGTACCCATAAAAAACATAACGACCCATTTTTTATTTTTTACGGCCTGGTTGGCGGGTTGGTGCCCGTCCCTTACTTGCTCGTTCGCCGATTTACTCGACCCGCAAGTATGACTAGACCCCTGCACCCGTAACCATTACCTACATTATTATATTATATATGTATAACTGACTTTTTATGTCGAACGCAAAATATACCTTACACATCCTGAGATAATACCAATCTAACTACACCCGCACTTCAAAATCCGTCAATAAATTAAGTCCCAGTCAATGTTATACAATGTTACCATTTTCTTAATTTTCGTTTTTCTATAACACGCTAGTGACAAAATATACTGTCAGTTGCGAGTGCAAGCGTGATAACGATAGAAATAGAAATAGAAATAGAAAATATATTTATTTGTTTCTGCTTACATAATATCACATCCATGGCTGAAGTCTCCTTTTAAGTAAAAACGATAGCTAGCCGAAAGCTATTAATAAGCCGGGTATACTGTACTTAACTGAACTCATTTTTCAACCGAAACCCGAAAGAAATTACGTACTTTTAGTCTTAAGCAGTTGGGTCATGGGAGTAATTCTATGAGCTCAGAGGTCAAGCTACACTAGCCAATGACTTTGTTGACGAAATCCTCGAAATAATAACAACCCTTAAGTGATTGTAAGCCAGTGTTGTTCGCGACGGCATTGGTCACGTATAAGAATTAAGCGTTTTATTATCTGTGGCAACATCGAGAACGAACCTAAAAACTTGATTGCGAAATGTTTACTGCAAAACCAATAAAATTTAACACCGACAATTTAAATGTCCGTGAATTTGTATCAATGCAGAATACAGAATAGTGTGATATCAAATTACTTCGTATAAATTGCAGAATCGTAAAGGAAAAGCTAAGAATCTATATAGATGTGTTTGAAATGAAACCTCTTAATACTTGACCTCCTTATGTGTTGGAGGATAAGGTTGGTTATTGAATGTGGAGGATATAACTGGTGTAATATCGGATAGTATTTTGTCACGCAGTTTACGAGCCGTTGCGACGAAACAAATAAAAGAGCTTGATCATATATTATGCGCGGGCGCAAGCCACAGGAGAGCAACATGTCTCGAAGGATTTGCGGATTCGTAATACTATTATAAAAGAGATAGGTACTCTGAGACATTAAAGTCGACTTTTATGCTCAGGGATGTAAGGGTGTTTTCTAATGGTATATTTATTTCAAATAACTTTCATACTTTGGTCTCTATTCCAAATTGTATTAGCTCGTTTTGTATTGATTTTATAACATTTGACAGCTCTTATTTACTTGACAATAAGAGTAGAGTAAAAAAAAACAAAATTTGAAATTATGATATCGACGCAAGATAGGTCAAACCAACGTGGAATAAAGCACCTAATCTTGCTAGTGTGCTTGCTTTTTAATCAACTTCAAAAAAGGAGGAGGTTCTATACTCGACTGAATATTTAACTTACTGTATACCTACTCAAAAGTATAATACGAGTTAGTAAATTATCATGGAACTGAAATGTCACGAAGAATTCTTTTAAATCTCGGAGTAGACCGCTATCCATAGTGAGTTCATCCAAATAAGTAAACAGGTTTGAATCTATTTACTCGTACTTCGCGCGATGCGATAGTCCATACCTTGTTCCACAGGTTTATATTATTGTCTCCTGCGCGGCAAATAAACGTGCGCAAGAGTGCCGGACACGCGGGACTTTATCACGGCGCCCCCCGTGCACCGCGCCCGCGCGACACAGGTGCGTGCGTTTAGTTTAACTGGTAGGAGGATTGTAGAAAGAAGCTGAAGAGTTTTCTAATGTATACTGAAAGACGAGAATATGGGTAGGTAGTGTAGTGAAATAAGGTTGCAATGCGAAAATAGACCTTATCTCACTGTACCTTTTTAGGTTATACGTCGCATTTGCTTTTAATATTTTAAATTTAAAAGCAAATGGTTCGATAGAACGGCGGTTGTTTATTTTTGTTTAGTTTTTCGGGAGTCGCCCCTAGGCCTGCGGGCCGGGCGCATCACTTGTGCATAATATATAAATAAGAGTTACGAATTAATAAAACAATAGTCATTGAAGAATGTGTTTATATCGAGACCACCACATTTCCCCACAGTAGGCCTTCCAAAAGATGGATATTGGACCTATATATCGATAAATCGATAAATCGAAATATAGGGGAACAAAGGGCTTTACGGAAAAAATGGGTTAGTTTAACAGTGCTGAAACAGTTCTTTTTACTACAAGAGTCAAATAGTTTTGATCGTCTTTTCTCTCAAAGACCTTCCATGTCATTATAGCTTGGTCAATTTTAAAAACTGACAATATAACAGTACTTATGTAACAAAGTGAACTACACTCGAATGTAGTGCGCACTGTAACATAGCGCGTTATAAGTACAGCGATTTTATCCTACGCAACCAGCATGTGCGAATGTCTTAATCGCGCTATGCAAATGGCCGCCCTCGCGCCGCCCGCGCCATCTAGCGACATACCCGATACACTAGAAGAAGTTACAAATTGCCTACTTTATGAGTATTTGACGCAATTGAATTAGCAGAAATAGCGAGATGTTTCTATTTTAAGACCGTATTGTTGATATTTTAGGATCTTTAAGATACTGCAAAGGCGGCATAAAATAACATTTAATAACGAAGTCGTTGTTTCAAAGAACCACAACAAATAAAACTGACTAAGAAATTATTTTTATTATGTTCGAATGCAACTAAAAACATTCCCAAGAGCCCAATACAACTCATTTCAAACGCTTTTACTCTGCACAAATATAAACAACAACCGATTCTTTCACTGACCAAACGCCATAGAATTTCAGAATAAAAGAACATAAGTGAGTCTATTCAACCACAACTGACCACCTTATTCAGGGAACCAACCCTTCGCGAGCCAAATCGCAAATAGCGTCTCAAGCTAAGTGGGTCAACAAATCAACCGCAGACGGCGCACCTATGCCGTGATAAATTATCCCTTCACAGGGCCTTAATATAAACAAGGGGAGGGGTAGCGAGGGGGCACCGAGGGCCTCATTTTTGTTATTTTTTGCCGGAAGACCGGGAACGACGGAGAAATTAGCAATCAATCAAATCGAGTGCCTTAAGTGCTTCCCGGGTCTTGATTTGCGCGTTTGCGTTTGTTGACGATATTTGAAAAATATTTTAACAAAAGTTTAAGAGGCTTGTAATAGCAGATTGTTCAACAAGGGACTAAAACAAGTCGTAATAACACGAGATGTTTAGCCACCCAAGCCAAGCATAGTACAAGCCTAGAGCTTAGTTTGGGACTAGGTCAATTGGTGTGACATTGTCCCCTGATATTTATTTATTTATTTATTTAAGCGGAGCGCGGGTGGCTATAGTTCGAGTGTCATTATGATTGTTTAGTCTCGCGTTAAACCGCGTCTACTTTTCACTTTGAATGCGAGGAAAAAACGACGTTCTACATATACAAAATTACAATATTGATTATAACAAAGTTTCTTACAAAATTGTTCCGCAGATTTGTTTTGTTGTAAAGTGACGCTTTAAATGCTTGCATATTTAGCCAACAGATTCAAACTTGAAAACTATTTTATAACTAATTGGACCATGCATAATAAAATGAATTATCCTTAATATAATTGAATCGATTCGTGTTCGTAATCATTAATCGTGCTTCACGAAATTAAATCTTTATTTTTTATATTTTTGCACAGTACTCATTTTGAGGTTACTTACACGCTCAAAAAATGGTCCATACACAATCACTGAAAATGGTAATAATCCTCCTTTCACAAATACCGTAATTGGCTGTTTAGGAGTTTCCAAAAAAAAAAAAACTTTAGTCCCTAGGGATTAATAAAGAGTTTTAGTCCCGATGTACAGCGACTAAAGTAACATTTTAAGAGCATGAGAAGTGAAAATCTATTTAAGCTAACCGTGCATCAACATGACTGAAATGATTCTTCCATAGCTGGCGTAGATTCACTCCATATTACCGACGTGTAAAAGATCGAGCCCTTATGTGGCTAATTTACAACATAAATATTTAGAATTTGTTTTTTTTGAGGTGCCCTAAAATTTCAATTCGATTTCATTGGTATCGGTATCATTTTAGTGTTTTAATTACTTTACATTTAGTTTTGGCAATTTTTATTACTGGAAAAGAAGGATTGAATAAGTGAAACGGGTATGCTTAGTTTTCCAAAACTTTTTGATAGATTAAAGAACGATAAACCCAAAAAGTTTAAATTCCAGACAGAGAAAATAACAATGTAATACCAGTTATAAAACTGTGTTCTTTACATAGAGGCAGGAAAGTATAGAGGGAGTATAAAAACGGCTAATAGAGTAGTACTCTTCGCACCTGTTGCAAATGCCCTTCGTTAAATTGAATCGTCTATACCTACCACTTTTTAGGAGTGATAGTGTGTGACTCTGCATTAGTGTGCGTAGTTTATCAATAAATGATATTGGTTACAAGCCGCGTTGTACACAGAAGAAAAAACCCTTGGCATTTGGCTTCTTAGTTCCCTGAAATTTGGTAGGAAAAAGTTCATAATAGACGCCTCTGTTTTCTTTATTCCATACACATCGTATCGTCTGGCAAATGGACACGCGCACTCTCGTTCGAGTTGAACTCCTCTCGGCAGTCTCCCGATTCTCCCGAATCCCGACTTCAACTGTTAATTAGTTTCTATTATTATGACAGAATAATGCATATTCAAATTTTGTTTATTACAGCATCGTTTCGAAGAAATTATTAATTTGTACGCCCCTCGTAATATTTTGTGTTCGATCTTTTCGCGGGCTCGTTGTATTGTAAGGTAATTAAATAATTTCGTTTTGTTTATTGTTACTTGTTGTTACAATGTATACAGGGAAATACAATAATCGTTGGCCGTTAGAAGGTTTGTAGCATTCGTTTTGTTTCATTCTGCTTCTTCTTCTGGCATCTCCAGTTACTTACTAAAGATCAACTCCGATAAATTTTTCTTATCCTTTGTTTTATTCAAATCTTGTTATATTATTATTATAGATTAGCGACCCGCTCTCGCTTCGCTTCGGTTTATGTGAGTATGATATATAGCCTATAGCCTACTTCGATAAATGGGCTATCTAACACTGAAAGAATTTCGGTCCAAAATCGGATCAAATCGAATCAAATCGGACCAGCAGTTAGATTAGCGCAACTAACAGACAAACAAACAAACTCTTCAGCTTTATAATATTAGTATAGATTAAGATAGTTGAATTCGCTTATGTACAGTCAGCAGGGGAAGAAGGTGACATTCGAAAAGGTTAATATTATCTGTACACGAGTCTATTGCCAAAAGATAACGAAGTACCTAGATACTGTTGAGCTCTTCGACTAGTTAAGTTGTGTTTATAAATACAGGAAGTTTTCTAAATATTGTGTGGTTCAAAATAAATTCTTGGTACAGTTCATAAATGTCTGTACACTTTAGTACCTTGTCACTTTAATCGCTGTGACAATTTATATATGTCAGTTTAAACATGATCAAATAGACAAGGTGCAAAAGTGTACGCAGATTTATAAACTCGACTGTACATAGCAAATACACACGAAGGCGTAATGACTTCCGCTAGTGAAAAAAAACTGGCGCCAAACTCCCAAGAAGACCCAAAAAGCACAAAAGCTATTAGCGTGCGCCTGCGACGAAAGCTTCTCGAGTGCAAAAGATAACACTTAATGCACTTTATCAGGCAGGAAGCTATCGGCGTTATTAGCTGGCGTGGGACAGACAAATGAGCGTCAGTTTTGCGATGTTTTTTTTGCGCTGTGATTAATGATGTCTTTAGAATTAGCTACTAAATGTTACGGGTAATGGCCGCAGATAGGAGTTGTTGTGTGAGTCTGTTTTTTTTTAATATTTAGGGTAATAGGGTTAATAAATTTGGTAGTGATTCTGTAAACAACTCCGGTCGTGCGGAGTGTCGAGTGATATCCAAGCGGCGAGATTAAGTAGTCCCGTCAGTGCGAACAAAACACATTGTAGCGCGTGCATTTTCAACTAAGCAGCCTTATACGTTCGACCCATCGTGCTGCTAAATTGAAAATGCACGCGCTACAATGTGTTTTGTTCGCACTGACGTGACTACTTAATCTCGCCGCTTGGTATCACTCGACAGTCCCGCACGACCGGCGTTGTTTACAGAATCACTACCCTTATCTACACATGATTTTAAAAACATGAAAAGAAAATGTTATTTTAGCCTTTGTTTGAGTTCCGTCCTCGACTTAAGTTCTCATAGATGTTCCATGTAGTCTTAATAAGACTTGTCCAAGTAATCTTTTTTAGAAGATCGGTTTCAAACTGCTTCCAGATGCATTAACGTGGGTAACTAATAGATTGAAAGGGGAAAGAGCAATAATTACAAATTAAGAAAAAAAAACAGGGGATTACCTAATATATCGACATTATTGACTTACTTAGTTCTTAGCCGGATTAGAATAGTGTCACTCCGTATCTTTCAGTGGATGTCGTAAAAGCCGACTAAGGTAATAAAGGCGTGTAGTACTGTTAGGCGATGGGCTTGCAACCTGTCACTAATACACTGGTAAACATCTTCGCCTAAGTGTGCAAAATGTGGTTACAGAATTATCAATAAGTTTTTAGAGTTGTTGGAAATTCTGTAGCTCTGCCTACCCCACTCTGGGAATAAAGGCGTGAGTTTATGTATGTATGTATGTTAGTTCTTAACTACACTGTAGGCTTATACCAAATGTATTATTAAGAATTATAAGGCAAACATGTAGCACCAAAACACCGGTTTTTTATGCGCTGAAGGCGACGCGACACGGCGGCGACGAGTCAAGTGCGCCCGCGCAGGTAGCTTTATCTGCCCATCTTGTCTCAAGAGCGGCGAGGAATTCCGTTTTTGTTCCCAGACAAGTTTGGAACAGCTCAATTGACTAATTGTCATATTTGACTAGCCACATTACGTTAACTAATATGGTCAGTAATCTAATAAAACAACGTAAAATTATCAAAAAAATAATAACTAATCATTTTGGAAAATATTAATAGTTTTTTTTTTAGTCAAGATTTCGTTGCTGACTTTACAGTTCTTTAAGCACATTATGCACAGTCATCATCTTATTGGATCAGTTTATTGAAGATCAGTTGCCTGCTTCCGACTTCATCATCAGATCAACAGGAAAGCAGCGAAAAAACGCGATTGGAAATATATCCTATAAGAAACTAACTCACAGAAGATCAAATAAGCAAGTAAGAAAAAGAAAGAAAGAAGAAGAGTGATACATTCGCCTTTGTACATACTTTTTGTGTTTCTGTCTATTTTGTTGTTTGTTATTTTTCTGTTTATACATTAAACTATTTTGCATACACACATACAAGTACAGAAACACGAGAGTTTATAAAAGCTTGCTAAAAATACTTTGTTTTTAAATATAATTATAAACTGTCATCTTACCTGAAAGTAGGTGACCGAAAATCGAGGGTGGAGTTGGCTGGTTCCCTGGTGAACTCTGCCTACGAAACTATAGTCGTCCCGGCTCCCGGTTCGATTCCCAAAAAGGGCAAATATTTGTGTGATAATGCGAGAATTTGTCCCGGAGTCTTTCATGATTTCTATGTATTTCGTTAGAATGAGTAAGTACAGTCACGAGATTTAATTTGGTACCTACCCACCTTAGGTTCAAAGTCAATCTGACATTCTACAACAATATGGTTGAGTTTCCTAAAAGTTACAGATGTCTTGACATCTCTAATGACATTGACAACTTCAAGCATATTTTTCTTGAAATGGGTCCCAAATTAACGCTCGTGACCGTACTCGCATGTTAATTGAACTCAAATATACTAGAGCTTAATTTCAGAGCATGAATGAAAGATAATAAATAATAAGGATGGATGAAAGAAGATTGACGAAGGAGATATACAGATCGAAAGTGAGTGGACGGGTCGAAAGGCCCTAGGCGTAATTTTTCGAGTCAAATCGGAGAAATACTGGAAAAGGGCCGAAGCTTAAGTACCCGAAACCGACGTGCGTGCATGACTCGATGTATGAATGTGGAAGAAGCGAAAGAAATTTCTCAAGCTCGTAGCAAGTGGAAAGAAGTGGTCTCTGCCTACCCCTCTGGGAAACAGGCGTGATTTAATGTATGTATGTATGTAATTTCGGAGCATATTTTTTTTGTAAGATTTTCTCTTGATATAGTATTTATACATACTTCATTTTATACTAATCTAAATAATGGTTACTACTTTTTCACATGCCCTGTCGAGGATGGTAACGGCCATTCCTTCCACTTATACAGACGAGGATATGAGACAAGCCTCGAAGGCTCACAATTCAGGATCACCATGAAAACAAATGAAAGTTCCTTTCAACGGACATAATGAGGCTGTAATTCTAACATCGCAGGCCGCGATGCTACTGAAATAATTATCAACGTGTAAACAAACGGTACTTATAACAATTCACAAATGGCAAAAAGGTACCTCTTGACATAGAAACCTTTGTTCGTCCACAAAGGCTCTGCCTCTGACGGGCCGCGGACCACCCGCGGGACGCGGATAAAGAGTGCGCCATTGATAGGTGCGCGAGAGATAGCGTAACGCATAACGGCCCTTGTGCGCACGTGGCGGGGATTACGTGCGCGTGCGCACCCCGCGCCGTATTCATAGACCAGACGGCCCAGACAAGATGCACTACGCTAACTATCGTTTCGATTCGTTTAGTTTTGAAACCAATCGCGTCACTGGCACATCACGTGACTTTTCGTATCACGTCATCTACCAGTGACGCGATTGGTTTAAAAACTAAACGAAGAGAAACGTTAGCTAGCGTAGTGCATCTTGTCATGGCCCTTAGGACTTCACTCGGCCTAGCCAGTAGGCATTTCATGATTATAATTTTGTATGGCAAGGAGAGGGCAAACCAGTACAGGGGGGTTATTATGACATAGCTATGCAGTTTATTTTACGGTGAGCGTAAAGGACGGAACTATAGCAGTTACATAACTCTGTCCTTTTCTCTCAGCGTAAAATGAATTGCACAGATACGTCGTAATAACCCCACAGAAGCCTGATGGTAAGTGGAATCTAAGACACATTGAAATTGACATTCGCTTGACTACAATCAGACGAGCTAAGGCCGCAAATACCAACCCTGACGACTTAGACTATGCTGGTAATTACAATTGCCACACCGGAACACAAGAATGCGAATACTGTTGCTTAGCAATAGATTAAAGGATAAGTGGTAAATGTTTTTCCGAAATCAAAGAGTTTGTATGGGATTGACGTTAGCTGTCGTGCGTTCGCCTGTCATGTCATACATACAAATTCCATTTATTGATTTTTTACTGTCGTTAGCTTTCGTAGAACGCAACTTGGCTCTATTTCACTTTATTTTAACTCATACTGTGTAACTGCCTAAAACCATACGCTCATCATTTTAGAATACTGATAATTTAATAAGGACTACATCATCATCGATTAAGTATTGTATGTTGTCGACGACAACATTTTCTATGAAAAACTGTAAATTTATCTTGGCTTTAGATTTAAAAGTATATGCTATGGGATGCTATTCAGGCTGAAGTAAAGGCGTGTTATTCAGTCGTGGACTCCACCAACAAATCTAATTTGATCCATGAGTACTTAGAGCTAACGGTTATGTGGTGGGTACCTACGTGTTATCGAACTTGGCATAACCGAGCGTCGAAAGATCCAAAAATATTTATATCTAAAGCCTGTACCGAAAAGTTTTTTTACATACTATATTTATGATATTAATGAAACTATAATGAACAGCAAAGATATTTTATTTTAGTTATATTATGAAAAGTGTCTATTTACAAAAAATATACAAATTTTATATTTTAAGAGTTTTGCGGCTGAACAAACGGATTTTTCTCCTCAAGCCTGCCATTAAGTTTTGCACAGTGGTTTCGGTGACTTTGTTGGCATGTTTTTTCCATGTTTTTTTAAAATCTGCCTCTGATGTTGCTGGTGAACCGTTCTTACGCAATTCTGCTTTGACTAATGCCCAATACCGCTCGATGGGTCGTAGCTGGGGGCAGTTCGGGGGGTTCATATCTTTGGACACACATTGCACGTTATTTGAAGCCAGACACTCTTGTGTGGCACGGGCATAATGTGCAGTAGCCAGATCGGGCCAAAACAGCACATTCCCTTCATGCTGCCTTATAAATGGTAAAATAAAACCTTTTATACATTTCTGGACATAAATATCTGCATATATGGTACCTTTCACGATAAATGACCCAGTGCGTTTTCCGCAGGAACATATTGCTTGCCATATCAAATATTTTTCTCCAAACTTCTCCATAAAAATATATTTATTTTGATCGTTTATATTAGCCCTTGATTCGGTTGTAAAGAATTGATCACCTGGCAAAGTCGAAAAATCTTTTTTTACATACGTCTCATCGTCCATGAGAACGCATGCTCCGTTCATACTGCAAAGCAGCTTGTACAATTTTCTTGACCTTGTAACGGAACTATTGAATTGTTTTATCGACTGTTTTGGGGCTTTTACTTTTTTATAGGACTTTAAATTTTGACGTACTTTCGCTCTCTGGACCATAGATGTACTAGTTTTCAATTTTTTTGCCACGTCCCGCACCGATAAACTACAATTTTTCTTATAAGCAGTCACTATTTTCTTTTCTAAAGCTTTACTTGATGGACCTGTCGGGCGTCCACTTCGAGCTTTGTCTTGAATTCTGTATTCATTCAAGTATCGCTTAACTATATTTCGCACCGTTGCACGACTTACTTTCACCATTTTCCCGACCGCCGCAAAAGTTGAATCAGGATTTTCCAGATACGTTCGCAAAACATTTTCTCTCAGAGTTATTTTATCGTCTTGCATTTTTGATTAAAACAATACCCAGCCTAAATTAACAATGTGAATTGATACATCAAAATGACACTTACTGAAAATTATAATCAGAAAAAAAAAACATTTACCAGACAGTATTTTACTAATATGCAAACTTTGTAAAAAAACTTTTCGGTACGGGCCTTATTTAGTTGTACTAAGCATTAAAGGTTAACTACGAATACGAGTGAGAGCACGTGGTTTTCCTCATCTCTAACTAGACCCGGTTGTACGCCGACAGACGTGTTTCGAGTTACACATTGAACTGAAGTGCTTCCTTGCTCGTAATCAGACGTATCTTAGAGCCCAATAATCACGTACTTAGGTAAAACATGTGGATAACATAACCTTTATTATTTATTATTATTTATTTATTATGAAAATAAGTTGAAATTACATGATATATAGGAATTATTATTTACTAGTTCTATCCACAATGGGTAACAAAACTAGGTACAAATGGATCTACCAGTCAAAAGGTATTTTTTTAGTAAACCAATTCCTTTTTAGGGTTCCGTAGTCAAACTAGGAACCCTTATAGTTTCGCCATGTCCGTCCGTCCGTCCGTCCCCAGTCTAGCTCAGAGGCTCTTAGTACTAGAAAGCTGTAATTTGGCATGAATATACATATTAGTCACGCCAACAAAGTGGTAAAATAAAATTTTGAAAAATATTTTTTTTTAATGCACCTCCCCTACACGTAACGTGGGGATGCCTTTTTTTTTTCTTGCCTACCCCATAGTGTGGGGTGTCGTTGGATAGGTCTTTCAAAAATATTGCGGGTTTATGGAAACAATTTTTCGATTAAGGGATCCGTTTATGAAATATTAAGCTTTAAAGCACTATTTTTTGTTAGAGTCAAGTGTCCCCCCCCCCCTACAGCCAAAACTACAAATACTAAAAATCTGAAAAAAATCTTCAACGAAAGCGCATATAACGAATTTTAAAGGAAAACTATCACGGCTAAGTAGACATGATTAGTTCCTGAGATACAGGCGACTGTTTATACCTATCAAAATCGCCTATGATAACTTTGATAGAAAAATTGTTAACGGGGGGGGGGCCTGCACGCGCAGGGGAGTCGAACTGTGCAAGTAACAAATCGAGCGACAGCCGCGCTCATAAGCGCGAGCGCCTAGATGCTGTTCGGACGTGCCCCGAAATGCTACCTACAAGTTTGCGATTTGCGATCTGAAAGTTTACAAATAATCGATTAGATTATTGATTTGAGTCGAGTATCGTTTGGAAAACTTAAAATTCTATTTACCTACTGGCCCTTGTTTTTTTTTCAATTTCTATTAATTACTTTATAAAAGATTAAACTTTTATTGTAATTTAAAGTCGGTTTGAAGCAGTTTAGATACCTAACTACCTACATAGGTAGGTATACTGATCTCACACTTAAAAGCTTGGCTCTTGTTTGAGATATTATATACGAATTTATAAGAAAAATAATCATTACTTAGTAGACTTAATTAGTTCCTGAGATACAGGCGACTAACGGGTTTATACGTACTAAAAATCATCTAAGACAGCGCCAAATAACTTTAAATAGAAAATTGGTTTATACATGTTGATTTTTGAGATAGTTTTTTGTGTTTGTCGTTACGGCTTCGGAACCCTACACTGAGCATGGTCCGACATGCTCTTGCCCGGTTTTTCAATTTCACTGACCAAGTATTTGACAGGTAACGCAGAGTCATATACTGTCGAGTTCATAAATATGTGTACACTTTAGTACCTTGTCTATTTAATGATACGTTTAAACTGCCACAATGAATTGTAACAGCGATTAAAGCGACAAAGTACCAAAGTGTGCACATACATATTTTTGAACTTGACTGTAACTAACGCTTTGCCTGAACATCTTTATACATACGCACACTAAAATGTTAATAATGTAAAGAATAATCTGTCGCGGCGTATAAGAGCACCTATTTACTCGTACTTAGTTAAATAGAACTATAGTCATTCTGTTTAAGTCTAACAAAATGTGCTAGTATTAACACGGACAATAAATCTGGTTTCGCCGCAGGACTCTTTTCATTTTAGTCTGAAGTTATATTAATATGATAATTATTGTTAATGTTTGGTAGCTCTTAAATAGAGATGGCAATTTTGGTACGAACATCGCCACAGATAGTATAATACCGAGTTGGCAACCGATAAATCCAATTAAGTGCAAAAATAAAAGTTAAGGTCAGGCGGGGCCCGCGGGGCCTATGGCGTTTGAGGGGCTATTGTAACTTTTCAGACTAATTTTAAAAGTAGAACACGTCTTAGTATGAAAAGGTTCAATTGGCTCTCAGACGCAGTCCCAGCCTAACCTGACGCGATATTTTACCTTATTAGCTTTATTGCATAGGGTAGAAGTACCGTTTGTGGCCACTGTACCCTTTTTGGCCACTTCAGTTTGAAATGAGTATCAAAAATACTGTAAAATTAAAAATAATATTCATAAATAGTTAACACTGAAGATTAAGATAGGATATCAAAGTATTTTTGTAATTTCATAATGCTTTAGATATTGGTTAACATTTAATATGGCCAAAACCGGTACTTCTACCCTACGCGGTATTTCATTATCATCGTCAGTAAGTAATATGGTTTCGACGCCAACGCTCTTGGGTTGAAACTACGAGTAATAACATTTACTGCCGAATTAATAAGAGCTAACATAAACTCTGCCATGTAATATCGATGTGGTTGAAGAAAAAGTAAACTACAGGACTTATGTGTAGCTGCACACTTCACTTTACCGCCATTGATAGATTAGTGCACCAGTTCTAAAATTACGTTAAAGTGATAAAGCGGCCAGCTGCTTATAAAGCAGTTCGTACTCTAAAGCAGTGTTTTTCAACCTTTTTCATGACACGACATGGCATGAAAAAATATTTCGCGACCCCCCGACCCTTCGCTATTTGATCATGAATGTTATTTTGTTATAATCTATATTTTAAGCTTTACTGAGGTAGTTCTCTCGACCTCGTGCGACCCCCCTACAGCAACTTTGCGAACCCCAGGGGGTCACGACCCACAGGTTGAAAAACACTGCTCTAAAGCATACTACGAACAGTGAAAGCAATTCTCCTTCCCGTTAATTTTCAAAAGATCCTGCTCTAAATTAAGTCTATTACATTACAGATAGAAGATACAAATATGAATGTATCTTGAGTTTGAATAATTTAAAGAAGCATAAAACTTACCAGTTCAAGTTTTTCTCGAAAACAAAGATGCAATCTGAAAACAAAATAGTTTAAATTAGTGGAATCGTCGTATGCATTAAAATGTATAAATGAAAAATATTTTTAATTGGTACGCTTCTTTCTTAACGCTATAACTACAAAAGTGTTAATATACTTAGAAAGCTCCGGGTAATTATTTCTTTATTTCTTTTTAATGCTTAAAAAAGTGGCAAAATTTGGCTGTTAAATGTCACATTGGCATGAAAGTTTTCTCAAGGAATTTCAAATACGATACGATAGGTCGATTTTTGCGCTAACTTAGTTCTGTTCTGTTCTTTTGACACCTCCAGCCAGCAGTTCTGCTGCAAGGACCCGTACGTGCTGACTGCGACGGAGAGGAGATGTTAGATTAGGCTAGCGGGGAGAAGCACGCCCGCCCGACCGGTCCAGTAAGAGTAGCGAAGAGCCGGCAGAGCACGAGAACCTTAACCCGCACCGACCAACCAGCCACTAATACTAAACCGATCAGGGAAGCGAGCTTCATCGCCTTTGCTGCACCAACCATCTCCGCCCGCGGCAGGCAGCAGGGTCGTTTTTTGCGCTAACTTAGTAATGTAAAACGCGCCTGTATGAATTCTGAAACATTCATCGACCTTGAATACTTTAACTGACGCAGCCGCTGTAACCAAAGGGAATTCAGGCCCCGGGAAGTGAAGATATGTTATTTATGTGGGAATACACTGTTATTTGGGACGTCGTTTACGAAAAGGTTTCCTTTGATTTAGAGATCTCGGCTTTGTCTTTGAATATTACCTTACCTCGTTAATGTTTTTGATGTATTTTGTATGGAGTCAGTGTTCATCGTATTTTTAAGATATGTTTTGTTATTTATAATTTTATAATCCTTAAGGAGGTATCCATCAAACGCGATTATGATTACTGTTTAGCTAGACTGGGTCTTTTTTTTTTATGGCATAGAGAAGACAAACGAGCATAGGCCACCTAATGGTAAGTGGAAACTGTGACCCATAGACATTCGCATTCACAAGACTGCAATGCAATCCTAAGTCTGCAAATGCGTCGCCAACCCTGAGGACTAAGATGGAATATGCCTCTATGCTAGTCATTTCACCGGCTGTCTTATCCCTAAACCGGAACACAACAATGCGAACACTGCTGTTTAGCGGTAGGTTAATGGATAAGATGGTGGTAGCGATCCGGACGGACCCCGCACAAGGTCCTACCACAAGGTCTCTGTAGTTCGGACAATAAACTTTTTAAAGAAAGATATTTTCCGCCGCAGTAGTTTGCATTTTATTGCAATACCTATCACGCTTAACCTAACCGATGTTGGAGAATTCAAAATTCCAGTAATAATAAATATTCGACCAAAAATATATCGCTATAGACAGACAGCGAAACGGGGTTAGACATCTATTGAAAACCATAATTTTATTTCTGTTTTTAAAATGATAAACTAAAGAAACATAAATTCTCTTAAATCGGAACGCTTTGTCACGCTATTATAGTATGTCGTACGATATATAAAATGGATGTCATACATTTGAATGCATGTTAAATTATACGACCATCAACCAACCTCAATAATACACTTATACCAGCGTACTTAGTTATCACGAATCATTACCATAGGTACTTATCAAAGGAGCTCAATAAAATAACTACAATTTTATTCTGCTTCCCAGTAAATTACCCTGCAATACTTAAAAATTTAATAAGACTCGATCAATATACCCCATCGCGGTACCAGCGCCGTAACGGTCAAAGACCCCTGGCTTCGCTCGACGATTGTTAAATGGCAAAACAAAGGACAGGCAAATGTCCAGCTTGTATTTAATAAGGCATAATGCCGCGTCACGGGCGCTATTGGAAAATGGAAATGCTACGTTCAATATTTTCAGGTGTGTTGAGATTTTAGGCTTGTAGTGTTGTACATTGCGCAGTGAGTGACAGGTTAAAAGTAGATACATTATATAAATGAGTTCTTATGATAACAAGGCTTGTCTCAATATCAATTTATGAGTAGTAAAGCTATAGTTTGTTAAAGTAATAGGTAAAAATTAAACAGCTGCAATCGAGTTAAGTTTGATAATAGGTACAGCAAACACGACCTTATGCAAAAACCTCGGGAGAAATATTAAGTAATAATAAAGTACCTTTGTAACTAGATTTCCTTAATAGTTTTTTTTTAAATGACGTCACAGACCACAAATATAAATAAATTGTACAATACACGCCAGGTCTAATTCATACCGATCCTGTTATCTAAAATGTTGCCGCGCAATGTAAATCGAACGTTGTAAAAACTCACTATTACCGGGGTACCGGTTGGCTGAGTAGTTTGTTTCCCTTTGTTTCGTATCCAAATGAGCCCTCTGCCGGCGTTCGTTACAGACTTGTTATTTTTCTAGTAACAGCTGAGAGTTCGTCGACGAGTATACGGTACCAATATTAGTTGACCCATAGATCCGTATGAAATTCGTACGTACCATAATCTGGTTTTACCTCCTGAGAGCTAGAACCAAGGGATTGCCCCTTCGATGGCATTTTCAACTGTGTGTTTGTAAATCAGTTAAGTCTTTACTATCTGTATTGTGCCCTTTATAAAGTACTAGCGACCCGCCCTCGCTTCGCTTCGGTTTATTTGAGTTTTCTATAACACACGTACATAAAACAAAATTTTTTATACATAAAAACCTTCCTCTTGAATCACTCTATCTACTAAAATAAACCGCATTAAAATCCGTTGCGTAGTTTTAAAGATCTAAGCATACATAGGGACAGACAGCGGGAAGCGACTTTGTTTTATACTATGTAGTGATATTCAAGCGAATACGAGTTCCTACGCATTGCTTACGAGTCATGTCATCAATAGATGTCTATTTTGACTAATCCGTTTCTTTAACGCTATTTCAGCCGTCCTAACAATCATTATTTCAAGCGAAGCTCCGGATGCATAAAATGCACATAGGCTTATTTTTCTGACCAAGATTCGTTCTCTGCCTTTGTTTTTATAGGTTTATTAAATCTTTATATGTATTATAAATCTATTATAATTATGTATTAGTATTATATGTGTCTTATATATTTACTGTAGAATGTATTAGCAATAATTAGGATAATTATGTGTTAAGTTTTATGTTTTTATCTCTATTCTTTTTCTGTGCACACACAATGTAAATTTCTGTTTAGTTATTTGGTCAACTGGTAGAGAATGCCATTATGCATTAGGTCCGCCATTTGTAGGTACCTACAAAGATAACAGAAATAAATAATAAATATTTCCTGTTTCATTCTTCTTTTACTAACTCAAAATAATAGAAAAAGGGAACCAAATATAGAGATATACTGGTAGACATTTATGGGTAATGTGCTTAAGCAGAGGGGTCATCTAGAGCCGGTGCACGTAGAGCTCGTCGACTACCTCGCCTGGGGTACATAACGGAGTAGCAACACAGCTGTTTTCTTCATAAGATGCTGAAGTTGCTAACTAGCAGGGAAGTTGCCTCGTAAGATTCTCGATTGAGTATGAATTGCAATTTTATTAAAACTTTCAGAGAGTGCTTGTTCAAGTTTTTATTCCTTTTTTAAATGGTTGTTTTAGTAGTCTAGGAATTTATACACGCTCATAAAAATACCTAATTGGATGTCTATTAAACTTTATCGCAATCACTACTAATTATAAAAGATAGGGTGGCGCAAAAGTTTTCACCCGATGTTTTTTGTCGGTAATATTTGTTATACAGGGTGTCCCAAAACTCAACGATAATCCGCCAAGGGCTGATAGAGCAGCTAAAAAGCTATCGATTTAACACCTATGTATTTTCAGCGATTTTCGCTAGTTTCGGAGATATTGATCATTTTAATCTGAAATTTTGTAATTTTCCCTTATGCCCATGTCACGAAAAATCATTAATTTCGTTATGTATTTCATAAGTTTTTCAGTGGTATCTTACATAATTATAATCATTACGAATTGGCGAAGTTTTTAAACCTATTTGCCCGTTTATTTTATCAGTATTTTTTAAGTAATCACATAAAGTTTGTTTCTCCATACTAGGTGTCCCAGTGGTTGCTTTTCACTTTGTATGAACAAAACAACTTTAGGTGATTACTTAAAAAAATACTGATAAAATAAACGGGCAAATAGGTTTAAAAACTTCGCCAATTCGTAATGATTATAATTATGTAAGATACCACTGAAAAACTTATGAAATACATAACGAAATTAATGATTTTTCGTGACATGGGCATAAGGGAAAATTACAAAATTTCTGATTAAAATGATCAATATCTCCGAAACTAGCGAAAATCGCTGAACATACATAGGTGTTAAATCGATAGCTTTTTAGCTGCTCTATCAGCCCTTGGCGGATTATCGTTGAGTTTTGGGACACCCTGTATATGGAAATCTTTAGTTCTGCTTTTGGATTGTGTTTATTCGATGTCTTATTTTATTATAGTAAGGCGAAAATTATGTCGGTCATGGTGTCTCGCCAGAATGCAGACCACCCGGGTCCGATTTATAACATTTTCCATGACTCGTACCAGAACTTCCGGCGATTCTTAAAGGATATTCTTTGAGAGGGCTTGAAAAGTCTGAGACTTGTTGACACAGACTCTGAACTTCAAGAAACCATACAAAAAGAAGTCTGGAACTGCCAAATCGGGTGAATATGGGCTAGTGCAAATCCCCAAAACGAGAGTTTAGGCGACCCGGAAACAATTATTCCGCGTTCTTGGGGAGTATCGTAAATCATGTTTGGTTTATAGTAGGTAGATTATACAACAAGGGCATAAAACAAACCATTTTTTCCGAGACTTATGGTATCCAACCGAGCCGGCAGGCGAGGTTGGATAATTAAGTCGAGGATAAAATGGGTTTTAAGACCGAGTTATACACTCTGCTTTTCACTTCGATTACGAGGAAATAAAACAGTGATAATGTAAAAAAACTTTAATAAGTTCTTTTGCATTTTTTTCCATGTGATAATGTAAAAAAACTTTAATAAGTTCTTTTGCATTTTTTTCCATGAGTGTGTTAGGTGTGAGCATTATTTTCCTCTTCACTAGACGACATTTTAATTAAATTCCATAACACAACAAGTTTTGCAAAGAAAATAACTAATTAATAGTCCAAAACCTCTTTCCCGCCACTGTATTTCTGTCAAAAAATTTTTTTTTCTATTTGCGATTTTTGACTTAGGTCGAACGCAATACTGCCAAGTTTATACCTACGTTGATTTTTTAATGTTCTTGTTAATAATGCTTGTTTTTAATAGTTTTAAATTTCTTCTTTGTTAGATGCAACTACGATGCAAATATAAATAAAATTAAAGTAAATTTATTCAAATAACAAGTTTATTTAATGTAGTCACCTCGTCTGTCTGGCTGTAGGGCTTAATTGTCTTAGTCTAGATGACGACAACCATTTATGCACTAGTGCATAAAATGCGATTTTATGCAGCCTATACCCAGCATAAAGAAGGACTTTACGAGCATGAGAAGTGAAAAGTATATTTTATACTAGCTTCTGCCCGCGACTCTGTCCGCGTGGAATTCGTTTATATCGTAGCTCCATACAAATTTTCACCCTCTATTTAACCCCCTTAGGGGATGAATTTTGAGAAATAAACTACTCTATGTCCTTTCTCAGGATTTATACTATCTTTGCACAAAATTTCACCTAAATCAGTTCAGCGGTTTAAGCGTGAAGAGGTAACAGACAGACAGACACACTTTTGCATTTAAAATATTAGTATGGATCTGTTTACTTCATAAATGTCAAAGCAGAACTGTAAAGATAACAATGCAATACTGTTATGAAATGGAGCTGACCTGATGATGGAGTCAAAATGGATGGAGGTGGCGACAGAATCTCCACTATACTGCCCTCCTAAGCCAATAAGCAGTATCTTAAATTCAATCACCAAAGCAAGTTCAATTCTATGACTCTAGAATAAGGTTGATATTATTACAGGAGATTTATCTTAGTTACTGCTTTTTGCAGTATAATAAACGTAGACGCGGGTCCACGTTGGGACTCATTTGTTTGGTCTTGATAAGCAGATAATGACAGCAAAAAGAAGTACAGTCTGCAACAAACGCTTGTAACAAATATTCAATTTGATGCAACCGTGCATTGTCAATTTGACTGTCCGGGTGCGCCATAGTGGATGAAATACTCTATAACATGGTATTTTTTTTATGGAATAGAGAATACAAACGAGCACACAGGCCACCTGATGGTAAGTGGAAACTGTGACCCATAGACATTCACATTCACAAGACTGCAATGCAATCCTAAGACTGCAAATGCGTTGCCAACCCTGCGGACTAAGATGCAATGCCTCTATGCTAGTCATTTCACTGGTTGTCTTATTCCCAAACCGGAACACAACAATGCGAACACTGCTGTTTAGCGGTAGGTTAATGGATAAGTTGGTGGTAGCGATCCGGACGGACCCTGCACAATACCCGTAAATGTTATTAACACTTGAATTATTTGTATACGATGTATTCTTTTATAAACGTCCTTGTCAGACAAACATTACTCACGGACTCCCACCTAATGACAGGCATGCAACACTCACGTTAGAGGTTAGAGTTCATCGACCTTTGGCTGCTCGTGTCTAGACGTGAAGTAAACAGTTTTCCTTCAATTTCATACAATTTAAAGTATTAAGGTAATCAATCAAGCGAAAATGTTTGGTCACGTTTGGTGATGTAGAAAAGTTAGGTGACGTGAATGCAACAAAGAAATTAAAATATCGACAAAGTGTCGCAGGGTCTATGATTAATCGATGTTTGTGAAAAGTTTTTTTTATCACTTTGGTGTTAATGTTGCTAAGTGTAAATTATGGGAGAGCATAGTAGAAAACGATCTCGAACTACCCCCAAAGCTCGCGTGAATAATATTTTTGCATCTAAACCAAAAATATATTATTAAAATAGAAACTTAGCGCTCCAGTGATTAATATGACGCATCCTTATAATCTTTGTTATACCTATAACCCTTGCCACTTGTCTTACACATCAACGGTTGGATGAGACAGGCCCACGATTGAGCCAGCAGGCAAGTCATGTAAGAGGCCTATGTCTACAGTTACTGGTGGACTGCTATACGTTGATGATGATGACGTAAAGGAGTTTTTGATCCTATGGTTCAGGATGTATAAATGGCAATTCAGGACGTATTACGAGGTGCTGTTTCAATTAGTGAGACGGACCTAAGTAATTACAATAGCGCTGTCTTTTTCCCTGCCTGGAATTTGGCAAGTTTTGACACCTACATACATAGACGTATACAATTTAGTTTGAACTACAATTTCTAAATGTACCGTTCCAAATCTCGTATCTAAGGCTGCTCAACACATACATAAAAAATGTAAATCTTTGTAAAAGCAATCAATCAGCGTGCGCTCTCGCCACTTTGCGGGGACACCGCACGAATATCTAATTTTGTTTGTTACCTCCCCCCCTCCAAGGGTGGGAGCACGCAGGCGCGGGCCACCCTAAATCCTGGCGGACGTTTTGATGGATCACCCTTAATGACAAGCGGCGCAGGGCGGGAGCGCTATCGATACGATCGTATCGATGTTTTGATTACTTGTAATTGGGTCGGTAGTAGTAGTAGTTTTCGAATTGGGGTTTGAGTTTTGTTGTTCAGAATAGTGACTGGTATACGTTATTAACAGTGCATTTTTGTTTTATATTTACTATCTACACATTGTTATTACGAACAGTGATTTATAACTTATTTTGTTAACTTTATGCTTATTTTAAGGGGATTAATATATTGACTGATAGAGATTGCTTTAAGCCATCAAGTCCACCATAACCACATACATAGAGTAATATTGTGTTGCTTATTTTGAAGTACTTGTTTGTGTAAAATTCCGTGACTGACACTTTATTATCAAGCTCGATAACTTCTTTGAATAATAAATAAATTGCATAATTTTATCGTAAAATTAATATAAGCAAGTAACTGATTAGAAAATCATATTTAAAAGAGGTAAAAACATTTTATAACAAGGAACTGAAACCCAGATAAGGAATAAAGAGGTAATTCCGACCTTAGTCATTGATTTCTTATAAAATGTAACTGTTTTACTTTGTATGAAAATAAAATTAGCTTTAATGATTCAAATAACTGTATGATAAAACAAACAGTCTAGTTCGTTTGGTTTGAACTTTTATTTAAAAAATCTTGGTGACAAAAAAATACTTTGCGAGGAAATGTTACAAGAAATACGGTAAACTTACAATACGAACAATTAAAATCCAATACTTTGATAAAAAAAAATGCGTGCATTCCAGTATCAGTGTTAGTCAAATGTGATGCTAAAATATTGCTATAATATTGTCGGCCAAATGATACCAACCGTGCAAATAAATTATTACTATTTCTGGTGTTGCTAAAAGCACTTTTGCTTTATAAATTAAATGTTATCGATATGGTCCCCGGCGGTTCGCTCCGAGCCTACGCCGCCGCCGCCCCAGCATATGCGCCGCTCGCCGCCACTACAATTGTATTACACATTACACATTCTGCCGTTCGAGTTCATTCTGCCTACTGTTGAGTTTGGATCGTCTCCAGACTTGTGCCACTTTGATATTTGAGGTGATGATATAAATAGTGAAATGAATTGCCAATGAAATCAGTACCTTTATTTTTATGGCATCGAGTAGACAAACGAGCACACAGCCCACCTGATGGTAAGTGGAAACTGTGACCCATACACATTCGCAATCACAAGACTGCAATGCAATCCTGACTGAAAATGCGTTGCCAACCCTGAGGCTAAGATGGAATGCCTCTATGCTAGTCATTTCACCGGCTGTCTTATCCCCAAACCGAAACACAACAATGCGAACACTGCTGTTTGGCGGTAGGTTAATGGATAAGATGGTGGTAGCGATCCGGACGGACCCTGCACAAGGTCCTACCACCCGCAAAACGTCGATGAAGACGTTTTTGAAAAATTATTATGTTGAGTTTCTTTTAGTTACCTTTTTTCTTATCCATCCCGGTGAGGTGATGTACTTAAACGTTTACTTTTAAATTAATGACTATCTAATTACTAACCGGGGAGCCTAAATTCTCATTATAAAATAAAAAAATATATAACTGTAGTAGCACTTTTAATCGCAGGTTTCGATGTCTCACCTGCGGTTAGCGATTTTCCTGTTAACATTGCATTTAGAAATAGGTATCTAGTACGCTCTAATGCTTCTAAAGCAGTTTTTAAGCGCACTAATTTGATATATTAAGTGTCACCAGATATGTAAAAAAAGTGATTGTTTGATACGAGGCCTACATTTTCTGTCAAGTCTTAGTTACAATGCCCAGCATGGCTATTATTATCGAAATGTCTATTAACACAGTAATAAATAGTTAATAAATTTGGTATCCCTTGAGGTAAATATTTTTGAAATATCGATACGAACAACACTATCCATACTGAGGCAACATTTGTACATTTGCAATTGTCAAACTGGTTCACCGTAAAACGTCTGTTAACAAACCGTGTCAGAGATTTTTGAAAGAAAACAAGGTTTTCCTCGAGTGGAGGAAAATAAAACCATGAAATAGGAATGCCTGGATAGGTTTAACGAGCAATGCTGTAAGTTTGATAGCGCAATTGAGGATGAGGACGGGACAGAGGAGCGAACGGGCCATTCGCAACTGGGGGTTTCCTACGACCCAACTTTACCTATAAAGTCTACGGAAAACATGACTCACTGGCTGGACAAGTACACGCGACAAAACACTAAGTTATGCTATAGTATATTATACGGCAAGAGAGGCAAAGGTATACCTCAAGGTAGCGTTCTATGCCCGTATCATTAAAACCTTAAGTACTCGTAAATTTATTAACAGATTGAAAAGTTAAAAGCATATTCTGAACCAGTAAGGTAAGGGTTTTCTTATCCTTTAATATTTACGTTAAGTTTTGGGACACTTTAATACAATACAATGGGTACCAATACTTTTTATTGAGTGCCGTACAAAGCAAACACAAACCAGTAGGTACAATTTAATTAAATATAAGCGAGCAAACAGTATTCGATCTCACGGTTTAGTGATCTATTCCAGTGTTGTTAGTTGTTACTAAATAGGTAAGGGTATAAATACGAAAAAATTACATTAAAAAGATCTCTATATGATACTGCTACTTAATAATCAAGACTTTTTGTTATAATATTAGAGGATGCAGATGATTTAAGTATTATCCAACTTTAAAAATAATGATATTGCTGTCTTAAACCATTTAACTCTTCCATGATGGGAGTAAGAATAAACAACAGTTATTCAAGTAAAAGTGCTTCTAACCTAGTACCTTTTTATGAACAATACGGTATTTGACACAAGTCAAATCAGCTTCATTTTATGAAACATCATAAACGCTCCCTTACAGTGGAGTTTATAGGGACTACTATCTTGTGACGTCACAATCAAACAGCGACCTTATTGTTGGAAGTTATGAATATAAAAATCTTAATATAGCAAACATAAATAAAATATTGATATTTTCCTAGTATTTTTACAATGTTTATCTGTTGTTAATGAAAAAACAATTTAACCCTATTACGAGTATACTAATATTTACACACTTAATATTTAGGTATATGAGTATAAAACCATAAACTATATTTTCAATGTTCTCAGGGAACTTTGCAGGGAATGAAAGGTACACTAGGTAGTCATTCCGCGGCAGACGTAAACAGGAACAATAATATAAAATGTACCCAAATTGATATCTAATGGAGCCGGTCACGAATACTGAATCGAATGCAATTATAGAAAGCAATTTCGTTGAAACTGATGGCGTTTCTCCCGGGACTATCAAACTAGAAAGGGACAGATACAGTCTATTGTATTCTGAATCCAGTACAATTGCACCTACGGTAACAATTTTAAAAGCTAAGCCATTAAACAAGCAGCACTTACTTAGATATTATAATTGCACGTGGACTTCAAGCTTGTTCGACGTTTTAAGTTCTTTCGAGCAAGTTTGAACGTGTGATCAGTAAAAATCTTTATTGCGCGTCGTTCATAAAAAGTTCTGAAATTGCTTGTTCACTGTTAAGGTGGATGACAGTTTACTTTCAGGGAATGATCCCATCCCATTCAACCCCATCCCATCATGTGATCATTTATTTATTTATCATGTTTTGTTACTGGTACATACCCACTTGGAAATTAATAAAGTGGAGATAATTCTGAGTGATTTAGAACGCCGAACTGAAACAAATACATTAAATAACATATTCTAGTGATGTGGCTTTACTGTCAACACATTAACTAAATGGGTTTCTCAAAAGAAATTGAGACCGACGTTCTCTGTTATTTTTGACTCACCTCTCAACTTATACTCACAACTTAAAATTCCGATTAATAATATTTCACTATTATTAGTTCCACAGACAAATGTCCACAGTGCAGTGGTCGCGGCGCTCTAATCCCGGGTAATTATGCACCTGTCCCGACCACCTCAGTCCCCAGACCTGTCCCCGGATGGGTAAGCTTGTGACTTAATTTATTGTGTGTAATTTATTACCGATACAGTTTAAATTATTGCTTCATTCATTGGTTGCATGACCATTTATTAATACATATACTATCTTTGCTCTATTTTGGCAATGTAGAATACCTACATAGATTTACAGGATATCGTTTTGGCGACTAACTGGAATTCAACGACCGTTAATTAAAGGATTGGTATAGATTGGCGTAAGTTTTCTTTGTGTTTTTATAAGCGGCGTTCACATCAGTCAATAATTAGCTACATGTATTTTGACTACGTCAGAGTAGACGTTGGTCACGTCCCGAGAATGTTAGGGTCAAAATAATTTTGGATGGTTAATGAGACGGACGGGAACCCTTAAACAAAAATACATAATTTTATGGACAGCAGTGACAAAATATTATGACGTTTATAAATTGGCGTAAGTTGTCGCGTTCGACATTCAATGTCAAATCCATATCCATATTTTGACAAATTGCTTCTTTCGTCAGTTTTCGTAGATTGCAACTGGCCCTACCGGTAACGGTATACATCGCCTATTCAAATTCAAAATTCAAAATTCAAATTCAAATCATTTATTCTGTAAGTAGGCCCTGTAGGCACTTTTACAAGTCTGAGTCTACCAGCGCTTCCAAAGAGACCACTGTTGAGAAGAAGCGCCGCAAGAAACTTAACAGTAAGCCATTTTTTTTAAATAAATCACTTATTACAATACTAAACTTAAGCTACATAATTTAAATGTCACAGGGATGTACAGGTCCCAGTAGTAATAATAATTAAATACATCAAAATGTCGGATTAAAATAAATAATACAATTTCGGAGATGTAAACAGGCTCCAAATGTCAAATTAAAATTAAGAATTAAATATAATTTAAAAAAAAAACATAAAACAAGGGAGATGTAGAAAGTCTCCACGGTCAATTTTGGAGATGTAAAGAGTCTCCAGATGTCAAATTAAAATTAAATACAATTATATAAAAAAAAAAAACACACACACACAAAAAATAAAATAAGGGAGATGTAGAAAGTCTCCACGGTAAATTTTGGAGATGTAAAGAGTCTCCAGATGTCATATTAAAATAATAAAATAATAGGTAATCAGGTAATCATACAGGGAGATGTATATAGTCTCCACGGTCATTAATAATTGTAATACAAAAATATATATATATATCAGTCCCAAGCATTGTCATCATTCATATAATCTTTAATACTATAATAAGCTTTAGAAATTAGTTTACGTTTAACGTATCTCTTAAATTTATTTACTGATAAATGAGTAACACTACTTGGGAGCTTATTATAAAACCTTATACAATTACCCATGAAAGAGTTTTTTATTTTGTGAAGCCGTGTAAAGGGCACTGCGAGCTTATGTTTATTTCTGGTATTAACATTATGTATGTCACAGTTCTTTCTAAAATTACTGATGTTCTTATGAACATGCATAATGTTTTCATAAACATATTGACTGTATACGGTTAATATATTCGTTTCTTTGAACTTATCTCTAAGCGAGTCTCTATGACCCATCTTGTAAACAGCACGAATAGCCCTCTTCTGTAGAACAAAGATGCTGTTTACGTCAGCAACACTACCCCATAGTAAAATACCATATGACATAATACTATGGAAGTAACTAAAATAAACTAATCGAGCGGTTTTCAAGTCTATTAGATTCCGAATTTTACTAACTGCAAAAGCTGCAGAACTTAGTCTATTCGCTAATTTAGCCAGATGAGGACCCCATTGGAGTTTTGAGTCTAACGTTATACCAAGAAATACTGTATCATTAACTAAGTCTAATTTGTCATTTTTAATAGTTACAGTAGTTTGTCTATTTTTCACATTGGTAGTCATAAATTTAATACATTTAGTCTTTTTCTCATTTAGTAATAAATTATTAACACTAAACCAATCTACTACTTTTGATATAGCATTGTTTACATCCACATTAAACTCCTGTTGTCGTTTGACTTTAAATACGAGTGAGGTATCATCAGCAAACAATACTATATCATGGTTGTCCTTTATAAGGTATGGTAAATCATTTATGTAAATGAGGAATAGAAATGGACCCAAAATTGAGCCCTGTGGCACGCCCATTGAGACCAAAGACCCAGGTGATCGTTTTCCATTCACGTCTACCCTTTGTATTCTCCCGAATAAGTACGTTTTAATTAAGTTTAGCGCAGTACTTCTAACTCCATAATGGTGTAGCTTCCTGACCAATGTCCAACGATCATTCGAAATGACCAACCTTTTAAAATTGCCTTTTAGTTGGCCGAAGCGTGCGGTTTCGTTTTTTGTGACACCTCGGTAACTGGTCGATTTATTACGATAGTGTACTTTGTTGCGTAGAGTTAAGACTCATTTTTGCGAAAAACATTTTGCATTTTTAAAAGTAAATAATGAATTATGTATGCAATTGCACGTGTTTGCTTGTTCGTTAAATATAGCTCACCCGGGTATTGAATAAGTGTACTTTTTTTTACAATGTTTGAAACAAAATCGTACTTTGTCAAGTCTTGATCGACTAATGGCCGGTTCCTATATTCAAACTGCGGACAGATAGGCGTACTTCGAATTAAAATTTGATACATTTTGTATGGGCTAATGTCAGATTTCAACCCAAAGTAAGCCTTATCTATCCACGGTTTGAATATAGGAACCCGACATAAGACATAAGGTCAAGCGGGGCTATTGTGACAGAAGAGTAAATGCGTCACTTATTTTTTCAAAGGAATTCAATGGTTTAAAACTATTTTGCCTCCTTTTATAGTAGTTGAAGTAACTAAACTTTTCTATGAAGGAAGTATAAATAGTTGTGAAACATTGGATTTCCTTAATAAAAATATGATGCCTCTGTCGCAATAGCCCCGTTTGACCTTATCAAAAATACATTGTTTAGTTCTATTTTTTTGGCTACAGATAAAAATTTAAGTTGTTGTATTTTTATCAATCAGGAAAAGATCTCCCAAGTGTTTCATTTGGAAATGAAGCCTCGATCGATCCGCCCCGCTTGGCCGCCGTCCAATGGAGCCTACATTGTAGAGACGCCGTAGCCTATTGTGCTACGCCGTAGCGCTACGAATATTGCTACGGCAAGGCAAATCGGACGAAAATGTTGGTTTCTATTCTGCCCTCATACGAAGGAAACGGTACATGCCGTTTAATAGTTAAGCAAAGTCAACTCTGTGTCGTATGTAATAAAGTTGCATAAATAATGGATCTGTTGTACAGATATGCAGTTTAAGGAAAGCATTGTGTGAGGTTTTTTAATTGAAACATGTTTGGTATTGAGGTTTGACGTGTGTCATTGTATTTCCGAACAATGTGGTTTTGTGTTCTCTTTTTCATTCTTATTGACATTTTAAAGTTGATAAAAAAGAATCAACATAGCGGGTAGTAACGGGATATTTATTTGTTTTAAAGCTATCTGATTCCGACGCAGAAATGGTATAGGTCTATGTGGAGTGGCGTAATCATAGTTTGTCTTAATGTACCGTATTGCTTTTGCCATATTGTCATGTTGATAACGTTACGAGAGTTCTTATTAACTTGACAGTAATGGCTTCAAAGTTCATAGTAGTTTATGTGACTGGTGCATAATGAAAGCATTAATACACGAGTGTGGTTTTATGAAACGAGCCGAGAGTCGAATTTCATAATAAGGTCACACGGGTGTTTTAATGCCTTATTATGAATAGTCGCATATATAACTTTATCTTCATGCAAATCATAAGTTTTCTACAATATATGTGAAACCTGTATCTGTGGTTGCGCTGTTTTAAAGTAAATATTCAAATGCAGCCACATCAATAACCGATACTGTAATGGCATGCAATACTTTAATGTTAATATTAAAATACAACCACATGAATATCATGTATATATATATAAATATCTTTAAGTACCTTCTGTAGGTAAGTACTTTTTGAATGAAGTATTATTATTTTGTAAATTATGTTATTTGCTTTGTTTTCTATCTTTATTTTTCTGTGCACCACTTTTGTTAGTTTCAATATGATTATTTGGTTGACTGGTAGAGAATACCGTTATGCATTAAGTTCGCTGTTTGTACTTTTTTTGCGTAATAATTGTTAAAGAAATAAAGAAATAAATCATTAACACCTGTTACTGCTTTTTTGCATTACTGGATTTCCTTAGCGACATGTATTAAAGTTACTTTTCGCATGTTCCGACTCCGACGATACAAGCCCAGCCTAGTGTGGGAGCCACCCATTAATTGTAAATGTTAGTTTATAAATCTTTTGGTAAATAAATGTTTTATTATTATTATTATTATTAAATAAACGTTGAAAATAAACATCTCTCAATACTGTCAATTTTCTCTGCTGCTTCCGTTACGAAGCTGACTGTACGTGAGCAATAGATCAATAGAGCCAGAACTAACCCCAGACTACCCGCAAAAAAACCGCATCTTGCACCCGAGGGACGCGCGGGGATCGATCGCCGACCCAGACAGCTTATTTATCGTCCTCTCAGATCCTCGCGAGGTGTAATGGATTCATATGTACGGATTTACGAGTAAAGCCGGAGCGGAGAAATAGTCTGCCATACGTACACCTTGTATGGCGGTTGGTTGACTTTGTTGTAGGTGGAAGTCGAGATTTAAAATGTCACTATTATTTATTTATGCTTGTAATAAGGTTCACACTTGATTGTACAGTCGGCCAAACATGTGGACTACTATCCTATGGTTAAAGTTCATGTGCACGTCATGATACAACAAATTCGATTTGCCTTACAATAATATTATGACAGTGACAAGTGTCAACCTTAGCAATAATTAGAATTTTCAGAAACTTTTATCAAAACTGGTGTCACCATCATCAAAAGATTACAATTAATATCAACAAATATTTGCGAAGGGCAACTTATCCCTTTAAGTGATCTCTTTCAGCTAACCCTAGAGATATTAAGAAGAGTCAAACGTAATCGAGTAAGAAAGTGACCAATCGAATCAAAAAAAATCGAAGAAATCGAGTGACCAATTAAACCTTTTAAAGAAATGACTAATAACTAATTATAATTTTAAACATTTTTAAAATTGTTATTGGGTTTCATAGTAGTTTCTGTATTTACTACATAATCAAAGTATTTTTTTTAAATAAAAGGCTGGCCATTGATTGGCCTCAATCGCACCCGATGTTGATGACGAAGTAAAGAGTGGAATTTGCACCTGCACCCTGCATATTCAAGATTAAAAAAAACTTAGAAAAGAGACACTTCATTAAATATAACGCGATTTGACAAGGAGGGGCTATTCTACTTAGTAAAACCATATTGCGTTTGACACGTTATCGTGTTGTTTTTAACATATAGCTGCGTCCCTCTCAGCCAGTCAGTCCGACTCTCAGATTTGGGTAGCCTTTACACACCTCGTCCTACGTTTCTAATAAAAAGATACAAAAAGAGTGACGTAGCTTCTTTTAAATAGCAATCCGAGTTTCAATCCCGTGGAATAATTCACATGACTAGCCAAAATCCCGCGGATTCCGGGATCCCGCATTAACTCTTGACGGAGCTTTTTATGTAAATGCTCAGCCCAAGGACAGCGGCGAGAGCTTTCTGAAGCGCCGGGAGCTTTTGATGTGTTCTGTTTGTAATCGTAACTAATGGCTACTTTGCATAAAGCTGCGGTTGAAATTTAATGGTTTAGTAAATCCTATGACCAAAGAAAAATAACTTTTTACTTTAGCTTTTACTAAACGATCTAACTAAACGATCTTAGGGGCGCTATTTGATTTGGTTAAACCATGTTGCTATTATATGTTTGTCAACTTTTTTTTTACAGTAATGGCGGTAGAGTTCAAAACAATACCATAGCTTTTCAAAAGTAATTTGGATTTACCGAGTCAGATAGAGCCTATACGACGTAAGTGATCTGAACATAACGGATATTTGCTATCTCAAGATATATATGTAGGATTGCGTGAAACGGACTAACAGATGACGTATGACAGTGAGACAAAGATAGTAAGATAGACGTGTGAACGAGAGTGAAAGAGATGCATGTTTTACTTTTTAATGGCGCCAAGATGGCTATTCGAGAGCTCGACGCTGTAAAAGACGCTGTGTAATTGTTTAATATTTTTTGTTAATTAAAACTTCCTTTATAAGAAGAGTTTCACTTGTACGGCCCCCACATATATAAATAAAAAAGAAATGTAAGAGATATGGCGAGCGATAGTGAGTGGAGATGTCGGTAGGAGACGTCCTAGACGGACGTACAGTGGTCAGATTCGCGATGTACTGAACAAGGGCCAAATCAAAAGCACCCGAAACCGACGTACGTGTATGAAGAGATTGATGAATGTAGAGGAAGCGAAAGTTGTATGTTTAGACCGGGGCACCTGGCGTTCCATAGTCTCTGCCTGCCCCATTGGAGACAGGCGTGAAGGTATGTATGTGTGTATGTAAATATCAGATGACGATCTAACACAAAATAACCTACAATTAATCTCTAGGATAGTATAGTTAATGTTACACGTAAATAATCTCTTGTTTACTTAATCGCATAACGTAATTATTTGAAAATCTTCTTTGTCATTGCTGCTGTGGTTGTTAAGCACTAATCAGCTACTGTGTCCATAACAACCAACCATGCTCTCGCTAAAGCTCCGTCCAACAACGACATTCACGAAACTTCAAAATTGTACGGTCAGCCAAGAAAGTGGTCCACCAGTTTTGACAAAAGTTTATGTGATATGTAATTATCGCTAAGGTTGACACTTGTCACTGTCATAATATTATTGCAAGGCAAAATCTAACTTGTTGTATCATGACATGCAAATGAACTTCAACCGTGGGGTGGTAGACATTTTTTGGCCGACTCTACCCTAACCATAAAAGGGTAGGTAAGTCACAAAAGGTGTAAAGGTACACCTACGAATTTTAATTTTTAATCAGGTGATCTCTGTTAAATTTTGAACTTTATTTTGATTACCTAAAGTTATTTTTACAGTTTCACCCCTGAGAGAGACACGGGTTAGTATGTTTTGGTTATAAATCAAGTAGGTGCGTCTGAGCATAATTAAGGCGGGGTGAAAACCGAAAACATCGGGGCTTTACAAATAATTAAAAGAAAACGGTTGTGAAATATGTCTGCCGGTGTATTTATGTATTGCTTGTATAAAATTTAAACAAAAATATCTTTATAACAGGTCTCGTAGCTACTTTTACGAGTTTACTTTATGAAAATAGAAATCTTTTAAGTAGGCCCTGCTGGCACTTTCACATTATATCTCAGTCTACTCCTGCCAACGCTTCCCAAGAGGAGACCACTGTTGAGACAAAGCTCCGCATGAAACTAAACTTCAAGATTTAACACTATAACTTACAGATTTTGTTAATAACTATAGGAATCTGCGTCGAAAAGAGTTTTTAAAATAAATGTATCAAAAAAAAGTGGAAAAACGTGAGTTGGACTCGCAACCCGAGGGTTCTGTACCACCGCAGAGTATGTATTATTTATATTTGACTTAATATTGATTAGAGGTTACAGGCGTTACAGCCGTTAGCGCGAACACACCCAAACTTGACCAGCTTATAGCTTTTTTGTTTTTCTTTAAATTTTGCATACATAATTAAAACAAATTTGACGCCTAACAAACCAACTATCGTACAATGAGGATTTTTGTATAGTATCCGCAGTGCTCAGGACAAGTAGTGAATTTTTATACTACGACTTGTGCTTAGCGCGTTATGGATACTATCTATGTATGCATTTTTATGGCACCCCCTTTTAGTTACAAGCCTTTCCCTAATCCCAATCTTAAAACTACAACCTTAAGACCCCAAATGCATTGCCAACCTTAAGGACTAAGATAGAAAGCCACTATGATATCTCTATACTCTATGTAAGTACATTAAATTTATTTTATAAAAACCTCTGCTAGAGAGCAATAACCACTCATACCCGCGACGTACACAAATACCCAACCCTTAACATTAGCAGCACCATCTCGCTCAAGGATGAAAGCCTCCGCCGCCGCGCCAGGCCCACCATTAATAACGGGTCTCACTGTCACAACAACGTTTAAATATATTATGCTTGTAATTCTTACATAAACACGGGAAAAGGGAGCAAAGTGCTTTGCTACAGGTGAAAAATCTGCATGAGTTTGCTTGAGATTTTTGTAGTTCTGTTACCAGACGCTTGCGGCCATCAACGTATGGCAAATTTTCGTCACAAAACTGACCACGTTAAAGTTCCTTAATTTCAGTCTGTAATTGGGGTACACGTTTTAGTGAAAACACCCATTTCCTAGACAACACATATAGGTACATGCACGCACATACTTACCTTCACGCCTGTCTCCCAGTGGGGTAGGCAGAGACTATGGAACGCCAGGTGTACCGATCTAAACATACAACTTTCGCTTCCTCTACATTCATCAATCTCTTCATGCACGTACGTCGGTTTCTAGACAATAGTAACAGAAAAACTTGATCAATTCAGTGACAATGTGATTTTGTACATGATTATGTAATTGAATACTGTATCGATCTCGACTAGACATTTTGTTTTATTTTCAAAATGTGAAACTTTTTTCTTTGGAGACTGATAACTATAAAAAATATTTATATTATGTATATCGATTTTCGAACAAACACTTTTTTCTCCGAAAGCTAGCGTGTTGTTATTTTAAAATTTCATGTCCCATAATATGATGCATTATTGATATAATTTTACAAGTAAATCTAAACAAACTCCTTTTCATAACCCTTGGACCCGGGAGTAATTTCTCATTTCAGTTATGTGAAGCTTTTTCTTCGCCGTGTGAATAATTCGGGAGCTTTCTGCGACTTAAAAAATGAATCCTTGTCGTTTTGCGAAAGCTCTGCGCGGGAGTGATAACGGGTGAAATGTTGGGCCATTTGAAATGTGTGCGAACATACATACGAAGAGATTTTAAATATACCATGGGGTCCAAGGAGGTCAAGTTTCCGAAAATAGGGTGTCAAAAACTTATGACATTGCGAGTCGATGTTAATATAATGAGATATGCAAGAAATTAAATACAAATTGGAACGTTAAATGTGTACCTAAATGGGTTAAACACACTTTAAAACACACAAGTTGTCATTTCTGTGGTCAATAGTTAAAGTATATAAACCTGACGCCGCCATAGGCCTTAAAAACGTTAACTTCGGGTAAGTCCATGGAAAAGACGGTAACCTAAATCTGTGTATGACCGATCATGTAAGATGTTTTTTTTGTCACTATCACTTACCTTGGGTAAGCACAGATTTTTATCACATTGGTTTATAATTGTAGGTATATTTTACGCAATCTAAGTATTAAAACGAAAGTCTGAAATTATTCGAAAATAACTTCAACCACGAAACAATATTGCACAACAAATATTAAAATGCATCAAATGGACACTATTAAAAGACAACATCAGAGGAACTAATATGGCTGTGTTTATCGCGAGACAAAGTTTGGATAAGGCATCCGTCACCTTCTGACACGTAAATAAGTACGAGAGTGACGGATGCTTTATCCACATTTGACACGCGATAGTCTATATCGCCATACTAGGCACGTGAGTAAATAATCTTTAAACGAACAATAAAATTGTCCTCGTGTGTGTGATTCATGGACTTATTTATACTAATTCTATCTCTAACCCCTTAATTATAAACGTGGAACAAGCTTTGTATAGTTTATGCCATGCTTTGTCCTTATCTTTAACTGTGACATTTGCATCTGACAGAAAGTGACAAAGCATGGCATAAACTGACATGGCACAAGCCGGTGAAATGACTAGCATAGAGGCATTCCATCTTAGTCCTCAGGGTTGGCAACGCATTTGCAGTCTTGGGATTGCATTGCAGTCTTGTGAATGCGAATGTCTATGGGTCACAGTTTCCAGTTACCATCAGGTGGCCTGTGTGCTCGTTTGTCTTCTCTACGCCATAAAAAAAAAGCTTATTCCACGTTAATAAGTAAGGGGGTAATCTGTGAAAACCTGTAATAGGGTTTACATGTTATGTTTAAAGTAATTTATCAGCTGTTGGTTTTCCTATAATAAATAAATAAATAAAAATAAATAATAAGTTGACGGTGATTGTCTTTAACTCGACATTAAAGAAATACACCTTGTAAGACAAGGAGTGAAGGCAATAAAAACTAAAACAAAAATATTCAATAATGTTAACACAGTTTTTTTATAAAACGTAAGACGCCCCTTAGCGTTAATCGTACGTGTCCGAGTTCATATCCGTCTCTCGTTGCTAAATAAAAGAAGTATCAAAAGACTCCGGAAAGCGGGCTTCGTGCTCGAAGTAATTTGCTCCAGCGACGGACTTTGTCGTGCTTGAAGTTGTGGCGATAAAACGGATAATGAGAAAAGTGTGGGAGCATTGTTTCTATTAGCCAGTTTTGGGAAGCGACGAGTTCTTCAAGAATGTTTTATGTTTTACTGTTGTGTTCCGGTGTGATGTTACTAGCTTAGATGCCTTCCATTTTGGTCCTCAGGGTTAAGGAACAACATTTACAACAATTATGTTATATACATTTTTTCAGTAGGTGTTTGACTGTATGTTTTTTTATTGTACTTAATTTTTAAGTTTGGCTATTTTTAAGCGAAAATGGAAGTTTATTTTAGTGTGAATAAAATTTAATGTAATTTTACAGAATTCCGATACAATGAGCCGAAAAACTTAACCAAATCATGTATGTTTTTTTTGTCGAAACCTTTTTCGCAGCAACTTGTTAACTTTCTGGACTTATATTCGCCACTAACTTAACAATATCTCAAATTCACGCGCAAAAAGATAATAAATTGACAATAAGTTGAAGGCAGTAAAAAGATAATATACTCATAGGCAATATACATATAGACTTTTGTTAGTTCATGTTTGAATATTTGGCTGACTGGCAGAGAATGCCATTAAGCATTAAGTTCGCCATTTATACTTTTCTTTGTGCAATAAATAAATAAATTATGAAAATGGTTCTGAAACAATATGGCTTAAGACAAAGATAAATAGAAATCTGCTAACGGCAAAACAATACTGAGGCAACTTTAGAGTGGACTCCATCGACGGCAACAAAGCAAAGCCTTTGTCTTAAAAAGCTTTGTTTGCGTTAAGTGAAGCGAGCGAATGTTGTGCGAATAAGGCTTTTAGGATGGATATCGGTCACGTTTGTTTACGGACCCGATATGAATCGTAATATGTTACGATTTCCGATGAAATTGATTAATTCGTAGCTTCTGCCCGCGACTTTCGCGTAGATTTCGATTGTCGTTATTCTTTCGGGAGCTTTTAAGTTTTCCGGGATAAAAAGAAGCCTGTGTGTTAATCCAGGGTATGAGCTATCTCCATTTAAATTTTTACCCGAATCCGTCCAGCCGTTGCGGCGTCATGGAGTAAAAAACACACACAAACTTTCGCATTTATAATTTTAGAAGCCTAGGATTTTATGTTTTTAAATGTAACTTGTTTAGGAAATACGTACAGGGTGACTGGATATTCGATACAATCCTTTGATGGAGACATATACCTACCTACTATGTGAAAAACAAACACTGGAAAATCTAGTAAGGAGAAACAAACTTAATGTGATTACTTGAAAACTCGACTATAAAAAAACTGGCAAATGCTTTTAAAAACTTCCCTGATTTGCAATGAATCTAATAATATACTATACTATGTCTCCATAAAAGGATTGTATCGAATATCTAGTCACCAGTATGTATCAGCTATGAGCCTAATCGTTCCAATAAATATAAATGAACAAAATATTTTACTTCACGTTTCACTACACGCATGAAAAATAACATTGCTCCATACATTTCATCCCTCCTGACTCAACCTTTGCCTCAGCCAGCTCTCAATATCACAATAAAAAAGCATGTATTTAACGGTCCATAAAATCTAGATTCCAGGAAAGTTCAGAAAAAAGGAGTTATTAACATTGTTATGGGTTGAGGTAACAAATGACAATACGGCGTTATAATGCAACAATGAATATATTGATTAACGCTAGAAGTAATGAACCTAACCTACCTTATGTCTAACTTAACTTAACTTGAGCTAACTATTCCTATTCTAAGTTAAATAACTAATCCTTAATCTAATGTTGAGCGCCAGGAGGGTTCAATAATAAACGGGTCCCCTTCCAACCCTGAATGCCACCGGCTAGCGACGACGATGTTCCGTTGTAACTAAGTGACAAGCTTTCCTCTAACTCCGAAGGGCATATCCTTAGGCTAAAACAAAGACCGTCGGTCAGACACAACACAATCTGATGATGGCGTTAATAACTGTTATTGCGTGTTTATCTTAATAACTAGCACTCACCCCTTCGCCGTAACAACAGAACACAATATTTAAACGTGAACTAAATGTCCACAACTTCTATAAATGTCCTTAATAATTATTTTCCGAATTCTCACATAATCACTTTGTAGCAAGTGGGTACTCCAAGATCGTAGCTACGTACATACGAGACACGGGTGTGCATTACTTAGAAGCACGAGCTGGAATGACTCGCAGATATGCAACCGTTGATATTTGAACTAAATACTAACAAATTAAAATACAAAAAGATTTTACACTGCGCAGGCTTGAACCGGCGCCCTCCTGCACAGTAGTCCTGCGCTAGACCTCTTAGCCACCGAGACAACTAGATAGCGTTGAATTTGGCGAACGGTTATTATACGGTGTTCGGGGCATGGTTGACGTCATCATTACATTAACATTACCATAACATACCCCGTCCCTCACAGAAAATAAATAAATGGCCATTTATTTATTTTTTATTATATAACTTCAGATCTTTTACATGCCACATGCCGATGTCTTTACCGTACGCATTATGAAGTTGAAGGATGTTGTCCGAAACCTTTTTTACGACAATCGCCTTTTCAAATTTAGGAGCTAACTTGGCCATAAATTTATTGCCAGAATTAGATAAATATTTTGTTCTCTTCCAGACTGTATCACCCAGTTGAAAAGTTCCTACTCTCCTCTTACTGTTATAATATCGGGTGCTGTCGTCATGCGCTTTAACAATTTTATCTTTAACCTTTTGTAATATTATTTCCCTATCCTTAATGTTTTCAAGACACGAAGCAGTATTAACCTGACCCTTTAAAACAGAATCTAAAGCCGTGTGGTCTAGTGCTGGAATGATGAGATTAGGCACATTAGTTTCTCTACCATAAAAAAGGTATGAAGGGTTATACCCCGTGGACTCATGCACGGCAGATCTAATAGCGTGGCCAATTTCATCTAAGTTAGCATCCCATTCATTATGTTTATTTGACTTGATATATGCCGAAATCATTGTACCGACCACACGATTAACGCGCTCTGTCGGGTTACTTTGCGGGTGATAGTGTGGCGTGTAGACTATCCTACTGTTAAACGTAGTTGCCAAATCCTTAAACAAATGCGATACGAACTGTTTGCCATTATCACATAAAATAGTCCTAGGTGCACCATACAAAAGAAATTGCTTGCCTACTATTTCGCAGATTTTATCAGCTTTGCCAGTTCTGAGAGGAAACAACACGGTAAACTTGCTAAATAAACACGTTAAGACTAACAGCATTGTGTTGCACTTTTTGCTTTTTGGAAAGGGGCCCATCAAGTCCAGAGCCACCACCTGCCAGGGCTGAGTAACTTCCCTATGATGCCCCATTTGTCCCATTGGTACTTTTTGAGAGACCTTGTGACTAGCGCAACATTCACAACTGTTCACATACTGTTTGACATCTTTGAGCAAGTTAGGCCAGTAAAATTTTTGCCTGATCTTAAAGTAGGTTTTCCTAATACCTAAATGACCCGCGGATGGAATATCATGACATTCTTGAAATACTTTAAGACGTAGGCTTTCTGGCACAAATAGTTTCCACAGATCATCTTTGTTAGGAAATTGCTTCATGGGAATTTTCTTGTACAGAAGACCTTCAACAACTGCCCAGTCTTTCTTCTTAGTCCGAGAAGTAACCTCTGCTACTTTTTGCCTGTACAGACTGTCCTTATGACTTTCCAAAATTTCTAAAGGGTTTATTTCCAACAATGTAACACCTATGTTGCGAGACAGTGCATCGGGAACTACATGGCTTTTCCCCGGTCTGTGTATAATGTCGAAATCAAATTGCTGCAATTTCATGGCCCACCGCGCCAGTCGGCCATGTGGATCCTTCATTTTATGAAGCCAAAGTAATGCACTGTGATCCGTCACTACTGTAAAGTGTACTCCGTCTATGTACGACCTAAACTTTTCAATAGCGTAGACTACGCTCAACAACTCTCTCTCTGACGTTGAGTATTTGGATTCCCGGTCATTTAACTTACGGCTAAGATAAGCAACAGGTAGCTCTGTGTCGTTTATCTCCTGACAGAGCACTGCCCCTATGCCTTTATTTGACGCATCGCACTGAATTATGAACGGTTTTCCATAATCTGGACAGGTCACTACTGGTGTCGATGTCAATAACGTTTTCAATTTCAAAAAGGCAACTTCAGCCTCTTCCGACCACGCAAACTTTTTAGACTTCTTTCCTTTTGTCAAATCATGTAAAGGAGCCGCGACCACCGAAAAATCCTTAACAAACCTTCTGTACCAGCTTGCAAGACCAATAAAGCGTTTGAGCTCGGTGAATGTTTTGGGTCGTGCGAAGTTGATAATAGCCTCAACTTTTTCAGGGTCCGTCCTTAGACCATCCTTATCAATTATATACCCTAAGTAGCGTAGGCTGGGTCTCGCGAACTTACACTTATCGACGTTTATTGTCAGGTTGGCCGTCTTAAGAATGTTTAAAACTTTCTTTAATAATAGGATGTGTTCCTCAAAATTGGCTGAACAAATTACGATATCGTCAAGATATGCCCAAACTTTGTCCTCTTCAGCACAGAATAAAATGTCCATGAGTCGCTGCTGAGTTTGTGACGCGTTGACTAGACCAAATGGCATTACTTTAAAATGGAATAGTCCTCTGCCTGGAACAGCAAATGCCGTCTTTTCTTTGCTGCTTTCCTCCAGTTCAATTTGCCAGAATGCCGATTTTAGATCTATAGTACTTAAGAATTTGGCATTGCGCAGATTGTTGATAACATTTGCAACCCTAGGCAACGGATAAGTATCACGTTTAGTGACGCGATTTAATTGCCTGCTATCCAAACAAAGCCGGTTTTCTCCATTTGGCTTCTTTACAACTAACACCGGTGAACACCATGCACTGTACGAGGGCTCAACCACGTCCTTAGCCAGCATCTCATCTAATTCTTTTTCTATGGCCTTTTTAACAACCGGAGAGAAATTATATTGCTTTTGGTGCACGGGCTTGTTGTCTGCAGTGTCAATGCTGTGCTTTAAAAGACTAGTTCTCCCGAGCCCAACGCCAACAGTGTCTTTCATATCCTTTATTAAGGTCGACAGTTGTTGCTCCTCCTCCATGCCAAGGCCTTCTCTATCAACTATTGCAGGGTCTCTCGATGATAACGTACTTAACTGTACGCTGTTATCCCATGTCCGCTCACTCTTAAAAAGCAAACCCACACCGAATGCGTCAAAGAAGTCTTTTCCTAACACTAATTGCTGACTCAAATTTGGCATGACCAAAACGGGGAAGACCCTAAATTGGTTGTCAAAATTAATGGGCACGTCAATTATTTCCCTGATATTGTGCGTGACCCCATCCGCAGTTGAAATACCAATAGGCTGCATTGTCGTGGCTCTGAGTCCTAGAGTCTGTAAAATTTCTGCAAAATTTGCGTTAATTACTGTGCGATTCGCACCGGAGTCTAGCAATCCTTCACACTCGTAACCCATGATACTTAATATTACATATGACCTATTATCGTTCTCCTTATTAACAATTAGGGGACACAAATCCCCATCACTATGTCCAAAAAACTCTTTGACTTTACATAGCCATGTCTGCCATTCATCACTATCACGGCTGAGGGAGAAATTTAGCTGGCAGGACTCGAACTTCCCCCTTCTCCGTTTCCCTTACAAGTACAGTCCTTTGTCGTTACTCCAAAACGTCCACATCTATAGCAAAAGAGCCGCTGCTTTGGTGTCTTGCACTCCCTGAATAAATGACCACCTTCCCGACAGTTCCAGCACCTTTTCACAGAATCCCGTACTACCTTGATTTCTGCTAATTCCGCTATTTCCTTAGTATCTTTAGCGGGTGGATCTCCTGGTACTTTGTAAGCGAGGTCTGGTTCTAGTGGTATTTTATCCACCTTTGGTTGTTGGAAATTGTCACAATTTACCTTGGTCCTCTCTATTATTCTTAGAACATTTATCAAATCTGGAATCGAACTGAATTCATCCCTGCATACTGCTCTCTGATAGTAAGGTTGTAGGTTTTTCAGTAGAATGAGTATCTTTTCTTTCTCTGTGATTCTATTTGGCAATCTCTTGAACATGTTCTGCATGACCGCAATGTAAATCAATACCGACTCCTCTGTTCCTTGTGTCCTAGCATTTATTTCTAGCAGAAGTTCTTCTTGATAAAAGGGTTTCTGAAACGAACGTTCCAATAAAATTACCAAATCCTCCCAGTTGTTAGCATATTCCTTGTTGGCCCGGTACCAAATAAGTGCGTCCCCTTCAAAAAAATCGATGGCGTAACGCCATAAGTCAAAGTCCGTAGCATTCCTAGCATCTTTGAGCTCTGAGACGCGTTCTAAAAATGCATTCACGCTCATGCTGTTTCCTCCTGAGAACTTAAGACCCCACTGATAAATTGGCACTAACTTTCGTTTCGGCCAGTCCTCCTCTACCGTCGAGGTACGAAGTAACCTTGGCCTGCTACTACTGCTAAACCTATCCTTTTCCCATTGACCTGTGACAAAACTGACATTTCGACACCTCGCAACCCCCTCTCTACCCTCATCTCTATTCTCACCACCATCAAGTGTGACTTTGGCCGAAACTTCTAATTTCTGTATGATTTTACGTCCTAAATCTCCTAATGTCTCCTGCAGAATTTCTTTGTCCTGACTTGTTAAGTTCTCATCTTCTGCAACGTTATCCTGACCTTCTAATTTCTCTAATAAACAATGACATTGCTGTATGAGACCGTCTTTACGAATTATTTCATCTTCATTGCCCTGTTGCACTAAATTTAACCTATTCTCCACGTGATACAGTCTGGACACTAAGCGTTTAAACAAAATCTTATCTGGTTTCCCTACTAACTCGGAAATGTAATTGGCGAGCACATTTAACTTGGCGGCACACAGCTCCAACTCAAATGCAATGCCCCCGGAGCCTAACTGCGGTGCTTTTGCCTCCTGCACCAGACCCTCGGTTTGTTCATTGAGCAATACTTCCCTCAACAACTTTTTCAACACTGGGACCGTGCTCCTCAACTTTATTCCCCGGCTCGCTAGCTCGTATTCCAGCTCGTCTTTCAGCAAGAAATTTGGGTCCATAATTAAATAAAACTATATCAAGGTGTATACCTCCCACTCACACACAACGTCCCGTGAATTAAAATAAAATTTTAATAAAAACCTCAATAATCTCAGTATTATAGCAATGGTAATGAAGATGTTCCACAAAACCAATTAAAAATCAGTAACCCGAATAATAAAATAGAAAATTAGACACCCGCAAAATAAACACCCGTGTACTTATAGTTAATAAAAAACAAAACAATATCATTAACAATAACCTACTGCAAAACCGCTTTAATTTTACATTACCGGACAATTACGTTAGAGATAAAATTAAAATTATACTGATAATGTTTCAAACATCGTACAAATAACGGTAAACAAATGTTAATTGCCCTCCAACCCCTTTAATGATTTTTTACGTTGGGCGCTATTGTTATGGGTTGAGGTAACAAATGACAATACGGCGTTATAATGCAACAATGAATATATTGATTAACGCTAGAAGTAATGAACCTAACCTACCTTATGTCTAACTTAACTTAACTTGAGCTAACTATTCCTATTCTAAGTTAAATAACTAATCCTTAATCTAATGTTGAGCGCCAGGAGGGTTCAATAATAAACGGGTCCCCTTCCAACCCTGAATGCCACCGGCTAGCGACGACGATGTTCCGTTGTAACTAAGTGACAAGCTTTCCTCTAACTCCGAAGGGCATATCCTTAGGCTAAAACAAAGACCGTCGGTCAGACACAACACAATCTGATGATGGCGTTAATAACTGTTATTGCGTGTTTATCTTAATAACTAGCACTCACCCCTTCGCCGTAACAACAGAACACAATATTTAAACGTGAACTAAATGTCCACAACTTCTATAAATGTCCTTAATAATTATTTTCCGAATTCTCACATAATCACTTTGTAGCAAGTGGGTACTCCAAGATCGTAGCTACGTACATACGAGACACGGGTGTGCATTACTTAGAAGCACGAGCTGGAATGACTCGCAGATATGCAACCGTTGATATTTGAACTAAATACTAACAAATTAAAATACAAAAAGATTTTACACTGCGCAGGCTTGAACCGGCGCCCTCCTGCACAGTAGTCCTGCGCTAGACCTCTTAGCCACCGAGACAACTAGAATTAGCGTTGAATTTGGCGAACGGTTATTATACGGTGTTCGGGGCATGGTTGACGTCATCATTACATTAACATTACCATAACAACATTTGAATACCTATTTATATCACTATTCACAACCATTTTATGCTTATTTCTGGAACACCCTGCACCTTTATCTAATCCCTTTATTTCAATTTGTCGTGAAAATTCAAACAGTTTCGCATTCAAAGTAAAGGTTTCCGTAGTTTTTATTTTTACGGAAAGTGGAACCAACTGAATTGGTGTTGGCATAGGCTGCGCCTGCTCATTTATCAAGGTAAGTGATATTCATGGCGTTTGTCGTAGGTATATACTGCGAGAAAAAACAGGGGGATTATAATACTCTTGGAGATTAATGGAGAACTGAAGTTGATCATTTTTAGATAGCGAAGCTGATGTTAGCGACCATAAATATCACTTTTAAGACGACTACGTAGACAAAAGCATTCTGCGAACCTTAAAGATTCTTACAATATATTTTTTAATTCAAATTTAAACAATTGCCGTCATAATTCCGAATTACTATAGTTTTATAATACCGAATGCATTTTCTCGATATCGCTAATAAATCAAACCTAACCTATCCTACATATTAAAAATTGTATTCGGAAAAATAAAAAAAATTTACAAAAAATATTCATATTTAGCTGTTCCCAAATCCCATAAATTTTGACAGATTTCTTAACAGCACAGGGGCTTGATTCTACCTGGTAATGTCATTGTTATTAAAGCACTTATTTACATGACAGTAATGGCAGCCGCGTTGAACACAATACGATAACATGAGAAAACCAATTAGGTTTTAAAGAGAAGAATTGTTTTGTTGTTTGAATTTATTTGACACGTCTTTATACTTTATTTACAGAAAATATAGCAATTGTTAAGATAGGTATATACAATCAATTGCGCTAGTAGTTTAAAAAAAGATAAAACGGCGAAAGGCTAAATCTTTTCCAAAATATCCCCCAAACGAAAGTTAAATTAAATTATGTTAATATCAAAACTCCAAGACTTCTGTCACTGACTTAAGTATATTTAATTTTGGCGACTCCGCAAAATGAGCCGGGCAGAAAAACAAATTATTTTAATTCATTGTCCGCTTGAATGGGGAAACTGCTTTCATCTTTAAAAAAGCAAACATTTGTTTTGCCTGTCCAGGAAACTGGTGTCGGCTCGGAACGCCGACCTTAGTGTATTTGATTTTACGATGACGAAGTTATATTTCGGAATTGATGATTATTTCATTTAGTTAAGGTCCTACATATCTATTTATATAAAAGGCAAACCTGACTCACTGACTGATATATCAACTTATATATTTGGTACAGGGTTCCTTTCATGATGTAAGTAGCATTAAGAAAGCAATTTTGGAAATTCATCCTGTGAGGGGTTCAAGTAAGGCGAAGAGAGGGTAGCTTATTCTTCGCACACGAAGTCGCGGGTGTCCTGTAGTATCTATATAAATTATATAAATACATATATGTACTTGTTACGCGATGTGAAATAGAGGTTATGAAAAAAGTAGGAATAAGGCGGCAAAAGTTGAATTAAGGCAAAAAGAAATCGTACCTGCCATTGTGGAGTTCGCATTCATGTACAAGTGACTTAAACATCCAAAAGTTCATGGGGTTTTCTTCAACGTGGACAAAAAACCGCAGATTTACTCCGCATAAAAATCATTAGACAATGAAAAAAACACACAAATAAAAAATATTTTCCGTCGTACGACGCAAATATGCGTTTTTAAAACAGCATCAAAAATCCTTTTGAAAATTCATATTTCCAAACTGATATGAAGTGAGCCGCCACGCTGCCGAAAATTAAAACCGTCCGAAAATCCGCCAGCTCCCCGTATTCCGTCAATCGGCGAACAAAAACCGGAATTGATCCGGTTATCGGGACTAATAATAATAGTGTCCCCTTTAATCCCCCTTGATGGATGACAGCCCCCACCCCTTTTAATTGCCGGCGTGGATATACGCGTCAGTCACGGGGCATTTTCGATTTATATTATAATAAGTTCGATTCCTTTTAATATCGTCCCTTTAGTTTTCTAAGGAATATGTAATATAATTTATGCGGTGGGGGTTTGTCTGAATTATTTACCATTTAGTTATGAGTCACATTTTGCGAGCGTTATGACAGGTTGGAGGAAATAATGCAAACATGGCCGCTTGGGATCTTACTCGACAACGTACAGGGGTGTGATTCTCTAAAGAAGCAAAGGTGAACGAATGCACGAGTGATGTCCAAGCGGCGAGATTAAGTAGTCCCGTCAAAGCGAAAAAAACACATTCTAGCGCGTGTATTCTCGATTTGGCAGCCTTATACGTTCACTCGCTCTATCGCCCAGTACTCCCAGCTTCTTAATAGAGTTCGGCTGGCTATCGCTGTCACCCTTGCACTTGCAGCTGAGAGTATATCTGTTACTCGTGTTTCATACAAAAACGAAGATTGCCGAACTACATTAAGAAAATAGAAGCACTGTAGGACTATGTATTATTTATTTATTATGTACAGTTAGTTTTATCTTGAGCAGAGGCGGTACGTTGCAGCGTGTTTCTAAAGCATGGCGGAGGTGTTTTTAGGGTTCTGTAGTCAAACTAATAACTACTAATAAGACAAGACAGACATGTTGAAACTGTAAGGGTTTCTTGTTGGCTAAAGCTAAAATGGTATCTCGATGGATTATTTTTAAACTAAGGGTACAGATGTAGTGGATAATCCTTTCCCATCGTTTTTGGTCGGATAACTTCGTATTTATCTTGCTTTCTCAGTTGGCTTATTGATGAGAACTGAAGCTAATTGAGAAAGCTAGATAAATACGAACATATCCGACAAAAAGCGATGGAAAAGGATTATTCACTACATCTGTACATGGGTATATTTTTTAAGTTTAAAGTTAGTCTGTACCTATAACCTTTCTTTGGCATTCGTTTGTTTTTTTCCGTTTCTTTTCATGATGAATCATTATGAAGTAAACATTGTAAGGTTTTTAAATTAAGCTGGTTGTAGATAACATTTGTAGCCAATTTATGTTGGAATTTGCTTGAAATCGCGGTAAATAGGTACTCAATTTCAGGAACACCGCGTCCATGGATAAAACAACACCGCCATTTTGTTGACAACGAGCACAAACATTTGCCGACCGGCCATCACCGGACAGCTCGCTTCGATTGTTCCATTCTATCAGTAAATCATTTGCCAAATAATCAGAGTTCATTCAATTGTAATATCACAAAAGGTTCATAATAATATAATAAACGTTATTTTATGCTGCGTTTATTACAACCTCCATCAATAGGGAACATACCGCATCTTTAGAATTATAGTGACCTAATTAACAAATTTTGTATTTCGAGTTAGGTCTCTATAGTAATAAATTTATGACTCGAAGTCGAAAGAAAGAAATTTTGAATTAGGTCACTATAATTCTAAAGGTGCGATACATAGATTGTTTCGTATTTTTCAACATTTTTTTTAATTTTATCACCAAAACTGAAATTAAAATTAAAAAAAGTGATCCGATACGCCGTGTAGATGGGAACAAACCTTTGGTTATTTTTATAGCTATTCAAAGAAATATTTTTGTCAACTGTATGTAACATGAAAGCTATTGGGAGAGTGCAAAGCGGGTGGAGGGGGTAGCCTAAACGGCGCTCGCTACGGCTAAAATTGTCATTTTTGTCGCTGACTTGAGCTGTCAAATCCATATTGCAGTAAACATTTTCTAATCGTTTTTGAGATAAAAATATGGTCCTGGTAAGATGTGTTGTTGTTATTGTGTAATATAGTAAAATAACACAAGATTTCATTCATATTTTTCACAATATTTACTTACTTCTTGTTTGACAGCGGTGACAATATTGTCCATAATGGCCGCCTATCACGTGGCGCTGTCGTCGCGCTCGGTCCCATGTCATAAATATTCCCTACAGTTATAGTCGTCGTAATCGAAAAGGACCGCAGTCACTGGCAGCTTCACTGTCTGTCGTTGCTTTAATAGGAAACACCGACGCAGCTAACGCAGCTGAGGTGTTATTCTCTCAAAAACAACGGACGGTCGGACGAACGAGCGATATCGCAGCAGCGAGTTTAAGTAGTCCCGTCAGAGCGAACAAAACACATTGTAACGCGTGCATTTTCAATTTGGTAGCATGGCTTCTGTCGATAAGATCGAACGTATAAGGCTGCCTAATTGTGAATGCACGCGCTAAAATGTGTTTAGTTCGCTCTGACGGGACTACTTAAACTCGCCGCTGCGATTTCGCTCCTTCGTCTGGCCGGCCGTTGTTTTTAAGAGAATAATATGGGGTGGCTTAGCCTATGAAGTAAGGGTATTTGTGTGCTGACCACGAATATTTTTTAGACATTTGGCTATTTTTAAATATGACGTAGTGTTTTCTAGTAGTAGTAGTAGATGTATAGTATAATATGAACCTAGAGCTTAGTTTGGGGTCAAGGACTCTATCCTACTTGGCAAAACCATATTGCAGTTGACATATGTTATCGTAGCTTCAACGTTACGATAGCTCTAATTTACTTAATAGTACAGTCAGTAACCAGCAATAGTTTATTATCCAACACTGGGTGCAAAAATATCTGACACGCTCTTACCTATAGTACTAGAGACGTGTAACATATTTTTGCGCCCAATGTTACATAATATCTATATTATTGCTGGTGACTGTATCTAATGGTAGCCAAGTTGAAAACAATACAATAACAATATGTCCAATGCAATATGGTTTTTACCGAGTTGCCTAGTTGAATAGAACCCCATGTCAATTGGTATAAGACCATTTGTTACAATAGTGTAAACATCTAATGTTAAAGGCCATACGGTCTCAATTGGTTTGAACGGGTACAATTTCAGAAGCGCAAATAATGATGGACGCAGTGTCGAATACATCTGCCTAGCTCGGAACTCATTTATCATAATAACAACTATATGTGTGCGTACAATGACGCCTTTATGACCGGTGGATAAGGTTTATAATGGCTTGATGCGAGGTTATCGATGGTACAGTTGTCCGCACAATAGTATTGTTGCTATTTTGTATTTGAACAGTCCTTTTGGTAAACAATACCTATTGGTTGAAGTTTTAGGGTTCCGTGCTTTAATTTTAAAATAGGGATAGTTACTTTCATTTAAACTGTTTAATAGAAAAATATTAGCTTAAATCGGTTCTACGTGATTTTTGTACAACTGATTAATTTTCTCCGGTTAAATATAGAATATACTATTCGTACTTAACGTACCAAAATACCAGTAAACCAGTTATTGTAAAAAAACGTTAGATGCCTCCGAAATCTGGATGTGATAGAAAAATCAGAAAAAGTACGTTACATTTTAATATCGGATTAGAATTAAACTGGAAAGTATAAAACCTTTTTAAGGATCAGAGTATGTTTGTGTTCGTCTGAAACATTAAGCTCGTCTTTGTACTAAGACTTTTTCTTAGAAAACTTGTGATTTGTGTATTTTTTTGATGTACAATAAAGAGAATACATATTTAATATAAATAATATAAGTCTAAAGCTAACTAGCTTTGCTTGTAGAAAATATACAGGGTGTTAGGTAGAGCGTTGTCAAAAAGAAACAGGCGAGTAGAAGAGACCATAAGCTATCCATTTCAGGTACTTTAACCCTTAATTTGTCTAAGGGCTATTTAATACCGTTTTTTTTATAATTTTATTACAAGACACCGAAATTCGACCTTTAAACCCCGAAAAAAAAGGAACTACTTGGTGTATTGGCAAAATTTTAATTTTGATAGATTGTTAAATGTTGTGGTGTTCAAATAAAACTATTACTGGAAGCGTAAAGCTACTTTAAAAAATAATGGGGGCTCCCAAAGTTTCAGAAACCGATAAAGAAATCTTTCAACCTCAACTTTACAATGAAATTAAAAAAAAAACCAAAGTGATTACAATTCTTCCAATTTCCTAAAAACATCTCCTGTTCACGCCAATTCTAATGGTATGCCACATGCATAACAAAACTATATATTCTGCCACCGTTATGGCTATCGAAAGTGTAAAGAATTAACGTAAGTTGTCTACACGGTTACGTCAAGCGCTTATGTCACTCCTATTTTTGTCAGTTTTCGAAAAAACATCTTCGTTAGCGTTGAGCATCTTCATCTAGGGTCTAAAACCACAGATATAAATACACAGAGTTCACGAAAATACATCTACTTCGTGTGACCGAATCCGGACTTAAGCCCCGTCGAAGCGTCGGGGTTGGCCGTCGCTACTGACGCTCTGCGTGCCTGTTGTTGCAGCCGGTCGGGCGTGAAAATTAAGATGTCTCGTTGCGGGATAGATAATCGAAGATCGGAATAGGTAGAGCGAATTTGCCTAAACTTGATGCACCTTCATTCAATAATGTATTCCCATTTCACTCACGCAATGAATGAATAAGTTTAGGCAAATTAGCTCTACCTATTCCGATCTCTGGTGATAATAAACTGCCATAGCCCAAAAAAGCGACGACTTTGAATCGATTTTACGCGGAAAACGGGAATTTATCTTCTCTTGGTACGCCCCGCTTGGTAGAAAAAGTGACACGGTTGGTTTTCATCCAGATTGAGGTGTTAACGTTATCTATGTGTATATCAGGGTAGTGATTCTGTAAACAACGCCGGTCGTGCGGACTGTCGAGTGATATCCAAGCGGCGAGATTAAGTAGTCCCGTCAGTGCGACCAAAACACATTGTAGCGCGTGCATTTTCAATTAAGCAGCCTTATACGTTCGACCCATCGTGCTGCTAAATTGAAAATGCACGCGCTACAATGTGTTTTGTTCGCACTGACGGGACTATTTAATCTCGCCGCTTGGATATCACTCGACAGTCCGCACGACGCACGACCGGCGTTGTTTACAGAATCACTACCCTGTGGTCCAAACTAACATCTCTTAGGTTAAAGGCTATAATTTAACAGTCACAGTAAACAAACGGAACCCTGCATACATAAAATCATCTAGTCATCTCGCAATTTCATCACGAATTACGCGTCGCTTATGTTGACAAATGCGTCGATCGATCGCCAGATGGCGCGACTGACACCCGATGACTGATTACGGCCGATGATTATGACTTTTTTCGCCATCAGGGAAAACGTTTCGCGTCATCGAAATTCATTTTTAAAATTGGCTGATGAGCGTAATTGATACGTTTTTTAATTAAGACAAGTAATTGGCAAGTAGTATTGATTTCTCGCTTAATTAACGTTTTAAATTAATTAACGACTGTTTACAGATAACCTAAAAAGTAAGTAGTTTGTTACATTATATTAATTATATGATAAGATCCCTTGTTTCGTGAAAAACTGTCTAAGTACATATTAAAACAACGTTAAACTTGACATCAGTTTAGGTGGTACGGCATCTCGCAATAGTCTTATATCACCTCAACTGATCTTAGGTTTGTACTCTTGACATGACAAAGCCCTAAAATATGTGTGAAGCATCATATCTTGTTGCTGACATCATGTTTCTATTAAAAGTAATTAAAAATTGAGCTTATTTTGTGTAAGAAAAAAAGTGGTATCAAAGATTAACCCTTAATGCTGAAACTGTTAAAGAAAAGCGAAAAAGTTTTTTTTTTATGGCATAGAGAAGACAAACGAGCACACAGGCCACGTGATGGTAAGTGGAAACTGTGACCCATAGACATTCGCATTCACAAGACTGCAATGCAATCCTAAGACTGCAAATGCGTTGCCAACCCTGAGGACTAAGATGGAATGCCTCTATGCTAGTCATTTCACCGGCTGTCTTATCCCCAAACCGGAACACAACAATGCGAACATTGCTGTTTGGCGGTAGGTTAATGGATAAGATGGTGGTAGCGATCCGGACGGACCCTGCACAAGGTCCTACCACCCGCAAAGTGCAAAGCAAAGTGGTACTTGTTGTCTTAGCAAACACGTATGTAACGGAAGTTGGGCTAGAACACTACCCACTCCACGTCCGGACGCGTCACAACACAATCTAACACCAAATTCTCCCAAAAATCTCGCCCAAAACCTTGTAAAGCTACAAATCGCCGATAAATACCGACAAATCAGCTCGGGCTCGCACGGAACCCGCGTAATTTAATTGCACCGCACAATGGTTCGTGATTGGCCCGCGTGCGGAATCCTAATTCGGAACTGCCTCGGACATGTGCGATGTAATTTGGGTTCCATTGGGTGCGGACGTAGGTGTTCTGAGTTTTATAGGGTTACATGGACGCCGAGAAGTTTTACAAGTGGTAATTGTATAAGAAAAACCTCATGCGGCTACCTGGGTGTGATTCTCTCAAAAACGCGGTCGTACGAACGAACGAGTGAAGGTCACTGCGGCGACTTAAAGTAGTCCCGTCAGTGCGAACAAAACACATTTTAGTGCGTGCGTTTTCAATTTGGCCATTATGGCTTCTGTCGATAAGATCGGACGTATTAGGCTGCCTAATTGAGAATGCACGCGCTAAAATGTGTTTTGTTCGCTCTGGCGGGACCGCACAATCCCGCCGCCGCGTTTTTGAAAGAATCACACCGCCCTGACACGAAAGGATGTAATACTTTTGTAAGGTTTTGTTAACTTAGAAATAGTGCAAGCGCGTCTACTGGTTGTAAGTTGAATATTGCGGAAAATGACTGTATTGAGTTTCTTGAAGCACTTCTTTTTAACGTTGGAATTGGAAGTGGCCTACTAGCCGTTAAATAATTTTTAATTAACTTCTTCTCGTTGCTTCATTTAAGGTTTCTCGTAAAAACTAGCGCAATATCGCGATTAGCTTATTTCTTGAATATTTAACGCGAATAATATTTTATATTAAATTTGTTTTCCAGAAGAATCTCAGTAATTTTTTTCTTCGGCTAGTTTTCTGTAGACCGTTGAAAATATTAACATGATAGTTTCGGCATGTTCGTTTTGTCTGTCTGTACGTCATATTCACTTTTTCTAAAAGACTATCAAAGTTACTAAACGATATTTTAACTTTTTATCTCGATAATTTCACTAGATATTTTATGCCGGGCACTAAGATCAATTATGAAAAATATTTAAGAGGTGAAGTATACTTAGAACACCGGTGAACTAAAAAAATTCAAAATGGATAGAAGCTAACCCTGCAATAACCGCTAGCGCTACTAGCAGGCTAGCGCCACTAGCGGTAATCGCGAGGCTTCGCGAGTCCTGTTCCGCGCTAAGGGCTCTACAGACTACACTTGAGAGCGTTTACGTCGGCACGGCAGCGCTGCGGCTGAATTTGATCGCTACGTAGGTGTACTTTGTTTCTGAGAAGAGGTCAAACTAGAACGGGTCATGTGATAGGAATCCATCGTTGTCTATCAACACCTTAAAGGAAACCAGAAGCAGAGAATTTGTGTCTTCGGTATTCTCATTGGAACCATATGCAATAATGATATAAAATACGACGTTCGTTTAGGTCAGTCCAGTAAACAGTAAAAAGAAATCAAGCCAAGTGTCGGATATTATTGCTGGAGGCACTGTCGGCATCAGTAAGTTGTGTTTTTTTTAATTCCTTGAGTTTCTCCCCTGGGTTCTTGTTTATAGCAATACCCTTTGAAATATCTGTCCTCTTGAAATTATACTGTTGCGATACAAAATGTTTTTTTTTTTAGAGCGCGTTATAAAGTTTTTGACTCCGGCAACGCGTATGTATATTAATGTTCTTGGTGTTGCTTATATCCAACCAGGGACAGCGAGAAACACCTCCCATCGCGTGGGTCATCGCTTCATCAGCCTGTTTACTCGTGTTTGATAACAAAGACGTAGAAAAGTCGGTAAGGAAACAAGATCTCTATCTATTATATTGAATAAAACTATATGCCTATGACATGTTATCGTATTGTCAACGTTACGATAGCTCTAATGTCAGTAATGGCGGTCGAAGTAAAAGCAATATATTATGGTTTTACCTTGTAACATGACTAGGCGTTCCACCAATACCAAACTAAAATTACAAAATTTAGGGTATAGATAAAAACAGTTGTTTCTCAACGTAAAATTTTCATTAATCATCAATCAACAAATCAGTCGTATGAAGAGTATTTAACACAAATTATCGCAGAGACTGTGAAGGATGTTCTTCATTATATTAAGCTAAATTCAGAACACATTCTCGTTAAGTATCGTGCGACACGAACCATCAGCATTTTCGCGTGTTTCGCCACCGCAAGGGCTGTTCACTCGAGAGCCTTCCCCGGGTCAGGGGGGTTACTCCGAATAACCATTTTCTAAACTATAAATAGACGAACTCTCTCGCTTTCCAATAGAATCTGAATCAGCAGAAAGACAGCTAACCTAATCATTGAAAATGTAAGTAGCAGTGTGTACTTTTTCTAGCATTTTTTTTTAAGTTAACTTAGTTTTGAACATTAGTTTTTGTCAGTCCTACGGTGAAACTTTAGTCATGCATCGTTTAAGTCTCCAAAGTGAAGTTTGTATGTTCGTTCCCTATTGGTCCCGATAACGTCCAAATAGTTTATCTAGGGATATTTTTTTTTCATGATAGTGTCTTTTAGATATCAGGGATTGAGAACAATGCACAGTTTTTGAATATGGAGAGAATAGACGGAAAGACCAAAACACTTTCGTAAAAAGAATAATATTCTATCTTTTAATAGTCTCAGATAGAAAAAATGAATATTTATTTATTTATATACTTATTTATCAAGGGAATCAAACAGCAATATATAATACATTATAGTTAATACATTGTAGCGAAAGCAAGCTGCAAGCTGAACTTATATAGTATTTTATGTAACTGATACATAAAGAGGGTCCTTAAAATACGAGTGTGGTTTTATGAAACGAGCCAACGGCGAGTTTCATAATAAGATCACACGAGTGTTTTAAGGCCTAATTATGTACAGTTGCATACATTACTTAATCTACACACATATTATAAGTACTCTAAGATGCGTTCAGTAGCCGAAGGCAAATAACCTTCATAGCTACCAGTGCGACTGCTTCCTGTAACATATCTATAGGTGTTAAGCTAATGTATGAACTGAAATAAGAAATAAATGAAATCAGAGAAAAGAAGTATTTATTTATTATAATAATTGTAAACATTAACAGTAGTGCAATTTGAAATGTTTAATTGAGGTGTTTGTTTGACTATGTTTTTTTTTTATCATAGACAAACTAACAAAGTCCCTATACTAATGTCATTCGAAATCAAAATGGCGTACGATACTCGACTAAAAATATACCGAGTCGACGTTTAATTGATACTAGAATAGCCCCCCTGTTTGAATTGTGTTGGTTTTGGTAGATGTTCCAAATTTGAACAACATTACTTTATCAGTAGATGTATCATAAAATTAACATTTTATTACAGCCACAGATAAAAAAAAATATCATAGTAAAATTGTATCTTGTAATGCTGATCATTATCTACGGATTCTGAACGCATTATAGAGGACTTATGATATGAGTGTAGATAAAGTAATATAAAACATTTGTTGACAGGTATAACTCATACAGACTTTATATTCTGCTAGGAAATACATAGCAAAACTAGTACTACACAGTATAGGCATGACGCAAGAATACTTTTTCTCAACGAAACATTTCATTCACGTCTCTCATTTAGCAGGCGTGGGAGACAATCCCTAAAGAAAACCAACAACAAACAAAGACGCAAGTCCCTGCGAATGAACTGAATGAACGAACGAGTGAGCGGAACGACCGAATGGACCGGTGGACGAGGGACGCATAACAATGACGTTCACTTCAATACAGTATTATGTGGGTTGAAATTTCAATATTCGATGGTTGCTTACACGACGTGAATTTAGTGGGGTTAAGATTTTCTGTTATCCTGTTATTTTTGACGCTGCAAACAATCACAAAGTTGTTAGATATTGTTTTTAAAACGTTACTTTATTTTAATAGGTACGGACACGACCGTTAATTTGGGACCCATTTCAAGAAAAATATGCTTGAAGTCGTCAATGTCATTAGAGATGTCAAGTCATTTGCAACTTTTAGGAAACTCAACGTTATTGTGGTAGAATGTCAGATTGACTTTGGGCCTAAGGTGGGTACCAAATTAAATGTTGTGACTATACTTAGTGCTGGTGCAAGTCTTTTTACGTTTAATAACTAACATATTTGATTCATTATTTAGACCTTTTTTTTATGGCATAGAGAAGACAAACGAGCACACAGGCCACCTGATGGTAAGTGGAAACTGTGACCCATAGACATTCGCAATCACAAGACTGCTATGCAATCCTAAGACTGCAAATGCGTTGCCAACCCTGAGGCTAATTAGTCTGTTGAGGTTTTTACACTTTAATTGGCCGCTGATGGGTTAAACTAAAAAAAAAGTAAGATTCGTGCGCCACATAGTTATATGGAACATCTTATTAATGTAACTAAAACCAATTTTTCTTAAAACTATTTGGCAGGAAAAGTAACTACGTGACCTTTTTACTGCAAGACAAAACAGCTGTACCTACCTGCAAATATTATGTTGATTTACCAATCAGTTAATGGTCTCTAAAATATATCGATGCGTTTTCAAACTTGTGTACGTCACTAAAAACGAGTAAAGCGCCAAAGCCATCAAAATGACACTCGTTGTTGAGGGTTCCATACCCAATGGGTTAAAACGGGACCCTATTAGACACTAAAACTCCACTGTCCATCTGTCTGTCACCAGGCTGTATCTCATGAACCGTGATAGCTAGATGGTTGAAATTTTCGCAATTTTTTTGTTGTTTTTTTTTTTTGATGTATGTATGATGTGTGATGTATGTATGTATGTGTGTGATGTATTTGTATTTGTGTTGTGTTTGTATTTGTGTTTTTGGAATGAAAAAGTCAGAGAGAAATGTGGAATAAAAGAAGATGTATTGACTAAGATTGAAAAGGGCATGCTTCGATGGTTCGGTCATTTGGAAAGGATGGATGAAAGAAGATTGACGAAAGAGATATACAGATCGATAGTGAGTGGACGGGTCGGAAGGGGCCGCCCTAGGCGTACTTTTTCGAGTCAAATCGGTGAAATACTGGAAAAGGGCCTTAAGGGATCTTAAGTACCCGAAACCGACGTGCGTGCATGACTCGATCGATGTATGAATGTGGAAGAAGCGAAAGAAATTTGTCAAGATCGTAGCAAGTGGAAAGAAGTGGTCTCTGCCTACCCCTCTGGGAAACAGGCGTGATTTAATGTATGTATGTATGTATGTATGATGTATTTCTGTTACCGCTATAATAGTAAATACTAAAAACAGGATGAAATACATATTTAAGTGAGGCTCCCATACCTACAACAAACGTAACTTGCGTCTAATGTATAGATAATGGTACGGAACCCCAGAGTCCGACTCACACTTGGCCGGTTTTTAATATTTTTAGATACCTACTGTAATTATAATATAATTAATTGATTTAAGTTACTTATGGTTACAGAATTATCAACAAGTTTTTAGAGTTGTAGGTTCGTTTTAGTTCTGTAGCTCTACCTACGCCATTCTGGGAACCAAGGCCAAAGTTTATGTATGTATGTAACATTAGGTGAAATTTAGATTTAATTAGCAGTGCCCTTACAGAGTAACGTGAAGACTCAAGTTTAAATTTTAAATATAACAACAGCATTTTTTTTTTGTCATGCGCTGACAATAAAAAATACGAAACATAATTAACCTAGAGGATAACTGGTTAATTCCATGACCATACTCGTCTCCGTCCTTAGCATTATAATTCTCGTCGCGCTGCGGACGGTAATCAGGCAATCGTCTCATTACCGCCCCGTGTGCGGTAAACACCGCGGCCTGTACCCTTACCGTTAGTTACAATTACCGTACTCGCTAGCGAGTCTGATTCTCTGTCCCTCGCACTCTACAAGAATACTGCGAGGTCTGCGAGGGACAGAGTATTCGACTCGTTAGCGAGTACGTTAATTGTAACTCATGGTAAGGGTAGGCAATCGTCTCGTTACCGCCGCGTGTGCGGTAAACACCGCGGCCTGATTACCGCGGGGCCCCGGGTTTACCTGGATTAGGTAAATACATAAGTGTGCCCGGTAAAGGGTTATTCATTCATTGGCTGAGTTGATTTTGTTTTATGCGATTTGAGTGTTTATATCGCCTGGATTCGTGTTTTCCCGCGACTTCGCGTAAAAGTTACCCGTCATTCAGAAGCTTTCTATGTAATAAAAAGTTTCTGTAAAAAAGACATTTTTGGGGGAATCTTTTTTGCCGACTGTACATTTTTTGCACAGTCGTCATTTACTCGTCAAGACAATTCTAACAAGCCCTAACACGATGAGTTTATCATGTGTAATTTAGGAGTTCCTATGGCCACCCTGAGTCTCCATCATCAGACCAGCTCGATGGTACTATATTATTGTATTGTCATCAGCACTAAAGGCGTATGCAAATTTTCAGCTCCATCAGAAACTGGGAAGTGGGTCAAATTAAACTTGCAAGATTTGACCCTTACATACACATATGCATACATACATACACTGCAAGTTAAATAAAAGCTTTTAAAAAGAAGTATTTCAAATCACTAGTTGCAGGGATCCCAACAAAGAAACAAATAATAACAAATGTACCTCTTCATACTTACTTAATATTAGTGTGAAAACATAACTACATGTAACCTAACTGCTGTTACTGTTCCGAACTTGATAAAAGCCTTAGTTTTTGATATCGCTTATTAACCAAACGTAACCTAACCTACGTATAGTAATATATTACATATTTAATCTAAAATAGTTTCATCACATAACATTCCTTTCGGAATATGAAAATTCGGACAAAAATATCGGAATTTTTGGGTGTTTCCTCTCTGTCACAAATTTCCCCCTTTTTCCCTTAAGTAAACATGACTCATATTATACTCTTTGTTTTCCATTTTGTTCTTTCACTTTCATCTGAATGCAGTTTCCCTTCTCCAGCCGGTAATGAGGCAATTGGCTCGTTAGCGCTCCGGCGGGCCCGGCAATTACCGTGCACCGCGAGACAGTCACATGCGATACTGTAATTGGCATGTTTAAAGATCCTTTTCATTGAGAGACATTTGGTTTTATATGCGGCTTTAGAGGGGTTGCCAAGTTACAAGAAACTATGTTTTTTTTTTTTTTTTTTTGTTAGTTTGTTTCAATTGAATAGGCTCCGAGACTACTGGACCGATTTGAAAAAATCTTTCACTATAAGAATCCTTCATTATTCTTGATGTTAGGCTATGTTTTATTTATCTGCGCGGACGCAGTCGCGGGCAACAGCTATCTACACTAATCTACACTAATATTCTAAAGAGGAAAGATGTTTTTAATGAATAAACTTAAAAAATTCGGTGCCGATTTCAAAAATTATTTCGCCATTGGAAAGCTACATTGACCCTGAGTGACATAGGCCATGTTTTATTTTTTACGCAACAGCTAGTATATTATAAAGAGGAAAGATTTGTATTTTTGTATGTTTGTAATGAATAAACTCACAAACTAGTGGACCGATTTCAAACATTATTTTACCATTAGAATGCTACAATATCCCTGAGTAAAATTGGCTATGTTTTATTATAGTGCGCGGTTGGAGTCCCAGGTAACAACTAGTAAATAATAATACACACATTGACCAGCGTCGCTATTGCCTAACGCACTCGCAATCTCAATTGCCTTCAAAGCGGAACAATTGTTTTCATTTTGTATGCAGACAAGCCTTCGATTTTCAAAATAAAAACAATTGCGATTGCGAGTGCGTTAAGCATAGCCCCTCTGTACCATCGGTGAATGTTTGGAGTCACGTACGTCTTTTGATATCACTTTATTTCTTGGTGTTAAATGCTACAATGAGGATTTTTTTCTAACAGCACTATTAACACCTACGCAACAATCCCAAAATGAGTAATCGTTTGAATTAAATTCATTAATAAATGAATATAGGTTGTAAAAAACCATAAATAGCCAGAGAACAGTAGTCAACGTTATATGAGTGCGAAGAGTGGGAAATATATCTTTCGTACTCATACAAAGTATAAGCAGAAATCTACACACGCACAAGACTTCAGGTCTCTGGCTGACCAACTGGTGACTTTACCCTATAAGTGGTATTTAAAATTTATCAGACATATGTAACCTTAGGACGGGGGGGTGGGTCTTAATCATGCTAAAACGGTTGATTTCTTAGTTTGGGAAGTACGTTCCGAGGAAATATTTTTAAATGAGCTCTAGGTACCTATTACATGAACAAGAATAAAGAAAAGTTATCAATTTTTGAAAATGCATTAAATTTAAAGGATTGACGTAAGCTGATGACCGAGGGTTATTCCCACCTGTTACCAAACAGCGTTTTTTGTTGCCACTTTGAACTTTATTCATCGGTAACAAGCCAGCAAAAGTGTGCGCGTGGTCACAGATGAGAATAACCCATGAACGATCGCGTCAAAAGCTTATGTCGACTCCATACATTTCAACTCGATACAAAAGTTTAACAAAAAGCAAGCTTAAAAAACCTAGCTGCTGTTTGGATAATGTCATCAAAGTAATGTTACTTATCATAGTTATCATGTAAGTATGTAATTTATATTTCGCCATTTTCACATTTAAATAATATTGTCTATGACACTCTAGTGGGTAAGACGAATCTAACCACGCATAATTTATTAAAATCGGTTTAGCCGTTTGACCGTCCGTTGTTTTTGATAGAATAACACCCCAGGTGAAACGCAAGTCATGGAAAGAAATAAAATTTGGAACAACGGCCCAACTTTTACCACGCGTTAAGAAATAAATAGTAGTCAATAGAGAAAATTTGAGTAAATAAAAGAAAATGCTGATTTTCTTGAACAGTTTCCACGTCAAACCCAAAGCCGAGTGAGTAAAGCTAGCGTATCGTAACACTTACCTGGTCCCCGAGCACTCCCGCCGGCTTCTCGTAAATATTTACCCAAACTGCACCTTCCTAACACCTTCCCTTCACCCAAAAACCCCCCTTATGCCCAACGAACAAGGCCCAGTTACCAACGGACAGCGCGCGCGATAACTCCGTCGACACAATGTTTGTGTTGCTAACAAGAGTTAACTGTTTAACGATTGTTTAACTCGATCGATATTTTTAACCGTTATTTTATGATTATTATTACTACGCTTTAACTACTACTTTAAAGTTTAAATAGGTTAGAAGACTTAGTTTATAAACACGTTAAATAGTTAAAAGTTTTACTTGCTAGTAATTAGGAGTTAAAAGATTATTCTAATCCTTATTTATTCTTAAAAACACTTAAAATTTAATTCATCCACAGTCACTTGCGAACATCGTATCGTAATCGAGTCGTAGTCGAGTCGTAGTCGCGGTCGCGAGGGCGGGCGGGCGCCGTGGTCGCCGGCCAGCGAATGAGCCGGCGGCGGCGGAGCGTAGGGCGGCGAGCGACGGGCGCAGGGCGGGCGGCGCGCGCCAGGCGGCTGTCTGTTGGGTGCTTTATGTTGTGGTAAGTGAAGAAGTCGGTTATTTAAATTAATTTAAGACGATAAAGCCTGTTTCTCCAAATGGTTTTTAAATTCCCATAATGTTGTCAAAATCAGGTGTAGATATCCCAATTGTGGCAGGTACAGCTTAGTGTCAATTTTACTCAATTGGAATTAGACTTACTTCGATATTAGTCTATACAAACTCGGCTTTTAATCTAGATTTATAAGATCTTATATTTTCGTTTGGTACGCCCTTACTAATATTTTTGTAACAACAATATTACAACATCTTACTGATAACTGATATTTATACTATTATATCTTTGCGTGCAAAGCGCTTAAGATAACTAATACATACATTTATATGTGTAAAGAAACAAAGCTTAGGATTTGAAGATCAGAAATATCTGAAAAAAAATAGCAAGATTTTATGGAAGAATTACGTTTTATTGAGAAATACGGATCTTAAACAAACTGCTTTAGGAAGGATAAAGGGACGTAGAGCCAGCCGTCTCGGATTTATGACTTTGGCAGAAAGTCAAAATATCTGGAATCTGAAGATCGGATCAATTTCGTTTTATGGGAGGGCCAATGGCTGGGTGACCTTTAGTATTAAGGACACGTATTTTTAATGCAATACTTTAATGTTTTTGCTAATTCATGTAAAGGCACGTACAATATACAATACAATACAAATACTCTTTATTGAACACCATAAAAAAACAAAGATTCGGCCCTTTTCTAGTATTTCTCTGATCTGATTCGAAAATGTACGCCTAGGGCGGCCCCTTTCGACCTTTCCACTCACTTTCGATCTGTATATCGCACGTTAAATCCAATACCGTCACTAACTTAAAATGTGTATTTGTTCAGGAGAGCCACTAATTGATTTTAGATGAATAAAATTAGTTGCAGCGATGTCATTATGTACGTTATATGTGCAGTATTTTTTTACCGTAAACTTTAATGGTTAATTATCTATTTTATGAAATGAAATGAAACGTTTTACTTATTTTATATATATATATTTAATAAACAAAATTATAGTGACTTTCTTCCACTCATTTTTTTTCATTAAATGCCAAAATTGTAATTGTATCTACAAAAGATATGAAAAATAGTCAAAAACATTTTAAAGAAAGGGTTATAATTTGACATTATTTTTAGTAAATACAAAGAAAACAATACTTTGACCAGGAAAAAACTAGTAAAAACTAAATAAATCATGTACTTAGAATCTCTTTAACAAAAAATATTTAACTTGGTATTAAACAAGACTCATGTCAGATTATAATTCAATTATTTCCCATAAATCAGTTTAGCACTATTACTAAACAGAATATTAAAATATTACGTTAACTTATGTTTAATCAGTCATCATAATTATCGTATAAAAACAGCCTTAAGCCTTAATATAAAAGTGTTATCAGGTTCATCTGTGTTCAAAATCCTGTCTGCATTACCGGAGCTATCACTTGCCTCTGTATTTTCTTCAGGAGGTGCAATATAGGTAGTCCAGATCATCATCATCATCTGGAGAGAAATATTTTGCAGATGATGCTGATGAATTAGAACTTGATGTAGAACTAGAAAGGTTTGGCCTACTTTGTGATCTTTCCTCTTTTTCACCTGGTGAATCATTCTGAGATGGTTCGATGATATTCCCTGTAGTCATACTCTGTATTCCCAAATCGGGGTTCTCTGAATCTGTGTTCTTAAAAAGCAATGCCATGATGCAAAACATCGGAAGCCGAAGATGAAGAAGAGGAAGAAGTAGATCTAGAGCTGGAAGAACTCAGTGACCGACTCCGTTTGTGAGTATTGAAAGTTGAAGCATTAACATTTGCGTGCGTTTCTGTTGTTAGAGGTGGAGATGAAGTAAAAGGGACGTGATCCGCATGATCTTTTGATTCTAGCTCCGGGTTAGTCAATGCATTTAAATCCTGGAAAGCGTTGAAACTGGGACACAGATCAGACAAAGAAAATCTGTCAGAGCTTGAAGTGCTAACCGATCTTCTTCGTGTTGCATTTGCATTAATGTGCGTTTCTGAAAGCGGTTGCGATACTTGCGATATACCTAGTACGATTGGTAAATTCGAATACCCTTGATGAAACTGACGCATTTTCTTTGTTTTGTTGACTTTATTGTGCTAGTTTTAATATTTTACTAGCTCTGGACATGATTGATCCTTAAACAAAGAAAATGAAGCTTTAAACACTGCTAAACCATAACGTCATAGAACGTCGTTCCTTAATTATTAGTTACCTACTAGATTTTGTTCGTGACTCCGTCCGCGTAAAAGTCTTTTATCGCTGCTACCTCGGGAATCGTCGGAAATTTTGCGGTTTAAAAAGTTGCTTATGTCGTTCCCGCCGGGACAAAAGCTATCTCTGTACCAAATTTCATCGAAATCGGTGCAGCAGCTTAGCCATTAATATGTATAAATAATACAAGTCCCTCAACTTAAGTGTCGTTAAGTTATTAAGATAGGTATTAAATATTAACAAAATAAAAATACCACTGTCAATTTTAGAAGAAGAACAATAAACCTAGTGTTTTTTAATTGTAAATTAACTGCAACAATTTATTTAATTGGAAAAATGACAGTCATTATACTTAATTTTATAATGAAAACGGTTAAAATTATAATCAACGCAGTGACTTTAAAACCAAAATGACAGTGTTCACTTTAACGGTTGACTTTAATATTATTAAAATTAAAAATGTAACAGTGTCATATTACAAATTTAATGTGTTATTAATTCTTAAAGAACCTTGGTTAAACGTTAATAGTAAGTAATTGATGTGTTTATACCTACGCACCGAGTAGTCGCTGAGTAGGTATAAACACATCAGCGAGTGGTACTACCGTACAAAATTAACCGAGTCACTTTTTCGACAGAAAACTATCTCGCCACTGTAGGTAACTCATGACGTGTAACCAAGGTATGGCTGTGACATTATAATAATAATAAAATAAAATACCTAACTATCGCAATCTGAATGCTGCAAAACTTTTCGTATTTTTTTAAAGTTAAATAACCGCAAGACTGTTTTTATCCGTTACATGTCTACATTGCAATTCTTTACACTATGAAATTATGTAGATGAATTTATTACAAAATGACATTAAAGCGAATATGACAGTATTCAATTACAAAACTTATAAAACTCACCTCTCTCTTTAATGGCACACCGTCTTTAAACACAATATTTCACTGTTCCACTTACAATTTACTTAAATACCGGTAGGTGAAACCATCCCTAAAAACAAAATGACACTGTTCGACTTATTATTATGGTGAACTCCGCTTAGTGGCGTGTCGTTACTAGTATAAGGTCGGCCTTGAACTACAAGTGGCGGACAAATTTGCGTAGTGTCCTTCGGGTACCCACGCCATCTAGCGGCATCGATAAGTATTGGAGTGTTTCGTTTAAATGACAGTGTAGCTTAGCCCAAGCGTTGTAAGATGGCATTAAAAGCCAAAATTGTAAATTTTTTGTATAGTGACGGTATTGGATTTAACGTGCGATATATCTCTTTCGAAACCCGAAACCGACGTGCGGTGCATGACTCGATGTATGAACGTGGAAGAAGCGAAAGAAATTGGTCAAGATCGTAGCAAGAGGAAAGAAGTGGTCTCTGCCTACCCCTCTGGGAAACAGGCGTGATTTAATGTATGTAAGTATGTATAAAAAACAAAACACGGAACAAGTTACAAGGAACAGTACATTTTAACTACAGGTATACAACAGGCGGTCTTACCGCTAAGTAGCGATCTCTTGCAGACAACCTTGGACAGAGAAATAATAAAAGACAAAAATACGTGGCAGGTGGTGTAAACTAATTCCTCACTAAGAACTCAAAATAAACTACAAGAAGCACCTCCCTCACACACACCTACACGTACCTATATTTTTCCCGTAAAGTGCTCTAATGTTTGGCGGAGCACGCTAGGTAAAGATACACTTTGGAGAGCTTCTGAGCTTACTCTAACATATGCTAAGACTTAAGTTTAATGAATGGTGAAGGAGTCGTTTTAGGGGCTGACCAGACTATGGCCCAGTCACACAGTTCCTTATATTGTAAGGCAATAACTTAATTAATTAACTTAACGTCCAGTCTCAAGTGGCTCCAGTTGGCAACTTTGGCAAAGGTCGGATGACGGTATAGCCAAAAATAACAATAGTGACCTAGAACAGGCTGCCTTGGCCTTCACCTGCGAACATTCCCATTTACTCTTGTCATAAATGAACTCCTTGATAGTTGTCACCCCTCTAACAACATGCGCCCACGCACTAAATCACTGTATCAACGCGACACGCGCCCTTCGCTGGCCGCGGCCCCGCGCTTTTATGGCCGAATAAAAACTTAATGTCGTTATAAACGTGCGCGTGATTGCGATTTGATCCGACAGGGCTTAGCGCCGTCGATAACGTTACCAAGTGTTGACATCTGTCTGACATATGTTTTTAGGACATTCACATGACTTTTCTATTCGAATACTTTGAAAATTTAAAGACCTAAAATGGTCCTGTTTTTATAACAGCCAAATTACCTATCTCTGGTGTTTAGGCATTTAAAATGTGGGTGTAATATTTATATTGAGGCTTATAATTCAAGACATAATCTACGCAATAAACAAAATTGGTGGAATAGCCACAATATCGAATATCTGCATTGGCTTTATCCCGGGGCGTTCTCCAATAATGAGAGCTTTTTCATTTTATTTTGAAAATATTCTACTAAGTCACAAATTTACGCTTGAATAAGTGTTGTAGGTACAGTCCAGTTCATAAATATGTATACGCTTTAGTACCTTGTCCATTTAATGTCATGTTTGAACTTCCACATATGAATTATCACAACGATTAAAGTGACAAGGTAATAAAGTGTATACATATTCATGAAATCCACTGTACACTACTTGTATAATCAATAATCATTATAATCAACAACTTATTTGTAAACATCGGTGAAATTAAAACAGTGCAATGGTGGAATAAATATGGTACAACAATGTTTTGCCATTTGGCGTACTAAATCATGATGAGTTTTACGGATATATCAAATACCGTCATGCTATGCTATAACAATATGAAATTATCGAAAAACAGATATATTATAAGTATGCCAAAATTTTCCAGCAGGAAATCAGAGACTAAACAGAGAGTAGAGGTATAATAGCATTTTTTACAATCTCAGTTAATTTTTCTGCACAGTATATAAAACACTGTCGTAGGTAGCCAACTATTCATTTTGACGGAATTTCTCATCACTCAACTTGACGTTGTCAGTTACAGTGGTTTAAAAATTAAAAAGGTTGATAAGACAATCGCTATTAACGAGATTGAATTCACACAAGCACCGTGACGGGTGCGTGTAATTTTTTTCCAGAATCATTATTTTGGCGAATCAACCACTAGATAAGACCTATGACGAAATCCGCATCCCTCAAGAGTTTTACCATATACTTAAATATGGTAGTAATAATATCGTGTTACAAATTACAGTTACCATTCATATCTCTAAAACTCCCCGGTTTATTTTCCAAACGTTAATTTAACGACTGTTAACACCGAGGGGATATTTCTAGTTCAATTCCGTTTTGTGTCATAATCACAGACCCCCCGTTTAGTTTATTGCAGTCAGTGCATCGACTTTTATCACCATGCACTTCTTAACGAGAAATAACTTATAACACTTGTTACTCCAATGCAAGTTCAACCTTGTTAGTAAGAAAAGAAGGTTAAAAATGTTTTTCCGTCAAAATTGTAGATACGCTGTTTTGATTAGAAATTGCTACATTGCCAAGCTTCCAAGGTTTCTATTGAAAATAAACTCAATAGGGAGCCTCGGGCCCTGAATGGGTTTATGTGGCTAAATGCAGGGGACATAGCATTTATTTTGACATCATTAGAAACTCGTAAAAACGTGTCAAATTGCTGTTTAGTGATTTGTATGAGGGCGCCTTTACTGTCGTCACAGGACACGACATAATTTACCCTCGTTAGCTCAGTTTTGATTCAAGTTTGAATATATTTTTATGTAGCTCAAAGTACGTCGCTGTAAACTAACACGATTTATACACTTACTAAAACTGTATAAGCATTTGAACACGCTCAAATGTTTTTAACAGTTCAATTATCAGCAACTGAATATGGTGCGATATAATGTATTTAACTATACGTACGAGTATATTAACATTATGTAAAAATGAGTTTCTCTCAAAAATTTCATTTTTGGTACATGCTTTTGTTGCCGACTATAGGTACTTTTTTTCACAGTCGTCATCTACTTGTCCTGACGATTCTAATAAGCCCTAACACGACGGGTTTATCATGTGTAATTTAGGAGTTCCTATGGCCACCTTGAGTTTCCATCATCAGACCAGCTGGATGATACTTATATTATTGTATTGTCATCAGAACTAAAGGGGTGTGCAAATTTAACTTGCAATATTTGACCCTTTCATATATACGTAATACATATATACATACATTGCAAGTTAAATAAAGACGATTTCTCCTGTAACGCCTAAATAAAATATGAAAAGATATTGTTAGTAGAAAAGAGCGAGCAGAAACCACATTGCTTATTAAACATTACAACTAACGTGTAACTCGGTTACAGTGATATCTAACCTCTGGCTAACATCCAACCTGTACCCTTACCATGAGCTACAATTACCGTACTCACTAGCGGGTTGAATGCTCTGTCCCTCACAAACCTCGTTGTATTCTTATAGAGTGCAAGGGACAGTACCCTTACCACGAGTTATAATTACCGTACTCCCTAGCGAGTCGAATGCTCTGTCCCTCGCACTCTATAAGAATATAGCGAGGTCTCCAAGGGACAGAGCATTCGATTCGCTAGCGAGTAAGGTAATTGTAACTCGTGGTAAGGGTACTGAGCATTCGACTCGCTAGCGAGTACGGTAATTGTAACTCGTGGTAAGGGTACTGAGCATTCGACTCGCTAGCCAGTACGGTAATTGTAACTCGTGGTAAGGGTACTGAGCACTCGACACTCTAGCCAGGACGGTAATTGTAACGCATGGTAAGGGTACTGAAGTTACTCGCTACCTTGTTAGTAACAATCCGGTCTAAGAACTAATAGGTAATGTTAGTGGTTGTTCAGCTAGTGGGAGTGTTATCAATAACTCGGATAGCTCCATTGTCTCGTGGATACGTTTAGAGAGGTAGTTTGTTGGCCGCACAGAGCGCGGGAAGTTGGTGTTCGACGAAAACAAAGGCATGCTTCGGATTTCTATTTGTTTACTGTACCCGTATGGTTACCGGGTTAGAATAGTGCTACTCCATGTCTTCCCGAAGAAGTCGTAAGAGGCAACTAAGGGATTAAAGTCTTGTAACTGTCAGGCGATGGGCTAGCAACCTGTCACTAATACGCTGATAAACATCTTAGCCTAATTGTGCAAAATGTAGTTACAGAATTATCAACAAGTTTTTAGAGTTGTAGATAATTCTGTAGCGGTTACTCTACAGAATATGACATTTGCAAAAGATCATACTAGCAAAACATCATATACGCATAACATCATACTCGCAAAACATCATTATACGCATAACATCATTATATTTACAAATAGTCGGGTTTTGTTATAAAATCATTTGGTAGGTTTAGGTTATGTTAGATATATATCAGGCCCGGAGGGCCAAACTACCCAGAAATAGGAGCTCCGCCGTTGACACTATCTAATTCATGTCTTAATAATAGTTAAGTTTTGCTAATGTGATGTCTTGCTAGTATGATGATTTGTGAAGGTCATGTTTTGCGAATATGATGTTTTTCAAATTCAAATTCAAATTCAAATTCAAAATTTTTATTTCGGACTAAAAATCCATAGTGTTAGTAACAAACTTATCTTAGTTTTGCTTTTATGATATTTTTCAGAATATCATGTTTTGCGAATATGGTATCCAACGACGGAAGGTTCTGTAGCTATGCATTCCACTCTCTGGGAATGAGGGCGTGAGTTTATGTAAAGATATTAGTGTTTTTGACTGTACCTATATTTGACAAGTGAAGTTTTTAGAACGGAGTACTTAAGGTGGAATCACTTGTAGGATAATTTTTCTTAAGTTACAAGGAAAGTAGATTTGTGAATGAAGGCAATTACTTTCAGTACCTACCCTATTTTATCGGTAAACGGCGCAATCTCCCTAGCCTACTCGAGTTACCTATGTATTAAATATAATTCCCTTTTAATATAATGTTATCTTTATATTTACATAGTATAAAATTAAGTCGCTTCCGCTGTCTGTTCGCTTAGATCTTTTAAACTACTCAACGGATTTTAATGTAGTTTACAGCAATTGATAGAGTGATTCAAGAGGAGAGTTTATATAGATTCTGGTTTATGGACGGGTGTAACAGAAAGATCACATAAACCGAAACCAAGTGAGGGCGGGTTGCTAGTACAGTATAAATTAGAATACTTGCTAGGTACCCTTAGTAGAGCACACGTTTTGCTCGTGGTTTCGAGTAATAAACAAATATGAATATGAGTAGCACAACACAGACAGACGGGAAGCTTAACCCTAAACAAGGTCCGTGAGATAATCCACGTACGTGCAAATAAAATGTGCTCCAAGTAAACTGGCGTGCACCTAATTTACTAAAGGCTTACTGCGCTGCGACAATCTGTACCGTACTACCCCCTAATCCGCAAGGGGTGGTTGACATATTTTTAATTAAACGTCGTGCCCGCGAAGATTTGCCGGCGCGAGCGGCTTTACAATAACGAAGGGATTTGCGGTCGCACGTATCGGAGGATGGTAATTATTAATGAGAATATTGATTACGTTTGGAATAACAGTGGTGTTGATATTGTCTGAAGTACGTGAGATAACTTACTTTAATACAGTCTTGCTTGTTGTATTTATATATGTATTAAGCACATATTAATCTTCAAAGTTTGTGCCAACACTGAATTAAATCCTTGCAAAATGATGGAATCATATTTGAAATCGATGTAATTTTTAATGAAAATAATTAGGTACCGCAAAAAAAAACTTACAACAAAGCATTCCATCTTCGTTGTCGTATTAATAAACCAATCTCAACTCTTAATGCTCGTCTCGAGATGCGTCAAAACTGACACCTTTCTATGGCTTGACGTTTAGGTAGGTACTTTGACGGATCTTGTGATGCGCATCTCAGCCAAGATGAGTTTATTAATACGGGCCTTAGTCCTCAGGATTGGCAACGAATTTGCGATATAAAAATAGCTAAGTCCATGCGCACGTTTGATTTTGAAAACTTTTTGTTTTTTTTTACGCGTGTGACTTTGTCCGCGTAGATTTCGATTATGGTTATTCCCTCAGGAACTTTAAATTTTTCTTTGTGTTAATCCAGGGTATAAGCTATCTTATCACCATTTCAAATTTCATCCAAATCCATCCAGCCAACTACCGCACACACACACAAACAAACTTTCACATTTAAAATATTAGAAGGACTTCTTACTTAAGCACTAAAACCAATAGCACGAAGTTTTGTGCTCAAATTAATTTCAAACCCTATTCAATGTGAAAGTTTTGTGTGTGTGTGTGTGTGTGTGTGTGTGTGTGTGTGTGTGTGTGTGTGTGTGTGTGTGTGTGTGTGTGTGTGTGTGTGTGTGTGTGTGTTAGTTTGTTACTCCTTCACGCTGCAACGGCTGGATGGATTTCATTGCAATTTGAACTGGAGAGCTAATAAGCTACTTTCAAATATTTTCCTTTGATTTTTGTAAGCCAAAATAACACTCACATTTTCAGACCAATAATATCTCTCGTTAGTTTTATTATGAAACGATCAACTGGAAAATCATCCGATCAAAATTCTCGCATCACAAAATAAAATCCATTCCACCATTCAAAATCGCCAATTTACTTCTCGCGCCGAGCAATGTGCGTCTAACTAGACGAATTGCTATTTCGTCCCGGCAGGCGCGGGCGCGCCCGGGCGAGCGGCGCTTCGATACGCGATACGGACTACGGACGAAGGCTTTGTTTGGATTAAATTGAATAAACGTGTTGTATTGTGACTCGGAATATGCTTTTATACCATTCCCCCTATTAAAGGCTTATTTTATTCACTCAAAACAGTGAATAAAAAGCACTTTTACTCACTATTTTGGTGTTTGAATTTAGAACATAAAATACGCGATACAAACTCCTCCTCGAGATTTGATTGGTCGTCATTAACCACAAAGAGTTTAGCATTAAAAAAGTTTTGTGTTATTTGCTGTCATTAGTAGGTAAATTGGCGCCATAGGCTGTATGGATCGATGTCTTTTGCCTTTCTCTCTGTGAAAAATACAAGGAAAAATAAATTGGCGCCATTTTGAATACTGAAAGTTGTACGAACATAAAATTTAGTGTTTCTTAATAAATAAAACATTTGTTCCAATTTTAATGTGCATTTTAATAAATTTTACCGTCCATTTTTCGTTATTAAATATCTATTTTCGCTTAAATCTTTCTTTTTCTCGTAGTCATGGTATAAAGTTTAGTATGCAACTCTTGAATAAAACGGATTTATATCGAGGGCCATGTATCACTCGCGTCGCTCAGGATTCTAACACTTGAATCACTCGCTACGCTCGTGATTCAATCATCCTGAATCACTCCCTGCGGTCGTGATTCAGTCGTTAGTATCCTTCACTTGCTCGAGAGTCATCTATGGCCCTCGCATTAAATCCGTCTTTTATTCACTAGTTGCATAATATACTATTGTTATCAATATTAAGAGTGTTTTGTTTTTGTATTAAAGCATTGAATGGGAATAATGTTAACCTATATTTAGAGAAAATTACAGTTCATTCGATATGTACCTAATAAACATTAATATTGCAAATGACGGATTAATGATGGAGTATGTAGCTAAGAACGGCACGAAACATAAGGTAATAATATTATCACCAGATTTTAATTTGCTATTGTTTAAGGTATGTTACAATCATGAAAGTCTTATTCATAAAAAAGTCAAGAATTTTAAAAGCATAAAATGGGGAACTAAATAAAAAACACTTCAATCGTAGAATACAATATGAACAGAAGGTCCGTAAAGGCAAAGAAAAATACAAAAAGGAGTGCATCGGCCGGGAATCGAACCCGGGCCGCCCGCGTGGCAGGCGAGCATTCTACCACTGAACCACCGATGCTACGGTTGCCTCGTCGAAATTATCAATCATGTCCAATATGCTTTAACTTATCCATCTTTAAACGTTGTTTACATTATAAAAAACAAATGAATTGTACAATCGTCTACTATCGCGAAACGCAAAACTTATCAACGTCTCTGTTGCTTTCGAACAGAGTTCATTTTGTTTCACTCAACTGTATCCAATTTGCAATCAATTTTCATAATCCATGCCTTGGAAGCGACGGCTTTAAGAACTAAGTCCTCATTTCATAGGCAAAGACAACAAGGGGCAGCGCCTGCATAATTGATAGTGTTTGCATTAATGTCAGCGCCATCTATTAGTTTCCGCTGCAACTATCTTAATCCTGGGATGAGCGCGGTAATCCGGGGCAGATGCGCGGGTCCCGCGGCCCCGGACACAGCGCTTTAGAAACAGTGTGACGATTATGACATGAACTATGTGGGTGTCAAAGTTCATCTAAATCCGTTCAGTCAGTATAAGCGTGATTGAGAGATTACCACATCCAAAAAATACAGATGAATTCAGGACCTCCTCGTTCTTTTTGACAGGATTGAGTTTTTAAAGCATCATCATCGCATTGACCAGAAACACGTGTAGTATACCTTTGTTTAGTCTACTTACTGCAAAAATAAATCAGTTTTAGTTCAGTACAGTATAGACCTTATTATATGTAGACCATATTACTATGGCTAACTTAGGCCTAAGGTATACAGATTTTTGTACCTACTTTTGTACGGATATTTACTTTTACTCTTAACTGTACTACAATTAAAACTTTGTACAATCATAGTCATAACATATAGGTAGGTACCTATACGTTTCCAAGACGCCAAAAATATGTACACGCCCCTACGCCACTATAGCCACCAACAATAAGGCAATAGATAAGTGCTTTGAACAGTAAGGGCCCTTGTTTTATTAGTAAATAACTCAACTAATTGTAAAAATTCGAAAAAGTAATCGAGAATTTGACACATTTTCTTGAGATTTAACCATTCGATTAACGGTTTTTTACGATAAGTTAGTTTAACTCCTGATCAAACAACAGTCCTAAGTGCGTTAAATATCAAGGCCCATATAACTAAACTTGCCTTTTATAAAACAGTCAGCCTGAAGCTCTCAATTCTGAAACATACCTGCAAAAGAAAAATATAATCAATACATTTTGCACAACAAACTGATGTGAAGATCACTAAACTTATGCCCTTGGAAAGGAAACTAAATTCTTGAAAAAAAAATGAAATTTGATCAAACAATAACATAGTCAAAGTTCTACACAGACTTGCAGGAAAAAGTTTGTTCACATTTGAAAACTTATCCCTAAGCCTATCATAAAGCTGCTCGTATTGCTGCTTTTCCCACTACTGCCGCCTCGAGGAGCAGTAAGTCCTGAGACGTGCGCACGGGCACGTTGCGCGTTGCGCCGGCTGCTCAGTCCCACGCGTGGGCAAACAATCCGCGGACCCATACCGCTAGCAATGCAGCGAGGCAACCGTTATCTGTCCTGTTGTGTAGGTATATCTATATTAATATTATAAAGCGGGGTCAAATCAAATCAAATCAAATCAAATCAATCATTTATTATTGTCGCATAGAGGCACATACATTGAAAAGAAAGGTGTTGTTAATCTAGATTAGTCAGTTCCACATGGACGCCCTGAAAGGGCATTACAATATTTAGGTAGGTACTTAAAATTCAAGAAATTTCAAGCATAGAAGTCCTAATTCTATGTTTCACAAAAAAAAAAGTCTATATGTTAGTAAAATAATGACAAACGTTATAGTTATTTAAATGATGTCAAAATAGTAGTTTATGCAATAGTTGTATAAGAGAGGTCAAAATATATGAGTGGCGTGAGTTACGATGTGAGCCGAAGGCGAACATCGTAAAGGAAAGCGCCACGAGTGTTTTTTGACTTAGTTATACACCGTTGCATACAATACTTTTTCTACGACTAGGTTTCAAATGAAATGCAAAATTAAGCGAAAAAACTTACAAACGAACGAACGAAGTAAAGAACAACAAACGAGCGGGAAACAAGAAAATGACAAAATATGTGTCTATGGTTTACTTTGTTTTTAAATTGACGGAATGGAAAAAAGAATTATTTACAATTCCAAAACATTTTAATTTGACCAATCAGAATACTTCACTAAATTAAATCCACCAATCACAATACACATCGACTGTCAAACGGAACGATAGGTTCTTTTAGGTACGTGTTTACTTTAACTAATTTAAATCTTTTAAAAAAACTTTGTAATTCGTATCAACCAATCAGAATACAGCTATTTTAAAATCGACCAATCAGATAACTGAAATCATTTCTCAAAACATTAGGTGTTTTATAGTCCCTATTTCACAATCGTTAAAATATGATTAACAGGCTACACTTAGTAATCTGTGGCGTATCGTTAGGGCGACTTTACGACACCGAGAGCTGTTATGGGGAATAGAGTTATAGACTTTTCTGAAGTCATATTATCTATGTTCTTATAATAGTGTTCGTGACTGGAGGAGTAGAAAAAAAATATATCTTATTTAACTGTCAGCAATTTCAATTTTAACAATCCTTATGAACCAAATATTCGTTAACACTATAAAACAAATGTTGCAATAGCCACTTAGTGAGTTTAGATTCGAAATCCAGACCCTGCAAAATTTTCAGGTTATCGGGAAGCTTATTATATACTTTTTCTACTCCTGTACTTTTATTAGTCTTTTACATAGTCACGAACACTATTATAAGAACATAGATAATATGACTTCAGAAAAGTCTATAACTCTATTCCCCATAACAGCTCTCGGTGTCGTAAAGTCGCCCTAACGATACGCCACAGATTACTAAGTGTAGCCTGTTAATCATATTTTAACGATTGTGAAATAGGGACTATAAAACACCTAATGTTTTGAGAAATGATTTCAGTTATCTGATTGGTCGATTTTAAAATAGCTGTATTCTGATTGGTTGATACGAATTACAAAGTTTTTTTAAAAGATTTAAATTAGGTAAAGAGAAACACGTACCTAAAAGAACCTATCGTTCCGTTTGACAGTCGATGTGTATTGTGATTGGTGGATTTAATTTAGTGAAGTAACATTCTGATTGGTCAAATTAAAATGTTTTGGAATTGTAAATAATTATTTTTTCCATTCCGTCAATTTAAAAACAAAGTAAACCATAGACACATATTTTGTCATTTTCTTGTTTCCCGCTCGTTTGTTGTTCTTTACTTCGTTCGTTCGTTTGTAAGTTTTTTCGCTTAATTTTGCATTTCATTTGAAACCTAGTCGTAGAAAAAGTATTGTATGCAACGGTGTATAACTAAGTCAAAAAACACTCGTGGCGCTTTCCTTTACGATGTTCGCCTTCGGCTCACATCGTAACTCACGCCACTCATATATTTTGACCTCTCTTATACAACTATTGCATAAACTACTATTAATACACATATTGAAGGCATTCCTTTTATAAATATCCGTACGACAGAGAGGTTGACATAGGAGATGCTTATACTGGGCCCGTACTGTTCTATTCGAAGTATTCCAGCGGGATTTAAATGTCCTGTCCTGATTTAAAGGTCCTAATATGGCTGCGTTTATATCGCGTGATAAATTTTCGATTTTCGAAAATCACTAACTTATCGTTATGCATCTTGATTAGGCCCCCGGGACCTACACTAATACCACTAATACTAAGTTCGTAGCGGACGACGGCTACATTAGGCCCCCGGGACCTACACTAATACCACTAATACTAAGTTCGTATCGGACGACGGCTACATTAGGCCCCCGGGACCTACACTAATACCACTAATACTAAGTTCGTATCGGACGACGGCTACATTAGGCCCCCGGGACCTACACTAATACCACTAATACTAAGTTCGTATCGGACGACGGCTACATTAGGCCCCCGGGACCTACACTAATACCACTAATACTAAGTTCGTATCGGACGACGGCTACATTAGGCCCCCGGGACCTACACTAATACCACTAATACTAAGTTCGTATCGGACGACGGCTACATTAGGCCCCCGGGACCTACACTAATACCACTAATACTAAGTTCGTATCGGACGACGGCTACATTAGGCCCCCGGGACCTACACTAATACCACTAATACTAAGTTCGTATCGGACGACGGCTACATTAGGCCCCCGGGACCTACACTAATACCACTAATACTAAGTTCGTATCGGACGACGGCTACATTAGGCCCCCGGGACCTACACTAATACCACTAATACTAAGTTCGTATCGGACGACGGCTACATTAGGCCCCCGGGACCTACACTAATACCACTAATACTAAGTTCGTATCGGACGACGGCTACATTAGGCCCCCGGGACCTACACTAATACCACTAATACTAAGTTCGTATCGGACGACGGCTACATTAGGCCCCCGGGACCTACACTAATACCACTAATACTAAGTTCGTATCGGACGACGGCTACATTAGGCCCCCGGGACCTACACTAATACCACTAATACTAAGTTCGTATCGGACGACGGCTACATTAGGCCCCCGGGACCTACACTAATACCACTAATACTAAGTTCGTATCGGACGACGGCTACATTAGGCCCCCGGGACCTACACTAATACCACTAATACTAAGTTCGTATCGGACGACGGCTACATTTGGATGGTTGGACCAGAAAGTAGTGATAACTCTAGCTAGGCTAACCGCGTCACCAACTTAGTCCGCTAACGGGTACAAAGGTAGTGAAGGAGTTAATAAACATTTGCACATTAGGGCATGTAGACTTCGCTTGTTTTACCATCTCTTTACTCTCATGGCCTACGTAACAATCCAGCGCCGCGCAAAGTTTTAGCCAGGCTGTATAAATAGCTTTTACATTAATGCTTGTTTACTAGTACTGTCACTGGTAATAATGTCACAAGACTAGCTGTTGTCCGCGATTCCGTCCATTCAGAAAAATAAAACATAGCCTATGTTCATCAGGGATAATGTAGGATTCTAATGGTAACAGAATTTTTCAAATCAGTCCAGTAATTTCGGAGCCTCAATTCAAACAAACAAACAAACAAACAAACAAACAAACAATCAACTCTTTCCTCTTGATAATATTAGTGTAGAAGTGTAGATAGTGTAGATTAGGCTCAAAATTTTCTGACACGTCACTTTTACTTTAAACTACGAGTACTAGAGGCATGAGAGCAACGGGACAATACTCCAAACAATACCTTTAACTTCTATCAAGTGACGGTAACGTCAAGAGGATTGTGTAGAAAAAGTTTACATACAAAATGCAAGTTTTGAATAATTGTTAGATACTATGAAAAACTAGATCTGTACTGTGTATTAAAAAAAAACTGGAACGTACAACATTTCATGACAACTACAACATATTCAAAAATATTGATTTTGAGGGTAAGAAACTTTACCGCCCGCACCTAAAGTAGCTTAAGGCATGTTTAAGACCAATGTTAAATAATTATCCTCGTGAGTCCCAATACATATTTACGTAACAATGTAATTTACAGGAGGAACTTTTTTAAACGTGTCTTGTCAAAAAAACATGCGTATAGAGGATTGTCTCAAAAGCTTACCTAATTTTATTTTCTTTTGTGTTGTATTGTATTATTATTATTACTTACAAAGAAAAAAAATCTAAAATAATATCAGTGTTCGCGACGCCCGCTTTAGACTAGTGGTAGCGGTCGGGTTCCTAATATTATGCTTTGAGGCAAATCACAAAAAAAAAACCCGTTGTCAATTCTATCTTCTCTAACTAATTAATTATAGGGTGGGTTTTATATTTGGCATTATAATCTCTAGCGGAAACCTGGGGAACCAGGAAGCTACAGTAAGTATAGCGTGTGACTGTACCTAGATAAGATAATACATTGTAGCGATTGCCCGGCCAGCCGTGATCTCAGCGCTATTGAGCGGCCATTAACAAACAACCGTATCGGCGCCAGCGTTGCTTCCGGTGGCGCGCGGGCGTTATCGCACTTCCGGAGACACCCGAGCGGGCGGGATGTGCGAAGATGCTTGCTGACTCGCACACGTCGGTCGTCTAGATGGGTGAGTTTCAAATAGTCAAATACGCAAGTGGTCTACGGCGACAACAAGCCTAAAAATCGTTTAGATAAATCTCAGGTAGTCGAATACGTAATCGGCCCATGAAGTAACTCGTCTCAAAATTATTTGGCCTCCTGTCATATTATCATCTCGTCTTAAATGCATTTCGTCTAAGTCGCCTGCGTCGCTATCGCCTAACGCCTTGCAATCTCAATTGGCTTCGAAGCGGAACAATTGTTTTCATTTTGTAAGTAAATATATACACAAACAAGCCTTCGATTTTCAAAATGAAAACAATTGCGATTACGAGAACGTTAAGCAATAGCCCCTCTGGTTGCCTATAAAGCAACTTGTCTTAAATGCAGTCTAAATAAATAGCTTCTATAAGGGCCTCTCAATCAAAGATAACAAACCTCTTTAGAGTGTTGCGTAACATAACACTTTATAAAATTCAAGACGAGTTGCGAATTTGTCTAATTGCTTTAGTAACGAATTTGTCTAGATGATGTTAAAAACTATTTATCTAAAGAGACCGTTTACAAAAAAACAATTGCCTCCTGGCGCATCTTCGGTGGAAATGGTTATAGTAAAATATAAAATAAAATTATCAGGACTTATACTATAGGTACTACTAGATATGATCTTTCAAAAGGTTTATGTGTTGTGTAACACATAGGTGGGTAAAGATCCCCCGTAAGAAGCCGGGGTTAGCCGCTAGTCATAGTAGTCATAGATACTTGTACATCCCACCTTCCTATACCGTACAGTGTCCGTACTACTAGTACCATTGCCCGCGCCGTCTCCTACCCAAGTTCGGTACAAGACGCGGCTCGTATCGGCCGCTAAGCCGCGCCCGCAGCGCAATCAATCAACGCGGCTTACCGTACCCCCCGACGTATTGGGGGCATTAATCAATTGGGACTCTTCAGTTTGTTATGTGTACATGCCTGGTTATAGAAAAGGCATTTTCACTTATCAAATCCTTTTAAGGGTTCCGTAGCCTAAGGGAGCTCAACGGGACCCTATTTATATGCTTACGCTATCCATCCGTCCGTCTGTCCGTCCGATCCTAACTTTTTTAGTCTTTCCGTAATATATCTATACTTTGAACTTTTTTTAGTTTTTTTTTAAGGAACTGAAGTTTAAAGGGGTTCCCTATTCAAAAAAAATTTTTTTACGTATGATGGTCAAGTGTGAGTTGGGCTCGCGCTGATTCGATTTTAAATCGAATTCAAATCGGAATATAATAATACCTACCTAAGTACCTACTCTGCGGCGGTACGGAACCCTCGGTGCGTGATTCCGACTCGTACTTGACCGGTTTTCTTAAGTACACACAACATCACACCTAACTAACCATTAAAGACAGAGCAGAGAGAAAAAGAAAGAGATGTATATATGTGTATTATGTCAACAACATTCGATTCTAGTGCGACTCTCTCATGCAATATTTCTGATTTCTGAAGTGTATAGCTAGACGTGTTGCTGTGTGTACACTTCGTTGTACAAAACAAAAGTCTAAAGCACAATATTTTGGAATTAAAAAAAAACCGTTCAAATCTGCCATTTCAGCCAGTCCGGCGCTAGATTTAAAAATCGACCCTCTGAGAGCTTCTGAGGAAATCTTTTGTCCTTTATCATGTCATATCTTATCTTTTTGACATTACAAGTCCAAAAACGGTGACATTGATAACATTATAAAGCGTTAAAATATCAGCCATTTTATATTTTTTTCAAACTACATATTTCCTGTAATTCATGTACCTAAGCAGGTCGCTCGCACGTGACCGTATAGATACTTGTAAAGTTGTTGGTAATCCTTTCAAGCCTTTGCCTCATTCAATTCCGCCACTATTTAAAAAATCGCATAATAACAGAAAAGTGAATAAAAAAGCTATTGAATTGGCGGCCTTCAGCGGCTCCAGCGCTGAGGCCCTCGCTGCGCCGGCGCCTCCGATTGTAAGCGCTGAACGCGCTTTGTGCGCGCGCTGTATTGAATTTATTGCTTTGTGTGGCTTCCTCAATGTTAAAAGGAAAAATAAAATTCAGCGACAAGGTGTTTCAAAGCAATGTGGGTACTTTTTAGAAAAATGGGTAGCTTTGCCAGCCAGTTTTAGGCTGGGCTACATCCCACACAAAAGTATATATGAGACCGGGTAAAACCTCGTATCCAAAAATATACGTTTTTCATGCTGTATGGATACAATAAAATTACACACAAATGTAAATGTATTGCACGAATAAATGTTTTAATGTTTTATTTGGGCAACACGGTACAATATTACTTAAAGGTAAAAGAAAACATGGATTTAACAACAACAAGCGAAGTTACCATGAGTTAGAGAAACATACTAGCAATAAAGGAAGCGTGGGTACAACAATAGGAGTAGTTAATAGCAACAGGAAGCAATATTACAAACATGCAACTAGAGAACACTACTTACTCTAAAAGATGATTTAAATTTAGGAAGTGACAAAGTAAAAATAAAAAGGGATGAAAATGAAATTCAAAATAAATATTATAAAGCTGAAGAGTTTGTTTGTTTGAACGCGCTAATCTCAGAAACTACAGGTCCGATTTGAAAAATTCTTTCAGTGTTAGATAGCCCATTTACTGAGGAATGCTATAGGCTATATAATTATCATACCAACATAAATTGAAGCTAGGGCGGGTCGCTAATAAAAAATATAGCAGGGATATATTTACATACAAAGACGAACTTATCCCTTTAAGGTAGAGAAGGTAATGAGTAATGACCTAACTAAAGTAATAAAGTAATTTCATTAAAATTTCCATGAAGTTTCGGTGTGAATACGAGTCATTATTCATGGTCCTTAGCTATTTGGACACCGAGCTGCTAGTTTAATTCGGTAAAATGGAACCTGCTCCGACGCGACGGACGCGCCCCGAAAGATTAATGATTCCAGACGGGTTCGGGGAGCACACACTAGTCTGGGTTAACATATTGTTTGAGTGCAGTCGGCGCCCATGACATTACAAGCCTTTTTTTTATTACGAAACTGATCTTGTAGGCACTTTAATGGGTATATTATGAACCATTATGATACAGTAAAATTACAGGAAATATAATTAAATTATTTATAATTCTTGAGTATCCAATTAACTAAGGAACAAAAACGGCTATAAGTATAAAGGCACAACATTTTTGACTAAAAAAACTTATTCCCTACGCTATTTCGCAAAAAAGTGAAAATATATTCTAAACACTGCATTGCTTTCTTCCTAAATCGTGTAACTCCCTACAAGCCTTACTGGACAGCACGATACGAGTACAGTCATCGGTGATAAATCAGCCGCCCTTACAAATAGCGTGTGTTGGCCTCTCCCCGCGCGGACACCTCGTGAACTAATGTGCTCGGCTCCACCGGTTTTATGGCGTGAAGTGGATACACTGCCCTCTATTACCGATTACGGGAAATAAAACTATACCTAGTTAAGTAAGTATGTATGTTTGTATGTAGTTTAACACGTTCCCTGTCCGGGTGCCCCCAATGTGGGGTCATGAAGCTTCTTTTCAGGAGTCCCAGCTTCTACTATGGGGTCACATCCCCAAACTGAATGCACAGTTGGACTTGTGACATTGTCAGATCAGTGAACGTGTTAACAGTCCTTTTGTAACATCAAAAATGTATAGGGATTAAAAATATATCTATATTATCTTGATATTTTGCAATGCACTGTGTTCCGATGAATTTTTGGACACAGGAGGAACACTTTTACCCGTAGCATCCCGTAGGCTTGCACTACTAACAAGAAATTGGAATAAAACACAGTTCTCAAAGTTGCGACGTGGCAACGACGCACCCAGTTAAACAACAGTTTTTGTACAAATATTGGTCCGTGTTGTCAATTCCTATTAAGTTTTAGACTTGTGCTATGGGTACATAATGTCAAATTTATTTGTACACATACCAAAGTGACAGAAATTTTACCTCGTAAATACTAGCACCCATTTCACAAATATCTATCTATCTTACCGGGATTTCAACCCAGGACTACTGTAGCCTCGTAACCAGGGTCACCACCAACTAGACTAACGTGCCATCAAATAAATTTAACCATTAAATAAAAAACATTTGGTTACTTTACCTTTACCACAACTACCAACCGCGCCAATCGAACAGCACGTCCGCAAACAGTAAACCAATCTGTGCGATCCCGCATTCCGGGAATCCCGGCAATCCCGCCGCTCCGCATCCGCCGGGATCGACGCGGTATTAGTTCTGTTTGCTGGCGGAATCGCTTTCTAATGCAAAATCACTTCAGTGGATTTTGATATTGAATTTAACTTAAATTGGTGCGTTTTTTAAAATTTCATATGGCAATGCTTTTGTGCTCAGCCTCAATAGGTTACCGGGGTTCAGTTAGTTTCTTATCTCTCTAAACAGAATTTTTAAATAGAATAAAATGTCCATCAGTTTGTGAACAACAGTAAAGTCTCAGCAAAAGTAACTACGCAACTGACGAGGTCAAAATGATCTGCACTCGACTATTGACAAGAGAATGTGTCGTGTCTAGATCATTTTGAGCATGTTATTCTGTTTAGCTACTTGTGATGCTGACTGTACCTAAAGATTGCGACTGAGATGATTGTATTAAGGATGTCTTAGTGCATTCAAGTCATCAACATCATCGCACCAGCCGAAGGCCGTCCACTCTACGGCGTCAACTTTATTCTGAACCAAAAATGGTTCCATGGTTCCAACACAGAAGTACCTATGTAGGTTTATTTCTTACATTTCCAAGTATAGATCGCATCCCTCATCTGACAATATGTAAGTATAGCAGCATTTGTGTTTGGTCTCTAATTAAGATTCAAACTGGTTTTAAAAAGCTTTTATTTAACTTGCAATAATGTATGTAGGTATGTATGTAAGGGTCAAATCTTGCAAGTTAAATTTGACCCACTTTGCGGTCTCCGATGAAGCTGAAAATTTGCATACGCCTAAAGTTCTGATGTGATGACAATACAATAATATAGTACCATCGAGCTGGTCTGATGATGGGGACAGACTCGTCATAGGAACTCCTAAATTAGACATGATAAACTCGTCGTGTTAGGGCTTGCTAAAATCGTCTTCACAAGTAGATGACGATTCTGCAAAAAAAGTACAATCGACAATAAAAGCTTGTCCCAAAAATGAAAATATTGACTGATACTTATCGATTAATTTTGCATACTTTAAAATTAGAGTAACATGTATACAGCAATGTTGACAACTTATAAGTTTCAGCTGCTGACGCCCGAGGGCGTTCCGGAACTTGGCCTTTGCCGCGCGCGCACTTCTTTTAGCGAACCGACACGCCAGCGCTTCACTTTGTTCAGTTCCAGTGAAGTGATTTCAAAGTTCATAAAGTTTTGGTAGTGCGAATTCTGCACATCTGTTTCGAGGCATGGAACAAATGAACTGGCTTAGGAATAGTTACGAAAATAATGAATGTGCTGTTAAATTACTGCGTCTGCGTGTAAAATACCACGTTGTTTGATGAAGAAGTAAGGTAGGTAGGTCCCCCGCGTGGTTGCCGGGTAAGAATAGTGCCACTCCATATCCTCCCGTGGATGTCGTAAGAGACGACTAAGGAAATAAAGGCTGTGGAGTATACTGTTAGGCGATGGGCTTGTAACCTGTCACTAATACACTGGTAAACATCTTAGCCTAATTGCACAAAATGTGGTTACAGAATGATTAACAAGTTTTTAGAGTTATTAGTAATTCTGTAGCTCTGCCTACCCCACTCTGGGAATAATATCTTATGTATATGTGTAAGGTAGTAAGTAGTCGCTACATAGCACTGCTGCGGATAAATATGGTCAAAATTATATTAGTGGTTAGTAGAAAAGGGCATAAGGTAAGTTTGTATCAAGAAAATTGTCATTTTTTTTCTCAGCGGCCACGGATGATTTCTACATATTTATTTAGATTGCTATTATAGCTATAGATATATGTAATTTCTGGCGTTAAACAATATCAGAAAGGAAATATTTAAGATTTAAGGATTCAGTTTTTGGTGCTAAAAATAAGCCCAGGTATGAATATTTAAATATCTTAACTCATTCTATCTATCATAATTTACCACTTTTATGAATAGCCATCTTAAAAATGTATGACTTTTACAAAAGTCATTTTTATTTTTTACCCAAACCCCTTTCATAGAAGTTTTGTAGTGATACTATAGGTATCTATTGTTCAGTTAAAACGAAAACAACTTAGACCTGCTAGTTGATTGTAGCCTGCAGAATAAAAAAAACTAAGCATACTTAGAACGAGGTTCCACCCCAACTTGCTGTAACAACATTTACATTTTGTTGACCTACTGGTAATAGTGTTAGTCAATTGTTTTAGATTATAATTGCTTAATTTTTGTCTATTACTAGTGAGGCTATTGTCTTCTGCTTTTTGGGTACCTACTGACTAACGAAGGTTGAAATCAGCTCCGCATAATCTTCTATTTCTCCCGTGGCGAACCAGTTGGGGTCACAACTCCTGTCCATTCTCGTATATAGACTACTAGCTTCTGCCCACGACTCCGTTCGCGTGGAACCTGTTTATATCGAAGGTCCATACAAATGTTCACCCTCTATTTCAACCCCTTAGGGGATGCATTTCGGGAAAAAAACTATCTTATGTCCTTCCCCAGGATTCAAACTATCTTTGCACCAATTTTCACCTAAATCGGTTCAGCGGTTTAAGCGTGAAGAGGTAACAGACAGACACACTTTCGCATTTATAATACCTATTAGTATGGATATTTGCTTGTTGCTGTTTAAAAACCAGGGGTGTGATTCTCTCAAGAAGCAAAAGTGAACGAATGAACGAGTGATGTCCAAGCGGCGAGATTAAATAGTCCCGTCAGTGCGAACAAAACACATTGTAGCGCGTGCATTTTCAATTAAGCAGCATGGTACCTGCCGATGGGTCGAACGTATAAGGCTGCTTAATTGAAAATGCACGCGCTAAAATGTGTTTTGTTCGCACTGACGGGACTACTTAAACTCGCCGCTTGGACATCACTCGTCCGTCCGTTCGACCGTCGTTGTTTAGAGAATCACTACCCAGTACCTAAAGTCTGAAATGCAGCTCCCCTCCATACAGACTTCTCGCCGGGAGCTCGACGCCGTCGCTGCACCCGCACAAAGCACCCGCGACGAGTATCGAGCGATCGAATAGGAATCTGTGACAGACCGTTTTCCGATTTTTTACTTTTATTACTTATACGTTTTTTACAAGCGGTGGGAAAAAGTGTGTGGGATATTTGGTGAGATTCCGATTGTGGATGTACATTTAAAGTTAGAAGTGTATACGTTCTCAAGGCGTTAAAAATATCTATACTCGCCTATGCCACTGATAACAAGGTTTATTCATAGGTACATAATTATATTGGCACGATGGCCGTAAAAATATTAATGCTTTTGACTGGTACCACGATGTCAAAACTTTATCAGTGTGTTTACGATATCGAATCACGATGGTCTAAGCCAAAGTGGAATAGAGATCCTGATTACGTCTTATGTTATGGGCCGTTTTTGGGATATAGAGGTTTTAAGGGGTTAAAAACCCCCGATTTAACGGCGCCACATACTTTAAGAGCTGATATCTCTTTAACGGCTTAACTAATTTTCATGAAATCTTACCACCACCGCTAGAGAACCTGCTTTCAAATAAAAAAAAACACATCCAAATCGGTTCTTCCGTTTGGGAGCTACGATGCCACAAACAGACACTCAGATACATAGACATAGAGATACACGTTATAAACTAACACCCCTATTTTTATTTATTAGTTATTACCCCTTATTTTTAATTTAATGTCTTTAAAGAGACGTTGCTAGCTATAGTCATATTGTTAATTTGGAAAAGTTTAAAAAGCGTGACGTTAAAAAAAAAACCCCTCGACTCAAAACAGATAGCCTACCGCCAAACAGCAGCGTTCTCATTGTTGTGTTCCGGTTTGGGGATAAGACAGCCGGTGAAATGACTAGCATAGAGGCATTCCATCTTAGTCCTCAGGGTTGGCAACGCATTTGCAGTCTTAGGATTGCATTGCAGTCTTGTGAATGCGAATGTCTATGGGTCACAGTTTCCACTTACCATCAGGTGGCCTGTGTGCTCGTTTGTCTTCTCTATGCCATTAAAAAAAAGGTAGGTCCCCGACGTGGCGACGCTTGAATCAAAATATTAATACATACTTATAATAAAACTTATAGGGCCAATACTTATTATTTTTTACTTTTTAGAGGTTTTTCTTTTCAGACTGTTATGAGGCGGGGGTTTTTAATTTTTTAAATTTCTCTGGTGTTTAAAGCTCTATAAAGGCAACGTGGATGTCGACGCTATGTCGCATTTCCCTTTTCCAGTCTGTTCGCAATTCATTTGGTAAATACAAACCGCGAATCCAGATGGAAAGAAATGATTGCGAGCGAATTGCAAATTCATTTGCTAATTATTTATAGTACTTTACTTACTTGGTGAATTAATTAATTTAAATTTTAATAGGTTTTTTTGATTTATTCGTCGTTGTAAAACCACAGGAAATGAAAATGAATTTACCTTTTCTTGAAAAATATAATATATTTTAATTAGTATTAACTTTAATTAACTAATTTCTTAAATATATGCTCACTAAAATTATGAACGTAACCTATAGAAATTAACCATTCCTGACGTATCCAAGATGATTACTTCATTAAATTAAGTAAGTTAATTTCTAGATAATTGTCCGTCTGTCTAATTGATGTGTAGGTACAAAAGATCGGGTAGCTTTAACAGTTTTTTACCTACGTGGAGTCTTGTTGTGACCCCATAACGAAACAATCACTTAGAAAACAACATAGAGCAATCTAAAACCCACAGAATTAACTTATCCAATGATATTATGAAGACTGAAATATTATCGAAATATAAGGAACTCGCCAATTAATTCAAGCCGCGTTAAAAACCTTCTTTATAATTATAATATCATGAACAATCTAAAACTTGAACATAAAACAGAATCTGAACAGACACTAGTTCTCTCACTGGAATCCCCGTCACTGGTCTCCAACAAAACCCCCATTGTTTTACACTTTACAAATTAAAACTGCAACTGCATTTTAAACCTCAACAACTTCAATCCGAAGACATGCAAAGAAAGCCAGTATAATAAGACCAAGTTAAGCTGCAAAAAAGTGCAGGGAAACTTTGAAAGCCCCGCAGTTCAGAACTTACGGCGCTTTGTCAACTACCCGAGATTCATTCATATTTAAACAACTTCAAATGCATCCGACTGCAGCTTATTTATAATATTTTAATATTATGTTAATTATGTCTTCGAACATGTAAAGTTGGTTTACGGAAGGGCGATTTTTAATAACTCAATGTTGCCATTTTAGAAAAAAATAAAGAAAAATGTAAAGCGAGACACTTGGCGAGGCGGAAGGCAGAATCATGGCAGATGAACAAAGTCGGTGCTTGGTAACTGAAAGATGGCTAAGGAATTAAAAAAATCCAGTACAGTAAAACACAGTTGATATGGCTTACCGATGTACTTGCGCAGATGACAATTTTTGAAGCGCGGAAACCAATGAGCATGATCCACGCGTTGCGCGGGTTTATTGCTGTGCTATTATTGGTTATTAGTGACGCCATGTTGACGCTCATCCGGCGTGTCATTCAGTCAGCCGTCAAACGTGCTTGAGATGCAATTTAATTTGCACCTTATAACTATTACCTACGATCAAAATCGTGGGATTTAGCGTGCTTTTGGAAATCATCGGAATCGTTCGTGTCTGCGCGAACGAAGATTCACGATACGCCATATCAATTGTGTTATACTGTACCTTCTGCCCGTGGGATGGATGCCATCCGTCAGACAAACGGTGGAGAGTCAATGGATGCAGAACAGTTTGTGGATGCAGGCTGATTAGAAGTATGGTTGAAGAAGTAACTCATTTCATTGAATGAGGTACAGTCTGCGAATTTTGTTACATCCAATGATAATTAGAAGAGGAAGTAGATACTTAGAAGATCAAAAAAAGACCAAATTGACCACTGTTGACGATAACTAACTATCTTACTCTCGTGTTTTCCGTATCTGTCTATCATTCACTAGTGAAACAAGTGAACTATGCAACTGCGACTATTTTCAAACGCAATTTACTAGAAACGTAATATAGGTATCTATACTTTTATAATATCATCGGTTACATCCAAACTATTGCCCTGAATAACCAATCAATTATAAAAACTTACACGTCAAAAGATTTCGTGATAAAACCATTTCCTTATCCACTTGAACCAGCGGGGTGAATCCACAAACTTTTACATCAATCACTTTTCACACCCAAATTCGATTAGCAAAGTCTATAAAAACCCCGCGGAGTTGGTCCCCCTGTTAACTATCGATGGCAGCGTTACGGCGCGAGGGCGGCGTTTACTGGCGTTTGATGGAGTCTCGGACACTTTACGACTGTGTGGTCACTGAGTGGGACAAGCGTGATTTTACCACATTTTACTATCAGTTGAAGGGGTGATAAGTTTTATTTGGTTAAGGAAGCGTTACTCGTTCCTTGTTTACCAGTGATTGGAATAAATTAACATAATTTACCTTAAGTTGACACATCTTTATTCACAAATGATTATATGTAATTAATTCAGGCGTATATTAAGCATTTTAGCTCTATATTTTACATATTTATTTACGCAGGCATTATTGTATGCATTTCAAAATTTGTAAAACTATACTTCTGAGTGACTAAATGTATTTTTTAAATATTCAGAAAAGAAGTTTATAACTAAATTACAAAAACGTATAGTTTGATATTGTGTGATAACAGTCTATCAGTTCTATCACACAATATCATTTGTTCAAATATAGATAAGTACCGTTTTATTGATGCAAAAAAAATGTGTAACAGCAATTTTTGAATTAAAGCAAATAGAATCATGTAGACCGTTTTTTAAGAAATATAATATACTAACAGTACCAATATTTTGGATATTTTGGATGCATGTTTATTTGTGTATGAAAATTAGCATATATTTATCCGCGCTAAATCAATGTTTACAAATCCTTTACATATCCAAATTATCACTTGTTGCTAAGAATAGTTATATTATGTGTATAAAATTATTTAACAAGCTACCGGCAACAATAAAAGACCTAACCTTCGCAAAATTTAAACGAGCTCTGAAAAGATGGCTGGCGGAAAAGTATTTTTATAGTATACAGGAGTTTTTAGACTATAAGTAGAAACATACTTCCTGAATTCACATGGCATGTATGGTAGATTTTAGTGATACGAATATTATTTTTTAGATCTAATTGTATCTAAAATTATGTGAAATAAATTATTTGTATTTGTATTTGAATTTCCAATTATGCAATACTTCTTATACGAGTGCGTAATGTACGTATTTACGAAGCTCATGGAGTGTGAAACCTCCTCATCCATTCAAACATCATTACATTAATGAACCCACTACAAAACAAATGAAACGTCATGACTAACGCTGTTACTGCCTGTCCCGTGGGGCCCAGCCCTAGCTACAACCCCCAACCAAACCAAAATCAACTCAAAAACTATTACTTAAAAGCGCATTCTCGATCGCTACACGTTAATAACTTATTAGCCAAATTGCACTTTATGTTCTGAGCAATAAGGGGCACAATTTTCAAAGTGACAGTCACGACGAGCGCAGATCAGCCTCATTCAAGTCGGACACGTAGCTTGTTTGTTATTTTACAAGTCTTTATGTTTTTTATTTTAGTTCAGGGCAGTTTTAACGACGTCTCGGGCTGCTTTTCTGGAAAGTTCGTGGAATCACCCCGGACGCGACGCTTAGCTTCAGATTATCCTACATGAAGAAACATCTTGAAGGGTAGGACTATAAAAGTTCAAAGCTGATAGATCAGTATCCCCGAAGGATCCGATGTTTTTATTGATGGCGTGTTTCCTATTATAAAAGGCCAGCTTGCGAAACAAATCGATTTCGATTTAGATCGCAATCACAACATGAGTTTTCTCCCTACGACCGTGGTCATGGGAGTACATTTTATATTTTATTTTGTTCATTTAGATTGCACCCATACACTGGTTAACATCTTAGCCTAATTGTGCAAAATGTTGGTAATTTTGTAGCTCTGCCTACCGAAGAATGAGGGCGTGAGTTTATGTATGTACAGTCACGATCATTAATTTGGTACCCACCTTAGGTCCAAAGTCAATCTGACATTCTACAACAATAAGGTTGAGTTTCCTAAAAGATACAAGTGACGTGACATCTCTAATGACATTGACGACTTCAAGCATATTTTTGTTGAAATGGGTCCCAAATTAACGATCGTGACCGTACAGTCACGAGATTTAATTTGGTACCCACCTTAGGTCCAAAGTCAATCTGACATTCTATAAACAATAAGGTTAAGTTTCCTAAAAGTTACAATGACTTGACATCTCTAATGACATTGACGACTTCAAGCACATTTTTCTTGAAATGGGTCCCAAATTAACGCTCGAGACCGTACGTAGTTGACTTTGCTATTCGTCTGTCTGTCTCTCCGTCGGTTTGTCAAGACCCTTGTTTCTCTGTTAGGCTTGTAAAAGATAAATACAGCAAACAGCAGCGGGACTTTTCAAGGGTCCTAAGCTCTATACATTTTATACATATAAGACGTAGGTGAGGAACCCGCGGTTCTCGAGTTCGACCCGTACTTGACCGGTCTTTTTTATTCAAGTCAAATTAAGTACTCATCATTGGTCACAATACTGCCCGTTTCAAGTGTATAAACTCTTGTAAGATGCATTTCAAAGCTACGTTACATTTATAATAATCACTTAGAGATCTAAAAACGGAATCTGCCTCAAAGACAGATACAAAGCTCTGGCATGCAAATGTCCTCGACTCAGACGATTCTCAGTCGATAAAAGTACGGAATCGAATCAGGGCGGGTGCATAACTGAGTTACGCTCCCGGCGCGAGTGCAGCGAGGAGGTTATACTATATCTATACACTAGTAGACTGGGAAGTTAGGGATATTACAATTTAATTATAAACAGCGAGTTTTTAGAACCTATTTGTCAGATTTGAAAGTGTACAATGTACATAGTGTCTTTTGTTAAGGTTTTGTTTATTGACATGTTCAAAAATAACCTCTCATTATTTTGAATTAAATATTTCAGCCTATGTCACATGTGTGAAATAGACATAAATTCAAGGAAAATTATTCTTAGACGAATGTGGAGTATGTCAAAGTGACACTGTAAATAAAATCCTAAGGAGTCTCAGAGGTTTTGATTGACTACGTCACGTTGAGATAGTCCAAAGTCTTCAAGGTATTATTTTCCTTTACTGTACATACATACAGTCGAAAAACGTAACCCTCCTTCAAAGCAGTCGGATACTAGTACTGTACCGTGGATAGTTAACTCAATATCGTTATCGTTATTTAAGACTGCGCCGAGCAAACGCCGAGCGTCCAGTGGCGCCCTCATTACTATTATTGGGTTTTCTAATTAACTCTAAGAAAACGCATCTAACAATCTACCTACACCTTCTAAACGTCACGTTTTTCCGGACTGACGAACATGCAGTAGTAGTTTGAAGAGTACCGTCGTGTTCTTAACCTGTATTTATGTATGTGTAGTTTTATGATAGATTGTCCCCTGATATTTATTTATAAATTATTCATGTATCAACAGGGATGGGAATAGGCAGTGCTCATTTCCTGAGCTTTATGCATGTTCATTCAAATACCTAATCCCATGTCACTTATGCACGAATGAACATAATAAAGATAAAAGATATTTATTCAGTAAGTAGGCCACATGGGCACTTTTACACGTCAAGAATCTACCAGCGCTTCCCAAGAGGAGACAACTGCAAAGAAGAAGAATGCATCAAGTCAAGGTTGATAAGCACCTATACCAATCCGATACATAAATAAATTATAAATATAATCAAGGGACAATATGGATCTAATGAGCTTGACAATAAGCTAGTTAAGTATTACAAAAAACAGCAGTAAATAATTCGATCAGCTCCAACAAAAACCGCTTAAACATTTTCATATCCTTCTTATACATATTCATACCTCATTCGCGCCGGGATTTCCCAAAAACAATAAATTTTACAGCATCTTTTTACAAGGGCGTTGTTGGATCATGTCGGTGGGGGTATTCTTCCTCTCTTTGGCCCTATGGTTACCCCTACATCCCCTATGAGGGAGGACAGCTAGTGATAAAGCCAACCAGGGTCACTGATACGTATTAATACATAATTCTCACGCGGTCAGGGCTTAAGTGAACCTAGTTTAGTGGTGGTAAGTCCTTGAACAGGGTCCGTCAAGATTGCTACCCTATCTTAAGCTTTTACTATGTACTTTAACCTACTACCCCTAGCAGCATTGTAGTGTTCCAGTATGGAGATAAGACAATAGGTGAAATGACTAGACTACAGGCTCCATGTAATGTTAGTCTTCAGGGCTGGCCACTTATTTGCTGTTTTAAGATTTGACATTGTAAATGTGTATGCGTCAAAACCCACTTATCTTATCTTATCTTATCTGTCGTGCCATTTACCCTCTTAGGTACACACTCAGTTGTTCGAATGTGCAGGTTTCCACAAGATGTTTTTCCTTCACCGTAAGAGCATCGGGTAATGCACTTAAGTTAGAAAAACTCATTGGTACATGGTGACCGCGTGGGTTCGAACTCGGTATCTTACGATCACAAGTCGACCCCCTAAGCCACTAGGCCACCGATGCTCTTCAAATCCCACTTAATATCAGATAGTCTATGTGATCGTTCGCTTTCTTCATGCTTAAGAAAAAATCCAGTTCTATCGAGCGTATGTTAGAGATAATAACACCAATCGTGAAACCTCATAACTTTTTTAATACCAACTTTGTCATCATAAAGGGCGTTGTGATCGCGCCATGCATAATATTTGGGCGGCGGATTCAGTGGCGATGATACTGATGGAATATGCGGGGGCTAATCAAGAGGTTGCTGGGCTTCCGTTATTAACTCCGGGGTTGCTGTTGGCGAAATATAGGAGGATATTTTGGGGGATATGTTCAAAATGTTCTAAGGAATTTGGTTTAGTTAGGTACTATAGGGCGATTGGTTATTCAACATGATACATTTAAGGGGCATAGTAGAGTTCATTTTGTAGTAAGAAAAGGTAATTTAGTTGCCTGTCGGAAAATCAGTAGTTAAAGACTAAATGTGAATTTATTTCTAAAAATATAGGTACGTATGACATGTAGTATACATAGTCATATTTACGAACTAAGTTCATCTGTTAAATAAGGTAAAATGTTTTTCTTTCAGAAAGTCATTGGATTTTTGTCTGAAGGATTTTTCGGACATGGCCTTTTTGATGCTAATGAATAAACTCAACTTTACCATTCTCTTTTAATGTTCATAGAAATATGCTAGCAAAATTTCCCCACTGATTCAAATTGCTCTTTACAATATGTTAAAAGCATAAGAACCTTATATAGACGACATCGACAGTCTCCTAACTAGACGTGTGTTTTGAACAATATCATGTTCCTCGCTTTTTTTCTCACTAAACCTAGGTAGAGTCACGAGATTAAATTTGGTACGGTCACGAGCGTTAATTTGGGACCCATTTCAAGAAAAATATGCTTGAACTCGTCAATGTCACTAGAGATGTCAAGTCATTTGTAACTTTTAGGAAACTTAACCTTATTGTTTTAGAATGTCAGATTGACCTTAGACCTAAGGTGGGTACCAAATTAAATCTCGTAACTGTACCCACCTTAGGTCTAAAGTCAATCTGACAATTCTACAACAATACGCTTGAGTTTTCTAAAAGCTACAAATGACTTGACATCTCTATTGACATTGACGACTTCAAGCATATTTTTCTTGAAATGGGTCCCAAATTAACACTCGTGACCGTTCATAAACTTTCACACTATTTGCTAAAGTTCTCATCTGCAACAAGCCCTTATGGCAAATGGTCGCAAAAACTTAAGCTACTTACACCCAATTTACAGCATGTAAAGTGAGCTAATGGCTGGTGGTGAGCCAGTGCCGGGTTCGCTTCCCGGCAAAAACTGGGGGGTCGGCAGCGGGGCGCTATGACACGCCTCATACGGGCTGGAAAAACCTTGTTTCCGTGGCGTTATATTTTCTTGTCCATGCAGCCCCGATATTGTGTAAAGAAATTAAGGTCAGTTTGTTGACGAGGAACAGGACCTGACATTATGACTTAAACTAATATTAGTTGCTTAATTAAATATAGGTAGTTAAAAACAACAACTTTGAAATTCAAAAGATTATTTCCAAAAGATTTCCAAATATGTTTTCTAGCAAAAAGTTCCGTTCCGAAAAGTTCTGAGTCGATCTGAAAGCGCTGTGCTTTTTATTGATTAACAACTTTCAATGTGAAATATGAATTAGTAATTAAGTAAATAACTTCGAAAAACCTGATCAGTCGGTTTAGCATGCAAGAACACGAGAATACGTCAAACGCGAGTTAGTGTCAAATATGTCTATCCCATATTGTAACGAAAGGGTAAACGTTTTAGGTTTTGAAAAAAAAAAAAGTGTGATATGAGTCCTTTTATGCCGTCCGTGAGTTAATATTATATTCTAAGTATGTCATTTATCGGTATTGTTAGAATAATAAAAAAAAAAAACTATCAAGCAAGTGTGGGTGAGGTCTATTTCATAATAATTTTCATTTGTCATAACCTGTAATTGGCATAGCAATAATAATACTGAGTCGGCCTGCCTGTACAGTTTCAAATATGACAAAAGAACTTAAAAAAACTGCTGCTTAATGATGCTATCGCCACTTGAGAATATTGTTGTCCCAGTTATTTATTTATTTATTTATTTCCACAATAATAGGCTTACAGTTTTATCCAAATCGCCTATCATGTTAGCTAACAATTATTATAGAATATTATACAAAAAAAAAAAAAATTTGTTTGTTATCATGTCAAACATGTTTTTTTTCCAAGCTATATTGAAATATCTGTCTTCAATAAGCTGTGTTCGTGCGGCGATAGATTTCGCGAGTGAGTTAATCAGCTCGCGCTAGATTAGCTGCATAGGCGAGCCCACCAACCACGTTATACAGCTAGCTGGTATTGCTGTGTCCACTAGGGGCCATGTCCACTAGATTAATTTATTGTTCAACGCTGCTGGCAGACAAAGCGATTGATATTTAGACTTTATACGTTACTAGTATGGCTGCGTCTATATCGCGTGTCAAATGTGGATAAAGCATCCGTCGCTCTCGTACTAATTTACGTGTCAGAAGGTGACAGATGCTTTATATAAACTTTATCACGCGATAAACGCAGCCATATTAGGGCCCAGGGTATGATATAGTTATCTAGTGGTTTAAGGTTGTTTCATATTCGTAAATGTCGAAATGAGCTCAGAGGTGATGAAATATTACTTTTTCTATTCTTTAAATAAATGAACGCAGTGGTGACAGTCCATGCTCCTAAAGTTTGGCAAAAACATGATGAAAAAGTAGCACATTCTAGAACCTTAGTGTGCACAAAAGATCTTCGAGAGTCAAAGTGTATCCAAATAGTTTTGTGTAAGAAAATGTAATATTGACCCAGCCACTGCAATATTGGTACAGATACTAACTTTCAGATGATCTACTACAAAACATAATTGGTGTCTTGTTTACTGTAAACCTGTTATTTTTAATTCTTAAAAAACATCTTAGCTTGTTTATGCAAAATGTGCAATGGTAACAGAATTAACAACTGATTGTTAAAGATGTTGGTAACTCTGTAGCTCTGCCTCCCCACTCTGGAATGAACGCAGGACGGTATGTTTTTATTTAATATGTTCTCGTGTCATTATATTTATCTTTTTCTCTATGGCTATAGTACTGTCAACGTTATGACAGCTGTAAGCAACTAGGACAGTGAAGGTGGCCAAGTTTGAGACAGTACGATAATATGTCAAAGCAATTACGTTTTGACGAACGTATCATAGTACAAACTTTCATTATAGTTTACCGAATGATGATTTGGTAAAACATTGATTAACCTAGAATATGGACAAATTTCTCTTAATGTGTTTTACGTATGTTTTGAGTGCACACTAAAACAGCACGTAGTGTATAAGCCAAGTTCTAATTTCGTAACATTGTTTTTTTTTACACCGTAAATTGCTAAAAAGGCTTGTATAGCGATGCGGATACTCGTTCACTTAGCTTTAGGCGAACATGCGTCGGCAAATAGAAAACTTTTTCGATACAAATTGGAAGCTCATACTAGAACTTTTAGCGTCCTGCGGCGTGCAATCCAAACACGGTTTAAACTTTAATAAAAGCTTTTACTGGACAGACTAGCTTTTTTTCATACATTTGTATTTTCTAGTTCGTTTTGACAGAGCTTTGACAAGTGTGTTAGCGCTTTAAATTTAACTATCAACAATAATAATAATAAATAATAAATATCATGTCCAAACTAAGCTCTAGGCTTGTAAAATAGGTACAACGATATAAATACTTATATAGATAGACATGATATATACATTAAATCACGCATGTTTTCCAGAGAGGTAGGCAGAGACTCTTTCCTCTTGCTACGATCTTGACAAATTTCTTTCGCTTCTTCCACATTCATACATCGAGTCATGCACGTTGCACGCACGTCGGTTTCGGGTACTTAAGATTCGGGCCTTTTCTAGTATTTCTACGATTTGATTCGAAAAAGTACGCCTAGGGCGGCCCCTTTCGACCCTTCCACTCACTTTCGATCTGTATATCTCTTTCATTACTATCAAGTAAATAAGAGCTATCATAACGTTGACTATATGATAACATCAAAAGCAATATCGTTTTACAGCGTAGAATGATGGTCCAGACTCTTAGGTAAAATAAACAAAGGTTTACCTTATCTTGGTTTGAAACTACAAGTACATACTCGTATTATATGATAAGCTTTACCTATGTAAGCGTACCCAACGAAGTTTAAGCGGCGCCCGAACATCGACGCGGTGGTGTATCAGATTAAATCTTAACCTTACACCTATTAGTTTAGACCAGACTCTACGATATATAATCTGAAATTCAGCTAGGAAATATCATCTTTGCGTTAGAAATTAATTTTGGAAACAGGGCTAAAGCGGGTGATCTGGATGGCTAGTTGAAAACTGCGAGTACTTCGACCCACGACAACCAGAGAACTGCTAAAGTATCTAAAGCTTGCTTCTCAACGGTTATTTATCGTGGGTAGTACGAGTTCCGCGATTCACAGAGACTTTGCTTTGTACAAAGGTTGTTAAGAAACGCACACTGGTCCAGCCATCCATCTACAAGGTCCACCAATACGAAATCTTAAGTCCGTTGCGTCGTTCAAACACAACCTTAAGAAACTTGTTTTATCTATCCAAGTATCCGGTACATAAGCAGTCGTACTGACACACATGTACACACACACACACACACACACACGCACACATGCACACACACTCACACACACGCACACACGCACACACACTCGCATATAATGTACGTTCAATCACATGCATGGTTAGTTGTACGCAATTGTATGTAGTTTTTTGGTTTTGTTTAATTTTAATTAGTATAGCATAGTTATCACGGTGCCCATTTACCTCTCCAGGCCTCACTGAAAACCAGCGTCACGGAATATTAAAATAATATACCGTGGCATAAAAAGCTGAGTGGAGACCATTTTGGGCTTAATGCAGTTAAAATATAATTATATAGTATAAGTTAATTTAATTAAGAAAATTGTATTATTTTAAGTGCTTTAAGTGCCAAATAAATTTTATTTCATTTCATTTCATTTCATTAAAAAAAGGCGTGCGATGGTTCGACAAAGCAAGTTTTATTTCACTATTGTTTCGCACTTCTTGCTTATATATGGTAATCATGTTACTGACCTGGAGCTCTAATTTTTATGTGAATAAAAGCAACTATGAGGTCAACTACCTGCGATATTTAAACAAGGTGGTTTAAAACTTATAACAGAGTACGAGCCCAGATATTGAATCGATCCAAACGATTCTTTGGAAAACTCTACGATTGCAGTACAAGATATCATGTATTAAAGATCAATTTTAGAAAAATCACTTAAGTATGAGTTGAAGTCTTTATGTGTAGCAGTAAATCCAACATAACAATGATTTACTAATACAAACAACAATTGAACAATACTGCCGCGCCTAAAAAAAAAATAATTTGCCGTAATGTCAACTGGTAGAGAAAGCCATTAGGTATTAAATTCACCTTTTTTACTCGAATTTGTATTTTAGTGCGATAAAGATTAAATAAATAAATGACTTAAAACCAGAGCCCGGATTTTTCGCGGCAAAACTAAAAACTGTCGCAATCTAACTAGTGTTAGAAATGACACTTAGGTGTGGCACAAAACTACAAAGTAACAGAAGCCCCGAGCAATTCGGCAATACCGTTGACTGTTTACCATCTCAAGTTTCATAAAACTGGTAAATATTCCCTGAAGATTAGACCCTGAGGGTTGGTAGGCACGAGGTCCTGTTTGCGCGCGCCAATATCACGGCCGAGCGCCCGGCGGTATTTGCTCGCCGAATATAACATGCTCTAACATGGCTTACTATTCCGCGTATTGCTCTGCGTCTGCAATAGACCCGAAAGACAAGAATCATGATGAGTAAATATATTATATTAAATTAAATTTATATTATGCTAGACTAAGTAGTAGGATCATTTTAATACGAATTATGTTTACAAAATGACTAATTACTGAGTTTCTTCCCAGCAGTGTTCTCCTTCTGGGGAAGAGCTGGTAGATGTTCGAAATCCAACAGTTTCTAAATAGTATGTTGATACTGTAAAAACCAGTCTTAAACCAGGCAAGATCGATACAAATTAATAATTGTACAGCCGCCTACAAATATATGTATCACCTTTTTACCTTATTGCATTGTAACAAGGTCCAAAATGTACATCTCTCTCTCCATCTCCTTGTATTCGACTGTACATAACCATAATCATAATGAAATACGTACAAATCAAAAAAGTAGTACAGAGTTCAGTCGTTTACTTAAATAAGTAGATCCTCGTTTACGCTTACTGATAGCTTGAGAGCGAGAAACGGGGTCGGGACTCAGATTGAAGTAGTGAAGTCCTGAGCTACATACACCTTTATTATAATAAAGACATCGCTATGCGGAAGTTTGTCATAGTGTTTAAACTATGCAAAGACTTTTAGGGTATCCGAGCAAAGCGCGCTCAATCGCTCGAGCGACAACATCGCTTACCATATTCAGTGGAAGCGCTGCCAAATGCGCGGTTCGATGCTCTAATTTCATTCAAGTTTTACCGCTGAGCGCTGCGCACAGCGCATAGTTCGCTTTATTCGCTTATTTCCATAACCGGCTAAACGAGTTGTCGAGTTACCAACGAATTGTCTCTGCGTGAAATTGACCGTTTCTGTCGCTTCTTTGTTCAAATAGATTTAAATTGACTTGGCTAGGAGCACTGCCGAGCACAATTTCAGCGCATACTATGTTATAAAGTGTGAAGAACTGACTAGATACCTGCTATTTTAGCTTTCCTATAGATTTCCGTGATTTTCTGTAAGGAGAACTTTAAAAAAACTTTACTTTACGCATTTTGTTGTTATTTTTTAACTGTAATCGATAATATTTTAGTTGGCATCCCAATTTCTTTGGTACGGTCACGAGCGTTTCAAGAAACATATGCTTGAAGTCAATGTCGTTAGAGATGTCAATTCATTTGTACCTTTTAGGAAACTCAACCTTATTGTTGTAGAATGTTTTTATTAGGTAGCTTAGTGGACCATTGTTTGGAAATGCAAACGTCTCCTCTGAGACCGTCCACTACGTACGTGAACTATTTGTTACATTTCTACAATACAAAGTTCATTTCATGAACTGGAAATTCCCCGAGACGGTCAGTATCGTAGCACTAATTATTCATTTCAACTATCTAATTTAATAAATGATCCTTCCCCGAGGAACCATTTAATCCGCTGCCGGCTACGCGTCTCCTCGGGTCACCTCCTGGAATATTAACCCTCTTAATACCTCACTTTACATTCCCCATACTAAAATGACCCATTTCCGTGTTCTTGGTACTGAAATTATTAAGCGTACACCAACATAACAATTCAATTGCACTATACCCTAACATAAAGCCATAAAGTTCTCTATCCTTTAGTCAAAATGTACATGCAATTTTGTGTGATAAACTAGTTGCATATTTCAAAATGCAAGCAAAGTTATCTATGCGATGTAAGTAGCTTTTATAGCAAAGGATTAAAGTTCAGTTTGAAGGTTGGTGGTGCAAAGGGTTGTTAAGGTTCAGTGGCCAGGCTTTGTGGCGGTCAGCGACAATAAGAGAACAGCGCCATCTGTCCGCCGTCGAAATGAAATTTTGATTAGGATTATAATGCTCATCAAGCGCTTTTTACGCTTTTGGCGGGAAATCAGGAAGTGCAGTCCATTATGTGTGCAAATACTCATTTTGAACGCTTCTTTTAGGATGTCAAAGCGTACTTTTTATAGTACAAAGTTGCCATTCACGTCTGTCCGCCAATGTTTACTTTTTCTTTACCACGCAACGGATTTTGATGCGGTTCTCACTATCATTTAGTGAATCTCTTCCGGAAGGATGTACGATGTCGTAATGTGTAAGGTCACTAGTGAATATTAAAATAAGAAAATGAAAGATTCATCAGATATCAAATTCTTCAGGTAATTATAGAAGACATTTTGTTTTATTATGTATACATAGATGTAAGCCAAAGATTTTCACCTAAACATTTTACTTAAGGAAAAATTTCAAATGAACGAAATATTGTACTTAAACAAGGTATCGAAAAGCGCTTAAATCTTTTTTTTTAACTTATGCGAAAAGTAGGAATATAAATAAATAGCTGACTTATTTTATTAGAGCCCCGATTGTTTTGTAACATGGCGTAGATGTACCTACTAGAGAATTACCTTTTCTTCTAGTAATCTTTTCTTCTGTAGGTATCAGTAAGATATGGTAAATGTTTTTGAATTTGGACATGACTTCAGAATTGTACATATTATGTAGTCCTATACCAAGCTGCTTATCGCTAAAGTACTTTAGGGTTCAATACTTCTCAATTATTCATGAAATAAAATTAGGATTACGCATCGTCTAGTCAGTTGCAGCAGATGTGATACGTAGTTAGACATGAATAGCCTACTTAATTCGATTCTCACACAGACTTCTTTTAAAGCGTTCGTAAAAGGTAATCAAATTCCTTCACACTACATTGGTCCAGTCGAATGGAACTCAAAAGGAAGTGTCGGCTAACGCAATCAGCCGGCAGGTGGCGATGGCGTCTCCGTCGATGCATTTACACGCTGTGGAGTAAATACATTTACACTCTGTGGAGTGGAAATCTAATTCAATGGTAAGTCGTGTGCGATCTAAATTTTATTTGTTGCTTAAAATTATTCTTTACATGGACATAATAAGGCTATAAGTAGTGGTAAAAGAAGTCAATCCTGACACCTGTCATTCCTGTACAAATTATAACACATTCCAAGAATAGATTATAAATTTTGTACAGCAATGACAGATGTGTCAGGATTGATCTTATCAGCCTGGGATTAAAGGTTAGATTTGTTTTTTTATTCTGTCAGATATTACATCAGAAAATTACTTGATGACTAGTGATAATTTATGTTTTAAAAATAATAATTATGACAGAATAACCATTTCATTGTCAATTTCGGTTTCGGGTTCGATTTTTAAATCTCAATGAGTATATATTTAAATAAATTTACACGGTGATTTCTTTAATTGATACGAGTGAGTGGGGAACCGAGTATTATATGCGTAAGTTTTGTTTTTACAAGAAGATAAAAAAAAGAACTCGTCTACCAGTGATATCTATATTAGTAAAAAATGCCTATTTTGATGGGCTGTAGTCACCGGATCTAACTCAAAAAATTCACCAGATCTTTAGCTGTAAGAAAAACCCCTCACCTAACTAAAATCATTTAAGTTCAAACCATAGTATAACAACAGTAAACAAAGCGCCTAATTCTGTTAAACGTCATTATTATTATCGCGCGCGAGATGGCGCGATGGGAGATAGAGCACGTTCGCTATTACTCTTCAGTGACGTAATCGCGGGCGGCAGCATCGCTTCATTGGAGGGGCTTAGCGCGGCGAGGTGTTGCGGGCATCACGGCGGACAGATGGCGCTAGTGGAGTTTGAAATAGGTATAGGTAAAGCACTTAAGTAAACGACCTCTTGCATGTAGTTTTAACACATATATCATATAGACCGTTCGACATTCTGTATTTGAAATTTGACGTCAATTCCATGATAGTTTTGTACACAACTATATGCAAGAGGTTTTTTACTTAAATTTTTCACCTACTTATAAGTGTGATTTATATTATAACTTTATAACTTACTAGCTTCTGCCCGCGACTTCGCGTAGATTTCGATTATCGTTATACGGAACTTTAAAAAAATTCCGGGATAAAAAGTAGCCAATGTGTTGATCCAGTGTATAAGCTATCTCCATGCCAAAATGTCACCTAAATCCGTCTAGCCGTTGCAGCGTGGAGGTGTAACAAACTAACACATACACAAACTTAAGCTTTTATAATATTAGTGAGATGACATGAGATACTAGAATTTATATAGATTTTTTCGTCGTAATTTATTGTGTACCTTAGTTCAACATACGAGCAGGTTTGCAACCAAAACAATAAAAAAAAACATAAATAACTATTAAATAGACAAACACCGAATTAAATGCAACCAAGCTAAGAACTATTCCGATTAAAACTAGTTTTCTGTAAAAAAAAACGGCTTCCACAACAGTTTATCCGTCTGAGAGCTATTTATGCAGCATACAGACAGACACACAGACACTCGTACACACGTAAAACTTACTATAAAATCCCTATTTATTATCGGTGATAACATAAAAAATAAAATTTTCAATTTAATAACACCATAAACACAACCGTGGTAAAAATTCAAATTTTAATACAGCACCTACTCTGTTTTTCTTTCTCGTTACTGGTAAAATACAGAATTTGATGTTTTTTCCTCGATTTCTCAAGAAGGAGGCTAATGATTTCACAAAGTAAATGTAAAATTTCGGGGAACAGCGGAATCATATTTATTTTACTAAAAATTCAACTTAATCGAGATAATTTCAGTCTTCCTGAATATGGAGCGGAATCTACGGCGGCGGCCATATTTACATATCGGCATGTGCTACGTCCCGCGGGAGCCGTAGCGGCTCGCCGTAGGCTTGCAGGCTTTTACGTAGACCCGCTACGGAAGGGCACGAGGTATAGAGAAACGGAGATGGAAGTTTCTTTCGAATAATGTCCGGTAACAAATGACTCGTAGTTAATGTCTTCTTATCATAGATTTTTAGGCCCCTCATACGAAGTAGCGGGCTGCGAGGCAAGACGGCGTAAATTAACCTCTGTTTAACACGGTAAAAAAAAAATGTTTTTGACCTGCAGGCAAAATGTGGCTAAAGCATCTATCACTCTCGTACTTATAAACGTGTGTGTGTGTGTAAGTGACGGAGGTTTTCACCACATGTTGTCACGCCATAAACGCACTAGGCCCCCTGTTATCGTATTGTCAACGTTTTGATACCTCTTATTTACTAGGCCGAGTAAAAAATAATACCCAGGTCAAATACAATTAAGATTTTACTGCCTAGAATAGAGGTAGAATCTATTGTTTTTATGATAAAAACTACACTTTTGTAGTGGAAAACATTATCTGTCATGTCATCTCTACATATTTTAATCCTCCGTGGCAAGTTGATGGCCGCTCCAATATCGAAGATGGGTGGGCTGCACCACACGCGAGGTGACCTGGATTCTTGGTGTGAGTGACATCCCTAGATGTGACTAAGTGAACAGTACTAGTAACAAATTTATTCTATACATATAAATATTATAGGGCTTTTGCTTGTGACTCAATTCGCGTAGAAGTAATTTTCTAGCAACTTCCTCGATAGTAAAATTAATAGAGTTTCCGAAATAACAATTACTCCGGGCTTTACATTATTTAAGTTCAGTTCGCTCGGTTGAGACGTAAAATCATGAAGACGGAACAATCAAACAAAGTAACAGATTTTAGCATTCGTAATATAAATAAGAAGAGTATTGACACGGGTATGCGATACGAGTGTGACTCACAATAAATTCATCTGTTTTTTTTCTTTTTAAATTGACACCAATATATTTATTTATTTGGAAAACAACGTTAGTGAAAAAGTGAGCAAACATCAGTCCAAGTGTCTTGTGTCTTGATTGTATTTTTTTTTATCTTGTTCTACTTAGTCGTCACAGATCAAAAATAAATAATTCAATTTTATCGTGTAGGTATCTTCTGCGGTGCATTCCGATAAGTTCTTTGTGATAAAACCAGCGAGATATAAGTAAGAGTGTCGTCGCAACCACTTAAAAGTAGAGTTTTGATGCTCCTACCGCCCTGTTAGATAGAAACGGAAATATTCCACAGGACACAGAGCCACAGCAGGTTTCTCCTACTTTAAAAAATAATATCGAAAAATAAAACGTAAAGAAGGATAAAGTTCGCGATTCAATAGTTAATAAAAAAAATACAATATAAAAAAACATAAACCGATTGCAAAAACAAAAAGATCTCTCCGGCGGGGAATCGAACCCCGGTCTCCCGCGTGACAGGCGGGGATACTTACCACTATACTACCGAAGACTTGACGTGGTGGGCGAAAATAGTCTACGTAAGATATCAGTATCACATTAGATAATGAATGAATGATGTAGTCGGTTTTTTTATGGAACTTGTTTTGCAACATGATAAAAAGTGATCCTTTTTTATAGCTTACAAACTTTATCACTATGAAACATTACCTACATAGTTACTGCAAAAAATTCTGCATTATTATTGTTATTCATAGTTAAACTGAATAATAATAATTATTATCTTAAAGCGCATCCTATTATCGCATCATATTATAGTTCCTTCTGGTTAGTTCAGGTATTACTATTTGACAGTTGAATTAAGTTTAAGGACACGGTCACTGTGTCAAATATATTTCCAGGTCTGCTGCGGCGGTGTCCCGTGCGCGGCCGCAATATGTGGAGTGCCCTTTATGCGCCGACACCTCGCGTCGCCCCGCCCGCGCCCGCCGAATATACGCGCCAATTACGCACTCTTCACTCTCGTATGAGTTGTTCACACTGGGAACGAGTCGAAATGACGCTCTCAATGCTGCTTAAAAATGAAAACAGTTCGTTCAAATTGTGACGCTTGTTAATTTGAAATGTAACGTCGTTAACAACTTTATTTATATTTTTTTACAGGGACTATTCATCTCATGTCAGGATGTATGTGTGTGTGTGATCAAAAATAAGATCTCTAGAAGAGAAAACCTTTGAATTATTCTTCCGATTGCATGATTGATAGGGTGTAGCAGGATAGCCAATGAAAAAGTGGCCTCAATCTATTCTATTTACAAGTTTTCGCTACTTTACATAAACAAACGAAACTTGGAGATTGTGTAGTAGATTACATATTTATTACACATACCTCGTAATTATCGATGAGAACCTGTAATTAGCTTGTATTGTTTCGTTTTACAGCTGTAGGTTTTCCATACAATTAAATTTAAAAAAAAATTATTCGTCACCAAACAAAATTGTTACCTAGTTATATACAGGTTGTTACATTTTTTTAATCTCTTTTTTTAACAGCGCAAAGGTACCATTATATGTAATTACTCTAAGTACCCACAATATTTGGGCAAAATACGAAATCCGTCAATTAAATGGATTCGGAAGAAAAATTGGAACAGTTTGATCATATAGTGCAGCAGAAAGATGAAACTCTTGGGGTAGCAGAAAAATTAAACTCTGTACTTACATAGAGGTATATTTACATAAAGCACCATAGTGGTTACTATTTGACTTACAATGCTGAGCCACTATAAAAGCATGATGCGCAGAGTTAGTTTGCCTTTTAAAACGTGATTTAATTAGTTATATTATAACGACGCGCTGGCCTAGTGGGTAGTGACCCTGCCTACGAAGCTTAGTGGTCCTGAGTTCGAATCCCGGCAAGGGCAGATATTTGTGTGATGAGCTCTAATACTTGTTCCTGAGGATGTTTTCTGTGTATTTAAGTATATATTTCTCTATAATAAGTATTTATATCGTTGTCTAGTACCCATAGTACAAGCCTAGAGCTTAGTTTGGGACTAGGTCAATTGGTGTGAGATTGTCCCCTGATATTTATGATTTATTTATGAACTTACGTAATATTCTAAAGTATAATAATGCCCGAGTACTTCCGAGTTCGACCGACCACTCCCGAGGCGTGAAATAAAGGCACAGCTCCACGCAAATATTATGCAAATTGTTTCCAGTTGAGAAAAGTTCTTTTTGCCTTCCACCGCGGGCTCGTTCCCGACAAAATGTTTATTCTTTTTCATATTTATGTACAAGGAATGCTTGGGCCGTGAAACAGGCATGTAGCCGCCATTGTCAGCCTGTCCACTGTACCCATTTTTTCGGTTGAGGCGTTAAAACGTGAAGGCAATCAAACAAACAAGCGAACACTCGAATTTATAATTTTATCTAATAATAAATATTAAAAGTATTGAGAATCAAGGTTATGTATACATGGCATGCTTAATATGGTATTTCACTTTGATAGAAACTTGAATATCGGTGACAGTACTACCATCCCATTTAATAGTATTTATTTGAATTCGATATTATATATAAATATTTAGGTTAGACTGTTCATACTCCAAGTTACATAATAATAAAATAAACTGCAAAAAAAGGGGAAACAAAGCTACTTAAATAATATAAGACAGAAATAATAATCAATAAATACAACTAACAGTCAGTCCTCGAACAGTTTCCAAATTCATAGTCAAGTTAACTGGAAGAGATCCATTAAAGGGATAAGTTCGCCATTGTACACTTTATCTTAAGTTTTAGTACCTACGTACATACTTATAATTGTTTTTTTTGCGCAATAAAGTTTATATGTATACATTACGTACTAACTATATAAAGAACACCCTTCCAGCCGATCCACTATCGGCATGGTCCCTATATGATGCCGCCGCCAGCTGCGTTATCTCTTTAGATAGCTATATGGCCTAGTAATCGTTTGATAGAGGTAAGCGCTCTAAGATCTCCGAAGGCGTTTGATATAAATTCAATAAAAAAATCAATTCTCGCGCTACGATTACAAAACTAAGAAAGAAAAAAACTTCAAACAAACTCAATTAAAACCTCGCAAAACCCCGCCGGGACATTTATTAAAGCTCCTACACGGACTTCAAATTACATAATTAACGAGAACCCAACAAATCCAACAATACTTAATTTCCTCGCAGATCAAACCGGAAAGTTTTCAAATAAATCACGCCCTCGATTATTTTTAATTACGGGGGAGCGGAGCAATTATAATTTAGCAACAGTGCTCAGGTAAAGTGTAGAAAGATTCACAAACAAGGCTCTCCTGATTACACCTCGGGGGCTGCTTGTTGAAATATGGCCGGTTTACTTGCCTGCTTAGCGCGGAAAATGGTTTTTGTTTACAAGAATTTATAACGAATGGCTATAGGTACCAGAGACCCCAGACAAGATGCACTACGCTAGCTAGCGTTTCTCTTCGTTTAGTTTTTAAGACTGCGCCGAGCGTACGTCGAGCGTCCAGTGGCGCCCTCATTACTATTACTATGCTTTCTAATAAAATAAAGTATTTTCTTGAAATTGGTCGGTAGGTTTTTGTACTACACATGAAAACACAACTTATAAGGTATATCACATAGTTTAATAACAATTCACTTTCGAGATATCAACTTAACGGAAAAAAGTGGCCACCTTTTCCCGTTAAGCTGACTACACAAAGGGTAATTGCTATTAAACTTTGTTACGTATCCCATAAATTGTGCTTTTACTTGCGCTACAAAACCGTATCGTCTGATTCCAAGGAAATTCTTTGGTTAATCGCCACTGGACGCTCGACGTTTGCTCGGTGCAGTCTTAAACCAATCGCGTCACTGGTAGATGACGTGATACGACCAGTCACGTGATGTGCAGTGACGCGATTGGTTGAAAAACTAAACTAGCTAGCCTAGTGAATCTTGCCTGGGCCCTCAGGGTAGTTAGGAATTGTAGATCTAGCACGAACATTTCAATCACACAACACTTTTTCAAATCCCTTTTACTTACGGTTCGAAAACGTGTTCGGAATCTATCCGGAGCAGAAACTCCTAAAACAGACTCACGTTTCCAATTATTATTTAACGTATACTTCACGTTTACTCGACGACGATACGAAAGTCAATTTTAACATCAATTTGGTATAAAATTATAGTTCAACTCGTAAGTGATTCTCTCAAAAACGGTGGTCGATTGGACGAACGAGTTAATGTCACCCTAATAATGCTTTTGGCAATATTTCCACCTAGTTATGACATGAACACCTTCAAGAAAAGAGTTCACATTTACCTAATTAGCCGGTAACGCACCGACAACTCATCTTGGGTTGATGGTGTTATAGGCGGTGGTGATTACTTCCCATCAGGTTACCTACAGCTTGTAATGTTTGCCCAACCCCACCCCCACCCGTCCTTATAAAAAAAATTAAATTGTCTAGAAATACAGACGAAGAAAGCGAATTCCACTCTTGTAAAACTGTAATGAAATCAACTTACGTACCTACTCGTATATAACCATACCGTTCCTGCTCTCTCCTGTCACAGTATTCGTGAACGTCCGCATTTAATTGGAATTCCTGCTGTAACAGGCTAAACTTAGTGTAAGGAGTTCGAGCTTATTAGTCTGGTAGAATCCAGGCTCATTTCGTTCCTGGCTGGGTTGATGTCGAACATGGCAAAAACTACTAAAATGCATAGTTTTATATATTAAGACTGCGCCGAGCATACGCCGGATGTACAGTGGCGCCCTCATTACTTTTATTGTGTTTTCTAATAAACTAAAGTATTTTCTTGAAATTGGACGGTAGGTTTTTGTACTTCAAATAAAAACACAACTTTTAGGGTATATCACATAGTTTAATAACGATTCACCTTTGAGTTATCAACTTAACGGAAAAAAGTGGCCACCTTTTCCCGTTAAGCTGACTACTCAAAGGGTAATTGTTATTAAAGTTTGTTACGTACTCCATAAATTGTGTTTTTACTTGCACTACAAAAACGTATCGTGTGATTTCAAGGAAATTCTTTAGTTAATTATATATATAAATTATATATGTATATTATTATTATGTGAAAGGTACGCGGCGGCACACGGTCTAAGGTACAATACCCGAAAGAGTGAACTACTCGTATTTACAGCGGGGAATAAAAAACCGAAAAAGGTTCCACCGGTTAGGTTGGGAGGAGTTCCTCTGAGTAGAGTGACGGAATTTAAGTACCTTGGACACTGGATCACCGCGGACCTCAAAGATGACCTTGATATGGAGCGGGAGCGGAGAGCTTTGGCGGTAAGAGCCAACATGTTGGCCCGCAGGTTTGCAAGGTGTTCGCGGGAAGTCAAAATAACCCTGTTCAAATCATATTGTCAAACATTTTACACCTGCAGCCTGTGGGCTAATTATACTCAGAGGTCGCTAAATCGGCTCCGTGTACAATATAATGACGCGTTCAGGGTGCTGATGGGGCTGCCTCGCTGGTGCAGCGCGTCAGCAATGTTCTTGGAGGCAAGAACGGACTGCTTTAAAGCAATTAGGCGCAAACGTGTTGCCTCCATAATGCGTCGAGTGCGGGACAGCTCCAACAGCCTCGTGAATGTCGTACTTGAGAGAGTTAGTTGTACAGTGGTGCGACACTGGAATCACATACATATGGGAGATCGAGTCGCACTCTTTAGCATTTAGCATTAGTATGAATAATAAGTGTAATTTAATTTTAATTTAATTTTTAATTTTAATCTTTTTAATTTTGTAACTATAATCTATGGGCTATCAAGTCTGAAATAAATGATTTTTATTTTTTTTTATTTTATTTTATAAAACACAATAATAGTAATAAGGGCGCCAATGGACGCTCGGCGGTTGCTCGGTGCAGTCTTAAGGAACCTGGTGCATTTCACCATCTGTGGCATTGTCGCTTCCAAAGGGATGGACCGATTTGGATGCGGTCAAACAAAATGTCAGAAAGCTCGTTTAATCGGGGTTGTGGAACCTTCCTCTTGAATCATCTATTGCTGAAAACTGCATTGAAATCCGTTGAGTAGTTTAAAAATCCAAGTGAACAGACATCGGAAGCGACTTTTATACTATGTAAAGAAGAAGAAGTAGGCCGCATGTTCATTCTTACGTAAATGACACGAAAACAGGTGTTTGATTGAACATGCACCAAGTACAGGTAATAAGGGCTGCACTGTATATAGTCGACTTAAAAAATCCTATACCTACCGCTTTTGAGCCTTGACGTGCTAGAAATAAAGTCGAGAAGTAAACAGTTTTCAAGGTCGACTCCGACGTATACTTACACGGTAATAATAGTACATTACTACAGAGGCCGGGAAGTAGGCCGGATAGTTAAGAGGCTGGCAACCCCTTTTCACGGCGAGGTACGTAGGTATAGTGCTTTTCTCAAGCAATGAAATAAAAAATACGTCACTCAAAAGAGTAAATTGATAAGGATGTTCACCCTAGGGAAGAAAGGTAATTGTATGTTAAAATAAAGTACCAGGACCGCAGCCGTAATTAGGAGGCATATCAGGCATAGATAGCGCAACTTAGATCGCAGGCGGGGCGGGCGCACACGACACAGCGCGGATGTCTCCCAAACGTTTATGCACTCCTAGTATTTGTCATTATAACTTTTTCTCAAAAATTATAAATATATAATTTAGCTATTCAGCCTGGTCAAAAACACAGCCGCCATGTTTACATATTCTTTTTTTTAAATACTTCCCGGCCTAGGCCTTCAAATTAAGATTCCTTTACAGTTCTCTTCAGTTATTCCGCCCGCAACGTGATACTTTGAAGCCGAAAATAACTTACATAACTCCAGCATTTCATTGCATGTTTGAGAAAATACCATATTACGAGTAACATACCTAAAACAAAACATATTGATCCCTCAAACGGGTAAGGCTACAGGGTGATCCAAAACCGCGCGGCTCACCGGGTGCAAACCTGAATAAACATGAGGGAGTGCATCCGGAGTGATTTCCTCAGAGACCAGGGGACATCTTGGATTTCCATTAAGATATGGGTTTTTTGTAAGTCACTAAAACCATAGGAAGTGTGAAGACAACTTTGAGGGAACAAAAACACGTCATTGTCAGTAATTTAATGATTTTAATCGCACTGCAGTATGTTTTACTCATACCATAGTATATATTATATATATTGTTTTTCTGTGCTAAAGGACGCCCGCAACTTTGTCTGCGTAGAATTGAAATGAAATGAAATAAAATTTATTTGGCACTTAAAAAGCACATAAGATAAAATAGTACATTTTGATATTAGTGCGGAAAGTATGTCATTTCAAACGAGTCCCGAGGTGTCTTGACCCGAGCTGCAAGCGAGGGCCAAGACTCGGGACGAGTGAAAATGACAGCTCCGCACGTATATCAAACGACGTTTTTTAATACATCTGCGAAAAAATTACAATAAATGTATTTCACAATCGTCTAAATCGCTCATTTTTTCACAACAATATTTAATCCTTAGCTAAAAAGGCTAAATTTGGTTTTACTTTTAATTGACAGACTTTTTTCATAATGGCAATGGTTGTGACCATTCAGCCAAATCAAAGAAAAAAAAAGAAACATAGTAATTAGTAGTAGTTTATGTTTTTGTTTGGTGTACAATAAAGTGTTTTGTATTGTATTGTTTGTATTGTATTAATTACCTATTTTATTTAAAAATCAAGAAGCACAAAATACTCTATTAGCCAGTGGTAACGCATAAAGGTGGATTCACATTACACCGTGCTGGGCTGGGCCCGGCTTCGGCATGGTGTAACGTGAATCCACCTTAATACTCAACTATCCGATCATTCGTAATATTCATTCAGATTCAGCCATCTTGATGAGAGTTGTTTTTTGTAATATTACCTAGATAATTTGTGAGTGTATGTATTTATTTATGTAATTTTAATATTTAAAATTATATTACCTATATTTATAGTTTCAATGCTAAATGACATAATCAAAAATGATTGAACATGCAAACTCTTTGGTCGGATGCACGGCTTGGAAGTAGAAACAAAATTATATTTAAAAAAATTGGAAAAGTAAAACGCACTAGTGCGGAATATCAAACTTTCCGCACGATATACGGCTACGGAATGTACCCATTTTTGAGCAACTGTATTAAAAAAATCTTACCTACGAGTAAATTAACTTATGCTATGATCAAGCCCAAAATGGTCTCCACTCAGTTTTTTATGCCACGGTACATTATTTAGATGTACCGGGACGCTGATTTAAAGTGGAACCTGGAGAAGTAATAACTAGAAGATTTAAAATTAACAAAAACCCATAAGATACTCGAATTTGATTTCCATTATTTCCTTCATTCTTCCCGCCGGAGACTGATTTTTTTAAAACCCTTGCTTATTTCAACCCCAGACTGCGTACAGATTGTCCACTTTAAATTTTAAACTCCTTACTTATAAACGTGGAATAAGCTTGGAAATTCCAAGCTTATTCCACCAATTCCAAGTTGGAATAGTTAATGCCATGCTTTGTCCTTAGGTATCTGTAATTGTGACATTTGCATCTGACAGAAAGTGACAAAGCATGGCATAAACTATTGCAAGTTTGTGAGTAAGGGGGTTCGTCTCTAGGTGCAGGGGTGTTATTCTCTTAAAACCAACGGACGGTCGGACGAACGAGCGAAATCGCAGCGGCGAGTTTAAGTAGTCCCGTCAGAGCGAACAAAACACATTTTAGAGCGTGCATTTTCAATTAAGCAGCCTTATACGATCGATCCATCGGCAGAAACCATGCTGCTAAATTGAAAATGGACGTGCTAAAATATGTTTTGTTCGCACTGACGGGACTACTTAAACTCGCCGCTTGGACATTCACTCGTCCGTCCGTCCGATCGGCGTTGTTCAGAGAATCACTACCCAGTACCCAGCGGTCTACATTGTGCGCCATCTGTCAGTCAGTCACAAAAAAGTATGTATAGGTTGAAGAAGAAGATAAAATCGACATTTAGTAGAACTAACAGCTGTTCCTTATACAAATAACGTATTTATTTACGTGACAATTGCCGCTTATTACAAAACGTACGTCTCAAACGGGTATAATTCATAATAAAACTATAAATTCCAGGGGTGGCCAACTTGTTCGGGATTACCGGCATCCGGCAGGGGTGTCCAACCGTTCTGCAGGCGGCACACGTGCGCTGCAATTTGGAGGGTACACCGTAATGAAGTGGGGTTGCGCGCCCCTGCCCCGAGGGGATCGGGCTTGGCGCAGCCACGGCGATGCGAGGCGCTAGCGATGATTTAATATAGATGCGGTTTACGGGTAAAAAACTGAAAAGATTTAGGGGATTCTAACTGAAACTGTACGCTTTAGGGATGTTACAACACTTAACTAACCCAAATGAATAGACTCACTATGGTATAGGGTGACAATACATGTAAATTGATTTTCATTTAACGAATATACACACACACATACACTCACGCCTTCATTCCCAGAGTGGGGTAGGCAGAGCTACAGGGTAACCACTCTTAGTTAATAATTTAATTATGATTTATTTACTAATGTGTTTAAGTTTTTATTTCTATTAATTTTGAACCATGTGTTTCTTAATTAGCAGCAAATGTAACTATGTCCAAATAAAACTGTGTGAAAAAAGTATGTTAGCTGCTTTTCCACCGCGCTTTCAGCAAATATTAGAATGATTTATTTCCTCACTTGATTTTGCTCACACGATGATATTAAAAATTTCTAGCTTTTGACAGTAATTAAGTATATTCAAGAAATAATCTTTTAACCCGACTGCTTCGAAGCCCAAAGTACGGTTATTTTTCACTTCATTTTCAATCGGATCTTAAGTGTTTAATGTTTTTAACATATCGTCGTATTACTGCAAATACCGCTTAAGTGCCATTTTATCGAAAATGATTTTATTAAACCATTGGAATGTACTCTTTAAGCTCTACAACCTGTTAAAATCCATTTTTCGATAAGAATCTCCGTTCCGAAGATACTTAACTGGTTAAAGTAACTTATTGCCAAAAAAGTAGGCGAATAAACAGGAAGAAACTGATATATGTATAATAATACAATAACTTATGTTTATACCTCCAAGCAGAAAATTATATTAGTATTTAGTATCTTTTTGCAATCTCATTTTATGATAACTAAGCATTTTATGTTCTAAAAATAAGTTATACACGTACTTATTTGATATTTGAATGAAAGCGTTTATACTAAGACCAGGTATTTAACGGCAGGTTAAACATCCTAAACACTTTTATAATTTTTTGCCCGAGGCACTTCTTATTCACGAATTTACAATACCATACAGCCATAAAAAAATATAGTGATTTAATTGGTTTTGGCTGTAGATTTGTACCAACATTAATGCAATGCCGTGCAGGTAGAATCAACTAAGTGCGCGTACCAGCTTCGCGCAGAAGCTACCCCGCTCAGTCGCGACTCATGCGCCGAAGTTTGAGGGTAATTTTTTGCTGTTCTTGCGTATTTAGTGACTTATTGCTTATATTTGTGATCATTATCACATAAAAATGAGTGCCAGGAGTAGAAGACTCGTTAGAATGGCCGTGAAGGACACAAGTGCAGATAGTAAGTATAAATTATTCTCTTTTTAAATGGAAGTTAGGTTAGTTTTTAATTCGTAAATGAAAAGTGGTTCGAAGTTACTCGTATTCATCATTAGTCACATTAAGTATCTAAGTACTTACTAGCTGATGATTTAAAACGAATTATGATAGTATTATAATGAAGGTTTAATGTAAGTAGGTAGGTACAAAGTCAAGGTCGACCGCCGGCGCGCGCGCGGCGCGGTGTTGTTGTCAAGGGTTGGCAGATTTTTTTCGGAGATATATAGTATTTGGCGGTTTGAAGGCTTTAAAAATAAAGTATACATTGAAAAAATAAGCTATTTTTAATATTTTCCTCACTTTTTTATGAGTACGTTCGGAAATGGTTACGTAAACCCGAATTTTAACGTCAACTTGTGATCTTTGAATTTCAGTTTAAAATATAGTATTTTAGCATACTTTATGTGTTTCGTATATAATAAAGTATACAGAGGCAAAATAAAGTATAATACTATATATTATAGTATGTCTGGCAACCCTATTGTCAACCCGTCATACCTACCTAACTATTACATTTTTATCTACAGTGTTGTTAAAGTTTTGTTAACTTTGTCGTTCATTTTTTACATCTCGGTTCGCCTTAAATAAAATCTCACCTTGACCAGTGGGCTCCAAGTTGATAGGTATCGTGTTGACAGAGCTGCGTCAAAATACGACTTAGATTTATAGACATGCACTGTTGAGTGGTAGATTTAAGTTACCTACACGGCGAAAGCTAGTGTCCACGTAGTAAGTACTTAGTATACCTACTTAACTACATGGTTTTGACAAAATTTCTTAAATATAAGTAGGTACTGTCATTTAAACACACAAGTTGCTACCTTTTATAATTTTAAACGTATATATTTACAGCATGATTAACAGAATGGATAATAGAGAGCTAATTTACCTAAAGTTTGCGAGAGGGAGGAATATAAAGTGAGTAAAATAATAATATTATATTTTTATTGAATATCGGATTTCAGATAGGGTACTAGGTACTCGTAATGTTTTGATTGTGGCCCCGGTATTTTTTTTGTCACATTGTTGTTATTTTGAATAGATCTATTAGGTCGCCCTCTCGCGAACTTTAGGTAAATTAGCTCTTGAAGATTGCCCTAAGTCTTATAACTCGTTTCCCAATTCCCCATAACTACGACCCTTTTGGATTACTTACCCTGTATACCTAATTTAATTATAAAATGCGCCTAACTGTCGTCGTCCGTATATTTGTCTTTTAAACCTTTTCGGATAAATTGTTGAACTTTTTCAGGTTACGGAGGGCTAGAAGTTGATGAATGCGAGACATCAGATCTAGACGAGTCTCAAAAAAGCATTGCTGGGCAAATGGAACAAATCATTAGCGATGTTTTTCTTGATGATACTCGTACGAGTAGTATACCTGAGTCCAACTCTGCTCAAGAGCTATCGCAGCTTACTATGCCATCAAGGCAAATCTCAGACAGACTCAGAGTCGCTGTTCGGTGGAGACATTTCTGATGATGATCCTTCTTACCGTCCAGAGAAACAAAGTTCTATTATACCACCATTTTATTTTATTTCTTTTTAATTTACCATTTGTAATAACTTTGTGTCAATTTTTAACCAATTAAACGTAATAAAGTGACCAGCCAGAAGGCTTGTTTTCCAAAATTTTTTAGCAACTGCTTATTTAGGTACAAACTAATCAATAATTATACCATTTATGTCCTTATACAAAACTGTTTTACTTAAATAATTACAGTTGTTAGTAATGTCAAAATAACATAAGAAACTAAAAAAAAACATATCAAAAATTTCATTCAGGTAAAACCGCTTATGTTCTAAACGAACAGTGGTTTTTCCCAAAAAAATAAATAAAGCTATCGTAATTATTTATTGTTTTGTGACTTGTAAGTTGTAAATATTTAATCTAGAGCTAAATCAAGTGGAAACACAGCCATAAACCTTTTATTTGTGGAAATATACAACAATGTATTTCTACAGGTAAAACCGATTAAGTTTCCCAAATTTCACATCTCTATCATTATTATCATGTATATAACGAAATTTTAAAGTAACTTCAATATTTGCACTATTGAACCTTAAACAACGGAATATAAACATTAATATGTGATACACATAGTACGCAATATTCAACAATTTCATATTAAAACCAACACTGAAACTTTAAAATTGACTTTTCTCAAAATTACTTTTTTGTAGATAAGCGGTATTTGCAGTAATACGACGATATACATATTTTTATTTAGATTGTGGTTTTGTAATTTATTTTTATTGTAACAATATAATATGTTTGTTATTAATGTTATTATTCAAATTATTCAAATTATTCAAATTCTTATTATTTCTTTCTTTAACAATTAGTTGTTGTTTACAATATTGTTGGGGCCTCTTAGTAGGTACTAGACCTGTGTCCGTAGGCCTCACTCGCTGTTATTGATGTACCTTACTAAATAAATAAATAAACCTACCTTGGATTAATCGACTCACAAATAAACTCAGTTGATTCCACCATAACAATTTTTTTCATGATGTGAATTTAGGTACATGATTACAATAACAAAGTTCACCGTTTTATCAATGAAATTAGCTTACCTTTAAGCAGCTTCCACTGGTCCGCCGGCCGGTACAATCTGTAACAGAAGTGCAATTTGTAGTTGCCTCTTATTTTATTCACGCGGTGCGTGACGCGGCGTTTGCGTGTCGACGCCGGCGCGGGCGCGGGCCTCGGGCTGACCCCACGGTGCGGCCGGCTCTATGTGGCACTGTCCATACGATGCCAAAGGTTACTGAATTTATAAAAAGTAGAATCTGCCCAGTCAGGGTAGTGATTCTGTAAACAACGCCGGTCGTGCGGACTGTCGAGTGATATCCAAGCGGCGAGATTAAGTAGTCCCGTCATCGTCAGTGCGAACAAAACACATTGTAGCGCGTGCATTTTCAATTTAGCAGCACGATGGGTCGAACGTATACCTAAGGCTGCTTAATTGAAAATGCACGCGCTACAATGTGTTTTGTTCGCACTGACGGGACTACTTAATCTCGCCGCTTGGATATCACTCGACAGTCCGCACGACCGGCGTTGTTTACAGAATCACTACCCAGGGATGATGATTTTATGATGATTTTAAACCACTTGAGGACACGTTAGCCTAGTTGGTAGTGACCCTGCCTACGAAGCTAGCGGTTCCGGGAGTCTTGGATGTTCTCTACGTATTTCTCTATATATATATTCGTAAGTATGTTTATCATTTTCTCCCATAGCAAAAGCCTAGAACTTCAACCTAGATTAATTTGTGTGAGATTGTGCTATGATATTTAGTTATTTAAGGTACTTTTTAATTTGTAGACTAATCATTAACTCTGTGAGCGTAAGTGGTCCCGTCAGACGTTATCATCAATGTAGTGCAGCAGCGGATTCACACAAAGCGCTTTCCCGCGGATTTAATGTGATCTCTTTGGTACACAATCAAACATTACTATACTTACCGTCGGCGGTTGAACGAGTCGTTACTTTTCGAGTACTGCAACTTGGCTTCTCTACTGATTTAGCACCGATGTAGATGCTACACTTTGTCTTCTATCATTTTCTACGTTACGATCTGTCACAATCACTACATTATAAAACTTCCCATTCAACTCGATCAACTTCCCAAGCATTCTAGCACTACTCTAAAATAGCACCCTAACCCCAAAATCAACCTTCGCCAATTACAACCTCACCCGTCCAGACATAAGACTGCAAATAGGTTGTATTCACTTGGTGCTTACTACCTGGTTTGTTCATTAGCAATAAAGTCGTAAACCCATTACCGCCGGCGACGCGGCGACGTGACGATCGTCGTAAAACGATCGGGGGCTGTAAACCGATTCGGTTGTTTGTCGCAGTTTACTGTTCCACACTTCCAACTTGCTCATTAAGTTTGAGGGTTGGATAGAGCTGTTATTTACAACTTGAGTAAATGGCGGAAGGAACGTGGCGTGAGATATTTTTACTTAGTTATACAAAGAAAACAACGCGTAGAATTAAAAGAACTTGGTAAATGTTTATATTTATAATTCTTAAATTGTAATTATCGTATTGTCCTCAACTCGGCCGCCAATACTCTCAAGTAAATAAGAGGTATTTCGGAGTAAAATAGAACTCTAGAGTGCTATTTTATACATACATAGTCAAGAGCAATAAAAACGGGTCACTTTGCATTATATTACCATAGAAAGTGACCCGTTTTCATTGCCCATGATCTATCCACTACACCACTACATTTTCTGTTTTCCAACATTATAATATCGGGGTACAATCTCACACAAATTGACCTAGTTCCAAACTAAGCTCTAGGTTTGTACACTAAAACACAACCGATATGACTTACCGATGTACCTGCGCAGATGACATTTTTTCGAAGCGCGGGAACCAATCAGCGTAACGTGGTTGTATTCATTCTGTGCTATTATTGGTTATTAGAGACGCCATTTTGACGCACGCCCACGTGTCATTCAGTCAGCTGTCAAACGTGCGTGAGTGAGATGGAAAAAATAGAAGCAATTTAATTTGCACCTTATAACTATTACGTACAAGTCTGATCGTGGGTTTTATCGTGCTTTCGGAAATCATCGGAATCGTTGTTCGTGTCGATTCACGACACGCCATATCGGTTATGTTCTACTGTACTAGGCGACGATAAATATACCTATATAGATAAAAAAAACTAAAATAAATAGTAAACACCCAAGACTCAGAACAAATACTCGCGCTCATCACACAATGATTTGCCCATACCGGGAATCGAACCCCGGACCGCTAGCTTCGTAGGCAGGTCACCACCTACTACGCTAACGCCTCCTCGCGTCGTTGTTAAAACTCAATTTAAATCATACAACAACACCTTTACCCCAAACAATACACTTCCACCAAATACAAAACAAAGCACAAGAAAACCGTTTTCAAACTACACTTATTAAAAGAGTCGGCGCGCCATTGCGCATTGTCCCGAAAACGGCCTCGCCAAGAAAGCCCACAAAAGGACAAGCCCAGAATGGCTATTCTCCTATTATATCAATTATTTGTTTAATTAAGTCCCGGGGACAAAAGAGTCGCTTTCGCTTTTTGTTTCCGGATATTTCGTGAATAAACAGGGAGATAAGTTGCGGCTTCATTAGTGTTGCGCCGCCATTTTGTTTAAGGAGACGCGGACATTTTGACGAAGGGTTTTTAATAGTTGTGTATAATAGACATGGTTGCCTTGTTCAAAGTTAATATAAAGTAATAATAACATCACAGTTAAACTCAAGTGACTGTTTCTGTGCGCCAACTTATATTTATTTATTTAGACTTTATTGTAGGTTTATAAATACACACAGGGTAATAGCGATTCGTTGTCATAATAGCTGACAACATTTTTTATTACTCTACATACATGACTTAGATCTACATCGGCTCAAAACATGAAACTATAGTTATGAAATCAATTGTTACTTTATTTTCTAATTGTCACTAATATTATTGCCCCGCGTGCAATGGTTGCCGGGTTAGAATAGTGCCCGTGGATGTCGTAAGAGGCGACTAAGGGAATAAAGGCTGTGTAGTACTTACTGTTAGGCGATGGGCTTGCAACCTGTCACTAATACACTGGTACATCTTAACATAATTGTGCAAAATGGTTGGTGGTTACAGAATGATTAACAAGTTTTTAGAGTTGTTAGTAGTTCTGCAGCTCTGCCTAGCACACTCTGGGAATAAGGGCGTGAGCTTATGTATGTATGTATGTATGTACTAATATTGTCGAGAACTTAAATTTGGGACCCACCTTAGGTCCAAAGTCAATCCGGCATTCTACAACAATAAGGTTGAGTTTCCTATAAGTCACAACTGATTTGGCATCATTAATAACATACGACTTCAAGTCAATTTTTTTTCAATTAACGTTTGTGACCGTACGTATGTACCCTTTCTAGTCGTCTGTTATGCTAGAGAGAGTAGGTACGTGAAACCCAAATTGTTTTATGAAAGGATTCTACTTGGACTTGGCCGTGGGAGTGGTTCACTAATTCCGATTAGTGGTCTCTAAAAATCTGTAAACCTAAATGTATATAACATCAATCTCGACTATAGTCCAACAACAACAGAGTTTGAGGTTACAAAAAGGGTTTACAAAACTATTTAAAAGAACACTTATCCGAGCGCCATTATAGGTAGGTATACTTTCGAGTATAGTGATTTTAGAGTGCACGTAAATTATAGATTTTTTTCCTTCAAGAATTATTCCTTCAACTACACAATTCCAATGTTAACTGTTGATTGCAGCCATAAATTTCAGCAAGAACCTGCATTCCTTAAAACGTAATTTCTTCACGCTACAAAATACGCCCACGCTAATAATTAGAGAAAATTATAGCATTACCGTGTCGCAATAAAACATATTTAATTACAGAAAATAAATAAAACGCCTTACAAACGAACTGCAGAACTATTTTAAAAACTAAACAGTACTTTCAGAATATAGTAATGCAGTTAATTAGGGTGGGGCTGCACTGCGCGTCGTGGCGCGTCGTGGCGTGGTGTGGCGCGGCGTGGCGCGGCGTGGCAAGGCGCACGCGGCGGAAGCAGCGAAAGAAAACGTTAATTAATGCCGTTGTGGGTAATTGGGATGGCTTACTTTGACGCGCTTACGCCTGGAGGGAAGACGAGTTTGAAAGAAAATTGTTATTAATTAAAAGAAAAATAAAATTGAATTTCTTAAAATTTAGAGGTTCCAAAAGGTACGATGTCTTTAACTGGTTGGTTTCTATCCGAAACATTGTCCCCTTGAATTGTATAGTATCAAAAGTAATATTGAACTATGTTTATAAAAAAATACACGCTTTTGTGTTGTTTGCTTCTTCACCAGTGCATAGTAAGGCTAGACACCCTCCCTACCAATGCACTTTGTGAACGTCAACGTCTCATAAGAATCAAAGAGTGATAGAGAGGTACAGTCAACCAATATGATTTCTAGGCCACTTTGGACTATGTTAAAGTGACGTTGTCAACCAAAACGTAAGAGACTCCCTATGATTTGGTTTACAACGTCACGTTGACAAAGTCAAAAGTAGGAATCAAATTGGTTGACTGTACATAAGAAAGAGCCATCTGGTAAAAATATAATTGACAATGCAGTTCGAGTATCAGCCTTAATTGTTTTTTTTTTGCTAAGCTGTTGATATCGAGTGGTTGTGAGCCGAGCCACTGGCAAAGAATCCTAAGCTACTAGATCCCTTCTGTTTCTTAAGAGTAAACTTCATTTATTATTAAAGTGTGTAGGGATTGAGTTTTATACTTCTTTAAAAAATCAACAGGATTTTCATTGAAGTTTAATTGAAAATCCGTGTAAAGGCGAGAAGGGTTACTCTGGCACTCCCGCCGCGAGGGTGTTTGCGATGTTTACCCTTGAAAAAGTTTAAAGGTATTCCGTCACGTGCAAGGCGCACTTCACACCTCGCCTACACACGCCCTTATAGGGCTGCCAGCGTTTTATTTGCTGGAGTTCAGAATTTCGAATCTAGTAGCAAAGAAACAATAGAGGAAAAGTTTAAAGTCGTCTCGACTCATAGTCATACCAGCACCGCAAGCAAGATTGACAGAGATAAAGTATGAGGCGGTGATTTTGGTACTCCAGGGAACTTTCGGTTTCAACTTTTTCCTGGGCCTATTGCTTTCATATTGTTAACGTTATGTTATGTTAGCTCCTACTATCTTAACAGTAAAGGCGATCGAGTCGTAAATAGGTAATACGATTGTAATTGGGAGTAAAACACGCATTAAAATATTGGCCAGTCTACATAATATAATATTCATCTTACCAGACACGCTGCGAGAAAAATCACTGACGGAAAACTACATGGACCGACTGACATGTGATACCTAAAACATGTCTTTTATGAGTATCATAATCATAAATATTCCAGAATTTATCTGACATAAGGAGTCTTCAATCATCAAATACGTTGAATAAACTATCTTGCATTGCCGTGCATTTTATCGTGCATTTTCAATTGGGCAGCATGGCTTCTGTCAATAAGATCAAACGTTTAAGGCTGAATACCACGAATGTTTCGCAATAGTCTAAGAACCCGCGTTGCCAACCCTAGCGCCATGCGCGCCGCAAATAAGCTCGTGTGTAATTAGGCTTAGAAATTACCGGCGGCTTCTCGGCGGAAAGCTCAACTTTCTACTTTTTAATAATATTAAGCGGGAAACTTACGACGCTCTTTGTCCGGCGCGCGCTCGCGGCGTTAAGGCTTTTAATTAGGTGTTAATATTATGTTTGAGGTTATTTTTTGGGTAGTTACAATGACAGATTTATTTAAGTTTTTTATTTTGATTTTTGTTATTTACTACACAGTAATGGCTGACGTGAAAACAATACCATAGCAGGTCAAATACGATATCGTTTTTATCGCTTAGAATAACGGGCCTGATCGGATTTTGACGAAATTTTGACTTAGATGGTTTTTCTATTCCACTAATAAGCTGGGGTGTGATTCTCTCAAAAAGCAAAGGTGAACGAAAGAACGAGTGATGTCCAAGCGGCGAGATTAAGTAGTCCCGTCAGTGCGAACAAAATACATTGTAGCGCGTGCATTTTCAATTTAGCAGCATGGTTCCTGCCGATGGGTCGAACGTATAAGGCTGCTTAATTTTTATAATTTTTTTTTTTTTTTTTATGGCATAGAGAAGACAAACGAGCACACAGGCCACCTGATGGTAAGTGGACACTGTGACTCATAGACATTCGCATTCACAAGACTGCAATGCAATCCTGAGATTGCAAATGCGTTGCCAACCCTGAGGACTAAGATGGAATGCCTCTATGCTAGTCATTTCACCGGCTGTCTTATCCCCAAACCGGAACACAACAATGCGAAATAGAAAATGCACGCGCTAACATGTGTTTTGTTCGCTCTACTAAACTACTTAAACTCGCCGCTTGGATATCACTCGACAGTCCGTACGACCGGCGTTGTTTACAGACACTACCTTGCATTCTTACCCTTTTTGTTTTAGGAACCATATTTTAGAATAATAATCACCTTTACTGCCTCAAGACTTCATCAAGCTCAAGCTTCTATAATATTAAAATTAGATAAATTGGAATAGAGTTCCCTTAGTTATAAAGTAAATTTTAAAGAAGTTTTTGGCGCTTTCATAAAGCTACTACAAACCCATAAATAAAAGCATACTCGTATTTATTATTAGAGTATATAAGAGAGATACTAAAGAATAATATCGACCTTTAAGACATAATGAAGTATAATGTAGGTATCACAAGAAAAAGCCCTGGATGACTATACATTTATGATAACATAGTACGGTCACGAGCGTTAATTTGGGACCCATTTCAAGAAAAATATGCTTGAAGTCGTCAATGTCATTAGAGATGTCAAGTCATTTGTAACTTTTAGGAAAGTCAACCTCATTGTTGTAGAATGTCAAATTGACTTAGGACCTAAGGTGGGTACCAAAGGATGATGGTCAGTTTTGTATGGACACTGGCCTAAAAACCAATAATGACAAGCCATATTATGTCCTTTGAAAGATTTTTTCATATTCTACAACTTTTTGTATGGCGGGAAATCCTTAATCGCTGTGTGAAATATTTAAAAATCTGGAACATCGGGACGCCTGTAGAGATGTCGAGTAATTTGTAACTTTTAGGAAACTCAACCTCATTGTTGTAGAATATCAAATTGACTTAGGACCTAAGGTGGGTACAAAATTTAATCTCGTGACTGTACAATCAGTAGTAAACACACTGAACTTGCAGTTTCGTCAAAAACATAACTTAATTCCCGAGACCTCAGTCTATGCGTAGATATTTAAGACCACTACTCGGCTTTAGCTGACTGTACATGACGTCTCATTCCGGGAATGTCAAATTCAATCGGTCCATTTAACGTCCGTAATTCCAGCGTCCGGGTAACGCAGGGAATGACACGTTCCGGGAATTATACGTGCAGAGCGGTGTTCCGGAAACGTAAGGTCAACTGGGGTAGTCTATGTACCTATGTCAAAATGTATGTGTTAATGCAAGGAAAAGTAATAAAATAACAATTATGTATCCTACTAATATTATGAATCTGAAAGTTTGTGTGTGTATCTGTGTTAGTTGGTTCCTCCTTCACGCTGCAACGGCTGTACGGATTTGAGTGAAATTTGGAATGGAGATAGCTCATACCCTGGATTAGCACATAGGCTACTTTTCATCCCAGAAAATATAAAAAAATCCCGAAGGAATAACGATCTAAATCTACGCAGACGAAGTCGCGGGCAGAAGCTGATAAGCTGATACACGGTGATTTTTTATCGGTGATCAGGAGTTGAAAATTATTAATAAGCAACAAAAATGGAATTTAATGGTTGATGTCTCAATCAATTTACTCACTGTTTAATTTATTTAAGTTAATGATATTGTTAAAACCAATCACCACTGGATACATGGACATCCTACATTAATGATTGAAGTGAAGTAGATACGTCAAGTGCCATCGCTTTGCCAAAATAAAAATAAAATTGCTAGAAAAAATGTCTGCGTGCAGTAGGTTGTGCTCGGTTTGATGAAAGCTGTAGACCACTTTTCCATAAGTTTAAAGTTCTCCCCTTGGCGTCTATGTATACAGGGTGGTCCAAAGACTGACGTCTAAAAAAAATAATTAGATGCCTCATATCCGGGGCTATCCGAATATACCCCATGTATGTTGGCCGATTTTTTGTAGTTTTCGAGTAATTAATTTTTAAAGATTTTTTCAAGAATTTTTGTGCCGAGCCGTTTATCATCATGTAACTTTTTTTGGTTACGTTTTTTCTGAATGTTTTTTTTTGCGAAATTATCCTCACAAACTGTACTTTCACACATAAAATAATCAGCTTCCCAACCTTGACGCAAGTTACAATAAAATTGACCAAAAGTGAAATTTTTACCTTTGAGCAAATCGAAATTTTATTTTGTAATAAAAAAAAAACCTAAAAATTTCAGAATTCTAAGACCAGAAGTAATTTTAAAAACTTTGCCAGTCTCTAAACTTGCAGAATCATACAAAAAAAATGACACTTAATAGGTCATAATTTGCTGGATTCCACTTTCAAACGTACTAAGGTAGAATGTTCGTGGATCAAATAAAACAATACAATTTAATTTAAACACGTTATTCATAAAAGATTTTCAAATGTTCTGCCGTCAACTTCGATACATAGCCTACATCTCCTTAAAAAATTCGCTCCTAGTCTCCGGAATGCATCTCTTTTTTCTTTTATAGTCCTTTTGCTGTCTTCTAATTTTTGTCTGAGTTCCGCTTCGGTATGTGATTCCCTTGCGTAAACCAGTTCTTTGTAATATCCCCAGACAAAAAAGTCTATGGGATTCAAATCCCATAGACTTCTTTGTCCATCAGTGTTAAATGTGTGTTTATGAATACTCTGTAGTCCGGGTAATGCTGCCGTGGGGCTTCCCGGTGCTCCAATTGTTGCTGGTACAGCCTTGCCGCTAAATGTCCGTTGCCTTGAGCTACACCATAATAATAATGCATCTCTGAATATTCACTAAGAGTGTAGTTCATGTTGCTACACGAAAGTAAATTCGATCGCTAGGCAAAGTTCAAAAGTCCAAAACACAAGTACAGGTCGGTCGTAAGGCAAATCAATCAGAGTCCAGTTAACAAAGCGAGAAGAATTCACAAATTAAACGCAACGAGAGCAGAAGTAACTATTAGTTATTTCACAATAAAAGACTTGATTCCTTTCTTAAGACAAAAGAAAAACAAATTGTTTTGTTCATAAAAAGTATTACATGGCTTTATTGATGGCCAGTACCAAATTAGGTTCGGCCAAATAAAAAACAGTTTTTATATTATTAACAACAGACTCTTTATTACACATTCTACCCTAGTACGTTTGAAAGTCGAATCCAGCAAATTATGACCTATTAAGTGTCACTTTTTTTTGTATGATTCTGCAAGTTTAGAGACTGGCAAAGTTTTTAAAATTACTTCTGGTCTTAGAATTCTGAAATTTTTAGGTTTTTTTTTTATTACAAAATAAAATTTCGATTTGCTCAAAGGTAAAAATTTCACTTTTGGTCAATTTTATTGTAACTTGCGTCAAGGTTGGGAAGCTGATTATTTTATGTGTGAAAGTACAGTTTGTGAAGATAATTTCGCAAAAAAAAACATTCAGAAAAAACGTAACCAAAAAAAGTTACATGATGATAAACGGCTCGGCACAAAAATTCTTGAAAAAATCTTTAATAATTAATTACTCGAAAACTACAAAAAATCGGCCAGCATACATGGGGTATATTCGGATAGCCCCGGATATGAGGCATCTAATTATTTTTTTTAGACGTCAGTCTTTGGACCACCCTGTATATTGAAAGCATGTCTATTCACTGATAGCCATCCAGAATATTTAAAAAAACGTGAAAAACTGTTCGGTGGAAAATCAAGAAGTCAATATCAATACCTGCTCCATCAACCATGTTGTAGGTCTGAATCTTTAAAAGAAACGCCTGTAACATGTGCGTAGTTTTATTTAACAGCCTTCCCAAGGAATTGAGGGTGTTACGTGGCAGGGCGCTCCGGGCTAAGTCGACTGCATGGCTACAGGAACACTGTTTTTATAGCGTTAAAGATTTTGTCAACTTTAATAGAGCATAACAACGCTGATGCATGCTATATAGCTAATTTATTTTTGCGAGCTATTATAAAATTATCGTAACCAACATGTCAATTATTGTGTCCTATTTAATACTTTGCATGTCGATTTTAATGTCGGCTGAATTTCTTTCTGTTATTTATTTTATGATCTTATTGTAACGTATTCTAGCAAATAAACATTTCTATTTCTATTTCTATTTGGCGGGAAATTTGACAGATATTACGTCAATAAACGTATCAGTTAAGTGTTGTTAACTCATAGACTAAACAATTAGTAGGGTGACAATTAATTTCAATTAAAAGTTAGTTTCAAAATATATTTTTTACATAAATAAAATAGTTTTGTTTCATGTAACTGTGACTTAAACGTGATCGCCATTAATAACTGAATTAGAAAAATTGGTTCCTGATCACCAAAAAAAAAACACCGTGTATAATATATCAAAGGCAAAACGACCCTTTGAAATGCAGGTATCCTTAATTGATACAGATTTACTAAAGTAAGTAGCTATTATATAACATTATGCGCCTAAACAGCCGAAATTAACCGGAAATTTAACAGATTTCTCGCTGTTCGTTATTGCAAATATCCCGTAACCAATAACACGATGTAACATATTTATTCGTCGAACCCTAAAATCAATTTCAATGAAACCTCTCTGCGCATCGTAACTTAATTACATTCAATCGGAATGAAATGAAAATTACAGTTAATATAATTTATCAAGTCAATTTGGACTACATGTAGCTGATTTAAGTTCATACGGGAATTCAAATTGATAACAATTAAAATATTGAATTACAGCGGCGGAGAGTCGACAGCAAAAACCTGAACACGAAATTTAAACCGATTACTTTTTTCATTTATGGAAACAAATCGTCAAAGGGTAGGCAGAGGCAAGCGTTATCTGACCTATGAGTTTATTTACAGTGCATTTAAGTACATGTCTCTACGTTGGTCGTACTACGGCGTGACTTAGTAACGTTAGCAGACTTACAGTTTGGCCGTTCTAAGAGGGCCGATTTGACAGCTGTCATCTTAGTACAAAATATAACCTCAAACTCATATTTTGTACGCAGATGACAGCTGTCAAATCGGCCCTCTTAGAACGGCCAAACTGTAAGCAGCCTCGGCCGCATTCGGTTAAACCGGATTCATTATTTACTATAAAAGAACCGTTTACACTAGTGGGTGACCGGAAACGCGCTGCTGTAGAATACGGAAAACGGAATAATGTAAACGTGCAATTAGCCAACTATGCGGCGTTTAAGCCAAATTTTATGAAAACTGAGAGTCAATTAAAAATTGTGCTTCGAAACGAACTTGTGTGAACTTGTGTTCGTGTTATAGGTTTTGTATTTTACAGGTCCGACTAAGAGCGGTGGTGCATGATTTCAACATAAATCGAAGCATTCAATGCAATGAAATGAATGAAATGAAATGAAATAGTTTTATTCCGGAAAACAGGTTCCATACAGAGCACAAAAGAAAAGAAAAGAAAAATACAATAATGTCATAAACTAAACTAAAGAAAGTGCTCGCAGCGTGGTCGGCGCCACGGGTCACCCGGATCCCGCGATGACAGGCTTATGGTAGCCCCTCCAACGCTCGTGAAGCGGACTCGCGTCCCACTCCCTTACTCCCTTACGTTGGGTGTGGCGTGTCGTTCTAATTAATAATACTCATACTCATACTCATACTCATTTATTCATATTTTTCGATAAAAATACATGTCAAAGGTTACATTAATTTGTAGATTAATTAGATGTAGGTACATAATAGAAATATTTATCAATTTACATTTCAATTTAAATTACAATATCTTAATTGGTAGTTATTCATTAGTTTAAATTACAATACATTATGAATTTTAATAGTAGTCGTCAAGTCTTGTGAATAAAATGCTTGTGTAGTAAGATGGTAGTAAGCCATTTTTTCAATTTGTTATAAAATATAACATAACAAATACATAATAGGTAGGTAAGTAATTTGTAGAACACAGTGGCGGGAACGACACAACGCACAAGTAACGCTCGTGTAGCGTACTTCTAATCAATCCTAAGTTAATAAAATCTCCATAGATTCACGGTGTGTGTGTGTGTGACGCTTAAAAACTTTAAATAATGAAAACCCCTATTCTTCGAAGTGTTAAAAAAAGGCTGAAACCACAGATAAAGTTTATCCGCGCCACTTTGCACGCCACTACACAAAACCACGTACAAGCATTTTTACACCCTCTCCCGCACCGCTTAACCACCTCATCAGCGCTTTATAGTCCCGATTAAAGCGCTGTATGTTTACGGCGCAATTTTTCGCTTATTTATGAGAGTCTCGCGTGTCGCGGGCGATACAAGCGCGTTAGCGCTTTGTTCCCGTCAAATAAATCTACGTTTACCCGTGGAATGGTGTTTTGAATGGAGTTAAGAGCAAAATGCGAACTGGTTTATTTATTTATGTTGGCAACAATGGCGCGAGGAAGGTATTCCGGCGAGAGGTAGGGCGGGAATGCAGGAAAGATGTATGTTTGTTCGTACAACTATAACATTAATACTTTTAATTTAAATTACCAACAATACTACGCTTACCTACATAAATGTATTTTCATTGCACTAGTGTAACAATAAAAGAAGGCTTCTACTATTTTACTGGGTAGAACCATATTAACTTTGTCGTGTAATCATATTGTTTTTTAATTTCTTAGATGTAGGGTGTGCAAAAATTAAGCTCTGTTTTTAACTCGTCCGCCATTACTGCCAAGTAAAAAAGGCAATAAAAAAGCTTATTGAAAGCGTAAATGATATGATACTTGCCTAATAATATTATCTAAATTATATTTATAGAACCGAACCCGAACGTCTGACTTGGTCAATATGAGGCTCGCTTCTCTGTGACTTAATTGGGAAGAAAAATTTAATGAAACCTAGGGTAAACGTACCAGTGAATGAACCCTTAAGGAGAATTTCGTCTTTAAATATTTCTTTTAATAAAATGGAAGTTGTTGCCAACAAATATAAATGTCGTTATCAATCTATCAAGTATACTAGTTTGCTTCTATAACGTTTGTTTTACAATAACATTGCTTAATTTTAAGTTATAGCTATTTTAAGCCGCAAACACCCCAAAACACCAGTGATTGAACATAGAAACACCAGCAAATGAACAAATGAAACCAGTGAATGAACAATGTTTAATTGTCGATTATGTTTTATCCTTCTTAAATTTGATTTATAAAAATGTTATTTTACTACTTAGTGTTGATTGACGTGCAACTTTCCCGCCTGAAAACGCTGTAGGTATAATAGGTTATTTTCAATTAACGATAGTTCAATAACTGGCTCTTAAATTTTATGCTAAGCCAATAAATGAACCAGTCACATTGGTGGTAGTTTATTTACTGGAAATAATAAACCAGTAAATGAACGAACATTTTAAGCATTTGAGAGTTTGTTCGAATACTGGCCACATGAAGGACAATCCACTAACAGCTATGTTTCTGAAAAAGAAACTCTAATACAACAACGAAAACTCACAATATTGTAAAATAAGTAATTCACGCGGTTCTAGTAAATGAACACCGTCGTTCATTCATTGGTTTTAGTGGTTTCTGTGATCCAGTTATAAAACATTTGGCCAAAAATTACAATTTGAAACAAAAACACTTGATATGGCTTGTAAATAGAAAAAATATATCCTTAAGACTTAAAATAAACACACACTACGGATCTCAGTTGTGTGGAATAAGAACAATATCACTTCAAACACAAGGTAACTTACCCGTCTGCTAACTACTGCCCCATACAACGAAAACACGTCTGCGACACGTCAACTTTAGATGTCCGCCATGGTTCAACTAAAGCAACTGAGTTGAATTTAATGTTACCATGATGTTACTAGTAAAGATGCCAATCAAAAAAAAAATACTTTGTAGGGTAGAAATTAAAAGAACCCTTGATTTACGAAAAACGGCTCATTTTGTTCATTCACTAGCACTGTTCATTGTTTCATTTAATAAAAAATCTGGTTATTTACAATATCTTTAGAGTGCGCTCTGGATAGGGACGAGCGAAAAAGAGGGGAGGCGTTTGCCCAGCAGTGGGGCACAAAATTAGGCAAGCAAAATAAAAATTAATTTGAAAGTGACTGACCTTCTAATGATTTATTGTCAAAGATTGATGGGCAGTTTTGTATGGACACTGGCTTAAAAACCAATAATGACAAGCCATAATATGTCAATTGAAAGATTTTTTCATATTCTACGACTTTTTTTATGGCGGTAAATTTTAAATCGCTGTGTGACATATTCAAAAATCTGGAACATTAGGACGCCTACATAGACGACGTTAGCATAATTACTTTGTAACACCGCTGTCTGTGACATGTAATATTTTATAATATTATAAATAAATGAGTATGAGTATGAGTATGAGTATGTGCATGGCGATAGCTTTTTTCACACAAATATTTCGAACCACCTGCCATACTAAAACTTTAACAACTTAGAATTACCTATTCGGGGACATATCGCTTGTCCTTGTTGGTCATTAGGCCAAATAGCCCACCCTTTTTCAAATCAAGAATGTTTTTCTCGCAACACCTCCAGACCAGGCTCGAAGCCCAGTTCTTTCGCTAAATGATAAATGCATCAAGCCCTGCGCAATTACCCCCTCGGTAACCCGATCGGCCTAACACCTCCGAACATGTCCCGGTAATGAGCTTCACGCGGCTCCGGGAACGGAACCCGACACCCGCGCGGCCAGCCACCCCGCTACACCCTCCGGCGATCGCGTTGCAACTTATAAAATGTAGAGGTATAAGGGACTAGCGACCCTCCTTCGCTTCGCTTCGGTTTATGTGAGTATGATATGCCTATAGCCTTCCTCGATAAATGGGCTATCTAACACTGAAATTATTTTTCAAATCGGAACAGTAGTTCCTGAGATTAGCGCGTTCAAGGAAACAAACAAACAAACTCTTTACCTTTATAATATTAGTATACATATTTAAAGATGTCAACGGTGAGAAATAAGAAACAGTCGGTTGTAATTTTCTTTATTGTTAATGTTTACACTTAAGCCATCTGGGAGATTACTCTGACATGGCTAAGGAATTTAGTTAAGGATCGAGTGTAAGGAACAGGGCTATAGCCAGTGACACGGTTCGGTCTCGTTCTCTCACCGTTAACTAAATTGCTTAGCCATGTCGTGGTAACCCCCTGCCTCCTATTTCACCATCTTGACAATGACACTTGACAGGTGACAATTAGGTATAGATTGCAGAGTTAACACGCTGATGCATGACTCGGTTTCATAAAAACTGCGTCATGAACGGTTGCCTTATCCCCACACCGAAACATAGCACTGAGAGCCCAGCTGCTTGGCGTAAAGTTAAAGGACAAGAGGGTGGTAGCGTATCGGGACAGACCCTGCACAAGGTCATACTACTACTGCTAAAAAAATTACAAATATAGTACAACTTGGCTTTCCTCTGTGATAAGCCAATGCTCCCATGTTAAGTCCCTACCTTATTGATATCTCTCATTAGTAATCGAGTCATTAGCGTTAATCGGGACCTGCTACGGCCCAAAGTTGTAATCTAAAAAAGCTAACTTCTGTAGAATAATGTAGAAATGTCAAGAATAGACAAAGGTGACCGACGCGACGCGGCCATACGGCACTAAATGTCAATCCTAAACATGTCTTTAATTTTCCAATCGTTAAAGTTTCTAGAATTTAACTTATTTATGTACGCACAGACGTAAGCATCGATTATTAAAGACCACTGTAAACAAGCGCAAAATACCGTCACAAAAATTGGAGTGTTTCAACCAACGCCACCTTCTTACATTCGTAGCCTTACCTATAACTATAATAACTAAGTAAAGGGTGCGGAGGTTGTGCAAAATGAACATAGCGAACTACAGAACCAAAAGTACCTACAGTTACAGAAAAACGCTGATTTCCGTTGCATAGTTCCGTAATAGTGGTTAACCTGTCGCATTTACGAAATATGTCGGCCGCATTCGGTTTTTTAACCGGGTTCGTTTTTAAATATGAAAAAAACGTTTACACTATTCGGTGACCGAATACATGGGAATAGTGTAAAGTTATGGTGAGCAGTCAGAAATGCGCCGACTTTTATAAAACCATAAAACAACTACCTTCTATGTATGTAGTAGATTTTTATGTGTAAAAATGCCCGTGCGGTCTACTTACTGAATAAAACATATTTAACATTCTAAGGGCCATTTGCACGCAGAATTTAACCCTGGGTTAAGGCACTAACTCGAGTTAGTAGACGTCAGATTCATATGAAAACTGTCATTTTAACTCGAGTTAGTGTCTTAACCCAGGGTTAAACTTTTCGTGCAAGTGGCCCTAAGGGCCACTTGCACGCAGAATTTAACCCTGGGTTAAAGCACTAACTCGAGTTAAAATGACATTTGTTGTATGAATCTGACGTTTACTAACCCGAGTTAGGGTCTTAACCCAGGGTAAAAAAAATCGTGCAAGTCCGTCTAACTCAAGTTAAAATGACAGTTCTCGTATGAATCTGACGTCTACTAACTCGAGTTAGGCCCACTTGCGTGGACCAGAGTTAGCGGCTTAACCCGAGGTTAGGCGGCAAACCACGTACAAAAGTAGACGCTTAACTCTGGGTTAAGGGCTAACTCTGGTCCGCGCAAGTCCGCTTAAGGCCCACTTGCGTGGACCAGAGTTAGCGTCTTAACCCGAGGTTAGGCGGCAAACCACGTACAAAAGTAGACGCTTAACTCTGGGTTAAGGGCTAACTCTGGTCCGCGCAAGTCCGCCTTAGTGTCGTAACCCAGTGTTAAATTTTCTGTGCAAGTGGCCCTAAATCACCAGCTTTAAAAAATCCAAAGCATACAAAACTTTTCAAAAAATAAAACAGAAATGGTAACTTTGAAACGGATAGCTTTCCACAAACTAAAAATTTGAAAAATCTTTGAACCTTTTTTAACTGTCCTCGGTTTTAGTTTCGAACTTCCCCATACTCGGTAATAGGTATTCCTCGTAATTTCAGCCAGTAGGTACAAGAGTATGAGATATATCTGTCTCGGCGTTTTCCCCCGACCGCGCCCGCTGCGGCGCGCTGCGGCCGGGTCGATCCCGCGGGGATTCCCGAGGTGTCCGGGCAAACATCTAGCGCTATAATCGACAACACTTAACCGATTGCAGGCGGTTGGTTTCGTTAGTATTTTTCGACCCTTTCTTACTTTATATTTCTTAGAATCCCTAGAGTAAGACAAAAAACCGTGTGTTTCATCAGGGCCCGTGTTATGATCGTCGATAAAGCATCCGTCGCTCTCGCACTTAGATACCAACACGACCATAATAGGACGACGACGGTAAGACGTCTCAACTGATTGATTTGAAAGGTACAGAGAGTAAGAACTTTGGTACCGGAAAATCGAGCGTTTTCCAAGAGAATAGCGATAAAGAATTAGGATGACGATTGATTACACAGACGTCGACAGAAACTAGTATTATTTAATTAATTGCTTAATCATTTTCTATCTAAACTTCATTTGAACATCTTTTTTTTTTCAGAAAATCTTTTAAAAAATCCCACAGAACGGGGTTAGAATAGTGCCACTCCATGTCCTCCCGTGGATGTCGTAAGAGACGACTAAGTGAATAAAGGCTGTGTAGTAATGCTATGCTAGGCGATGGGCTTGCAACCTGTCACTAATACACTGGTAAACATCTTAGCCTAGTTGTGCAAAATGTGGTTACAGAATTATTAACAAGTTTTTAGAGTGGTTAGTAATTCTGTAGCTCTGCCTACCCCACTCTGGGAATAAAGGCGTGAGCTTATGAAATGTATGTATGTATGTATCTTTTAATAAAGCTCATATTCATGCAGGGCTCACGTCTGATTTACACTGCCGAGATTATATAAATTATTATACAGTTAAAAAACCACGATATGTTTGTGACCTCTACTTTCAGAGCTCTTTTAAACGGCTAAACCGATTTTCATGAAACATTGCTAATAACCATGATGAGTAGATTGCATCCAAATCAGTTCATCCGTTTGAGAGCTACGGTGCGGTGCCACACACACACATTTTACACTTATAAAGCCCCTTTTTTGCATCCGGGGTCAATTGAACTTATTCATATTCATTTACATTCCAAAAAGAATTTTATGCATACAGCTTGCGTATTATAATATCTATAGATAATAACTTCATGAAAAGCAAGTTTTAAAAACTCGACTGCATTTTTTGACATTGTTATTAAACCCGTATATGCTAGTATATTCGTAAATATTTGAGATGGTCACATTAAGACCTTTCAAATGATACTAGTCTTTATTACAATACAATCGTATCTACAATTCAAATTTAAAAACTAAACTTATTTTAATTAAAATAAAACTAAGCTACTGAAAAATTAAAGATTAAAATAAAAATCACCACTACAAAAAGAATACCCCCTCTAGCAGGTCCGCGCGCGGCATAGTCCCTATAACACTGGCTGCACAATGATACTTATATTGTACTTAATACTTAATTAAAATACTTTTTTAGTAGACATAAATAATTGTCATTTTGCCATTGTTGATATTAAAATTTTAACCCCCTTACTTATAAACGTGAAATAAGCTTGGAATAGTTTATGCCATTGTGTCCTTATCTGTAATTGTGACATTTACATTTTTTTTTTTTATGGCGTAGAGAAGACAAACGAGCACTCAGGCCACCTGATGGTAAGTGGAAACTGTGACCCATAGACATTCGCATTCACAAGACTACAATGCAATCCTAAGACTGCAAATGCGTTGCCAACCCTGAGGACTAAGATGGAATGCCTCTATGCTAGTCATTTCACCGGCTGTCTTATCCCCAAACCGGAACACAACAATGCGAACACTGCTGTTTGGCTGTAGGTTAATGGATAAGATGGTGGTAGCGATCCGGACGGACCTTGCACAAGGTCCTACCACCCGCTGACAGAAAGTGACAAAGCATGGCATAAACTATTCCAAGTTTATAAGTAAGGGGGTAACAGTTTAAGTATCCTATGTCACACGGGATGGTGAAAGAATTCTAACGACACCACACACATTTAAATCGGCTCAGGCGTTTAGATTATATGATGGACTAAAAAATTTAAGATACATACATACAGTCAACTAATTTGATTTCTAGGCCACTTTGGACTATGTTAAAGTGACGTTGTCAACCAAAACGTAAGAGACTCCATATGATTTGGTTTACAACGTCACGTTGACAAAGTCAATAGTGGCCTAGGAATTGGTTGACTGTACATTAACACTGAAAACATTACACTGCTTTTTGTGGGCAGTCGTGTAAAAAGAAATTGAGAGGAGCCACATCGAACGCCCTTTATTATGAAAAATAGAATCAAGAGTTACTACGCTACGCCGTAGCTTCGTAGAATTCGTATTTGTTTTACTACGACATTTTAAGACGCGTCTTGAGAGCTACAGTGCTAGGCAGATACGGAGTCGATACTGACACATTGCACGACAGTAAAGTTTCTGACTTTGACAGTGTTGACAACAGTAAAATAATGATAATTATTTTTTTGTTGCATGTGAAGTAATGTGAATAGTAATAACAGCATTGTTAAACTGACTTCTTATCGGCCTTAATTAATATATATTATGTTTTACATGATACAGCCTCAACTTTAAATGCGTAAAGTATGTAAAACCCATCCTTTTAAGAATTGTAATTTATAGCAAGCATGGTATACAAATATATTACATTGAAATATTTAGGGTTAAAATCGATCTCTCCTTTACAAATAGCCTAAAGCCAACTTTTCCATTATATATCTTTCCGGTTCCTAAGCAAGCAACGGATGCAAACATGCACTAGGTCCGCCTCCCGGCACCGGCCGCGTGCCCCGTCGTCATGACAACGGGGTCGACGACCCGACGCCGCGCCACTACAGCCTTTTTCATGACATTTCAATACCAATCGGAGGTAATTTGAATACATTTTGACAAGGAAGGAAGGTTGATTTATGATTATGATAAGAAACTGTAATAACTTACCTCCTTTTGATTCTTGTTTACTTGAAAAATTTCTTTTGTTTTCTTCAATTGGATCACTTAACTATTTATCAATTTAAGAATTAAATTTAATTACACTATTTATTTTAATATCTAATCGTATACAAAATTACAGGCCACCGACTTAATCACAACCTAACCGCAACCTCTTTACTATCTTACATTACAAAGTCCACAACACTGGCCACTCATAGCGACGCCATTACCAACTGTCACATGTCATATACGTAATTTAAAAAACTGAAAATGGAACAAAAACGTTCGCGTGCCCGTACATGTCATCGAATGCGGCCGCTCGGCGGCGTGGCGGAGGCACAAAGCGGCAAAAGTTATTCTTTACATCCTAAATCAATTGGTACACGACTTCCAACCTTGTTGTAACTGTGTTTCGAATGTGCTGTAATCACCGGACGGCAAACTTAACTCGGCCGGGTTATACATTTCTATTCCATTTTCAAATTCTGCTGTGGAAAACTCGCTTTTCTCCTGTTCATGTAAATGCCAATTTCCTTTCTAGCTTCGATTCTCTTACAAATTTAAACCTTAATTTCAGAGTCTACAGTTGATTTTTGTGTGCGTTTTGAACTCAGACAATGCGCCACGCAATGACGTTTGCACAAAATGCGAGGGGGATAGCGGATTGTTCAGGTGCGAGGGAGGCGGGAGATCGAGGGAAGGTAATGTTGGGGTGCAGGTTCGTGCGTCTGTGAAAGTCAGGAGGCCCATAAAGAATCGATCTCGAGTCGAAGACGCCGTGCTCAAGTAGAAGAGCAAACAGACATTTATGAAGGTGCTATAAAAAAAAAATGTATCACTACTTCGTTCGTACAGTACAGTACAGTTTCCTCAATCATGGTCAGGTTAACTGGAAGAGATCCCTTAAAGGGATAAGTTCTCCTTTGTACATGTTAATCTTAAGTTTATGTACGAATTTACTTGTAATTGTTTTTTTTATTGTGCAATAAAGAGTTTACATACATACATACATACATACATACTTCTTTATGAAGTCACGTGAATAGTGAAATTTATTCTTCTAAAGCACAAAAAGTAAAAAGTAATAGTTTATATTTTAGAAAAAAAAGAACACCTATGCCTTCAGGCAAATGAAGTTGGCACTATTTTATAATGAAACTAGATTCATGCCTTTAATAAATAAAAATCGTCACTGTGAAAGCCCGAACAAGGATAAAATGAAAACCAAGTCTAACGTTCCTCAGTACCTTGTTGATAAACTCAACTGGGATAAGATGCCCATATCAAGACGTGTCAAAAATATTAGTTTTCTATGGAATGAATAATCTGGTTTTGGCTAATGTGGGCCCGTGTTAATAAACTCATCTTGGCTGAGATGCACGTCACAAAATACGTCAAAGTAAACGTCAAACCATAGAACACTGTCATTTTTAGCACATCTCGAGACGAGCATTAGAGTTGAGATTAGTTTATTAATACGTGCCTTAGATCTCCGTTGCAAGATACGTCAAAGTAAATGTCAAGCAATAGAAAACTGCCATTTTTGACGCGTCTTGAGACGACGAGCATTACAGTCGAGATCAGTTTCTGAAAACGGCCCTTTGACTTGATTATTAATTGAGTCTTGAGATGAGCATCTCACACAGCTCTTGAAAAGCTGATCTTGAGTGAATTGCCCGACTCAAGACTCAATCAATCGCCACAGATGTCTTAACTGTCATTTCTTATGCATCTAGATTTAGGCATCACACCTTTCATCGTTCAACATGGTTCAAAATCAAACCATTTGTTCTGGGCCTTTCTTCAACACGGTAAACTGCACATTAGTGCACATTGCCTTTGACCTGTTCTCGTCTTGTCAAAGTTACGATTGCTCCTGTTTATTTGACAGTAATAATGGGGCTGTGTTAAAATAATACCATAACACGTCCAAAGCAACATGGTTTTACCGTATTGAAAAGAGGCCCAGAACAACCGGTAGTTGTAACATTTACAAAGCAATCCTTCTGTAAGCATCACAAAGCTAAAGAGACGTTTCTATCATAAGATGATAGTTGATTGCAGGTTAATCTAGATCGCTAGGGCTCCACGCTGGTAGGGCTGCGGGTCGCATTGTCCGATAACACTGAATCGGGGATGTCGCGGGTGGCAAACTGGGCACTGCGCAAGTGGCGAGAGGATAGCGGGTGCCGGCGTCGATGACTATAAAGGTATACTTCATTTCAAATACCAAGCCAAGGCCTGATTCCACTTGAGACTTAACAATGAGAGTCATAATGTTTAGCTATTGTTGACTAATTACTTGGCTACCTGAGCACTTCAACTTAGCACCTGCTGCACTAAACTAAAAAGTGAATGAAACAACTTCGTATTTGAATTTTCTTTTCCTATCTCTGTGAATAAATATTAATTACACTTTTGTGAGTTTTTTGCTTGCTACTATTTGTTAGGCACCAATTTAATGATATTACAAAATATATACACACATATCGACGACTAAAGAAATAGGTCGTACACTTGCTAAGAAGCCTCTTTAATATAAGTTAAACACTTTCCAGATGGTTTTATACCTTTTTTTTTTCAAATAAACACAGAATAAACCAGTTTTGTGACGTGACTAGTCATTATTTTAATTTACTTAAATGTTTTTTGACCTTACCTACATTTGTAATCATTTTACTTTGTTAGTTTTAATTGTTTTAATTTATTACTTTATTACCTTGTAGTGTAACTTACTTTCAACAATGATCTTCTGCTGGAGTTTCTTGCGGCGCTTCTTCTCCATAATGATGATCTTGTGCGAAGCGCTAGATTCACTCCATATTACCGTCGTCTAAAAGTACCCTCATGCGGCTAATATATTGAATAAATATTTTTAAATTTCGAATTTTTTAAAGTGCAAACCGCCAGTCCCTCCTCCCCCGCGCCCCGCCGCCCGTCATTCCAGATTCCCTTTGCGCGCCCTCTCCTCGAGATCTTGGCGGCCGCGAACTTCCCGATTCAACTGAAAGGCGCGAGTTCGCTTCTATATGTTCGTGCCATAGTTTTTGACTGCAGATGAGTTCTGGAAGATTCTCGGAGTTAGATTGAAGTGAGACGGGTTGTTTTTGAGTTTGTTTTATGCATCGATCTGTTGACGGTTAGGTAAGGTAATCTAGGCAGGGAATTGGAAGTATAACAATAAACATTTACATAAACTCACGCCTTTATTCCCGGAAAGGGTAAGCAGAGCTACAGAACTACCTACAACTCTAAAAATTGGTTGATAATTCTGAAACCACATTTTGCACTATAAGGCAAAGATGTTTACCAGTGTATTAGTGACAGGTTGCAATCCCATCGCCTAACAGTACTACAAGCCTTTATTCCCTTAATCGCCTCTTACGACATCCACGGGAAAACACGGAGTGGCACTACTCTAACCCGGCAACCACGCGGGTAACAATAAACAGTTTCAAAAACATAAATGTCGTTAACCACCTAAGAAAAAACACAAAAAAAAAACTACAAGATAAGTATAATATGATAGCAAAACAAGAATCTTTGATTAGTTCGATCAATTCAGGTGCAGATGGTTCCGCAGCAATATGCTGAGCCAGTGTCCGATTCACTGCCGCTGCTTACTGTTTTCTGTTTTTACTTTTTCTGTGTGAATAAATGTATTTTTCTTTTCCTTTTCTTTCTTTTCAATTCCCTCAAATCGTTATAAGAAAGTATTATTTCCGTCCGAATGTATTCCTGAATCATTTTTACCGTCGTGTTTTTCCCTGACGCGTTTTTGTGTGTTGCGGCGAAACTAACGTAACCTAAACCCCCTACCTATGTCTACAAAATGAAAAGTGGGAATATTTGCTACTGGGAGGTTCGAGGAAAAATGCGAATAGCAAACTCGCGTGATAGCAAAATATTTTTTCTTTCCTAAGGCATCCTCAATCAGAACATCAGAAGTTTGCTCTGCATTCTCCATAGTGTATAAACTTCTTGGACAACTAACCGACATTCAATCTACACAAATGTTAGGACCGCAACAACCAAGCAATTACCAAAAAACCGATAGCTACTTGTACAGTCAAGGACTTTAATTGTTAAGCCACTATGGAACCCTGTCGCATAACGTTGATCATTAATTTTAGCGTAATTTCTTTGATATGGTTTGACGCTGTCATTATGACAGGGTTTCATAATTGCTTAGCAATTTAAGTCCTTGACTGTACCAAAAAAATCAGTATTTACATACATGCATAAACTAACGCTTTCATTCCCAGCAAGGGGTAGGCAAGGCTACAGAATTACCAACAACACTAAAAACTTGTTGTTAATTCTGTAAACACATTTTGCACAAACAGACTAAGATGTTTACGTATATTAGTGACAGGCTGCAAGCCCATCGCCTAACAACTGCAAGCCTTTATTCCCTTAGTCGCCTCTTATGACTTCCACGCGGGTAGACATGGAGTGGCACTATTCTAACCCGGCAGCCACACGCCACGGCACACCGCACAATTCAATATTTAAATAGAAATATTTGAATTCTCGTGTACAAAGTCGTGTTATCCTACCTTTATTAGCTACCTGTCGAGAGAAAACGTCAAATACCTCCGAACTAGCTCCAGTCTCCGAACAGGCCCTTTGATCCGTCGAGGGTTCGACCTGTTGCGAACAGAAACAGGCGAATTATTGAGATGAAAGAATTATTCGGTGGCACGGAAACAGGATCGTGACATACAATGTGTATTTAAAGGCACTGATTGAAAGGGGCAGTTTTATATTGTACTTTTCGTAATATAAAAATTACAAAACTCATTTCATTTAATAATTGGGCAGTAGAAACAGAGCAGTTGAAAAAGTAAAAATGGGTTGTGAAAAATTATGGAGCAGTAATATTATCAATTTAGCAGTTGCGTGTGGGCAGTTTAATAATTCGGAATTAGTCGGTAAGTTAATAATTACAAGCTTTAGTTTAATTATAAATAATTACCTACGGTTGTATGATTTATGGTTAGGGTAACCATTTGTCAAATCTTTTGAACTTACCCACGATATTGCCACGAAGTTTTTCTATATACTAAATAACCTTCTAATTTTCATATATCAGACAAACAAACAAAAAAACAAACGATAGAACTTACAAACAATTGACTATACTTATGACTAGTCAATACTAAAATCGAAAAATTTCTAGTCTAACCCAACAAATTTTTCTATCCACTTCACAAACCGATCATAAAGATCCTTGACTCCTAATTACCAAAAGTCAGCCATTTTCCCATAAAATCCGTCGCAAGTACCTCATAATATTCCGACGAAAATTGACGAACGACCGAAACTCAAACAAGGGCTCAAGTGGCTTTCATTAGAAAACAAGCGTTGAGACAAAAAACGAGTGCAACCCTACCACTTCAACTCTCACTGGAGATTTACGCATACATTGCCGCTCCAATACCGCTTGGCGTTCCGCATCTATTAACTAAGGGCCCAGTGTACGGTGTGTAGGAAGCTGTGGAGTGCTAGGGTTGCCACCCTCGGCCCCCACTTCGTCGCGCCCTCCTTAAAAGCCATTAGGAGCGCCTTTGATCTGCGCCGCCGCCTCTGATTGCGTCGCATCGACTGCCCACTTAAAACTATTGCTTGCAGCCGATGGACGTTGTCGCGTAGGTCGCTCGCTTTGACTTTAGGGCATCTTCAATTTTAAAATAACTGAGTACAAATAGGTATATAACGTCGGGAAATGACGGAATGAGAAGTTCATTACTTATCCTGACATGTTTTTGTCCTATTACATCGCGAGTTCGAAGTCATTTGCCATAAATAGAATTTGACAGTCAGAAAAATATTTGTAGCTATTGCAACAAATCTAAAAATTAAGATTCAATTTCCTTTAGGATAAACGATAATTCGGGTCCGCGATGCATTATGATTAATAAAATTTAGGATTTCTAATAAAATACCCTCAATAATATATTTTTTTTAAAGTAAGCTTTGTTGACAAATAAGCATGTTTTTTTTCAGAACACCTTTTCAAACAGTTCTTGCTGTCAAAATGAATAATCAGCTCTGAAAAATCTGCTAACTAACAAAGACTGCTCTAACATTAAGTACTATAGCTATAATCCAGTATTCCATAAACCACCCCACATGGTCCCCAGACTTGGCCCGGCAATTACGGACATGTCATATACCCCGACCCACTGTCCGACCCTCTCAGCCCTAAATGCTAATTAATTGCTGCCTTCTACCAGAACTGCCCTTTAATTAGGACAAAGTACAATTGCCCCGAGATAAAGAAGATATCCATCATTCGCGGCAATAGGCTGAATCATAATTGGTTTGTGCGAAATTACCTGTTGGAGACATTTGTCAAAAGGGGCAGGATTTGTTGAAATGGCGTAATCAAACTGTTTAATGTCTAGTGCTCGACAAATGTTGATGATAAATTATATTCTTAACATACCCCATTAAGATTCACGACATTTTGAAACGGTAGGTATTAATTTACATTTTCTCTGTGGTGTATATCTCAAAGACATTCAGTTTCAAATAAATATATTTCAGGGATGGACAATAATGTGATCTATCGAAACTAGTCCAAAAATAATCTTTACACGTTCACTAGGGTACTGGACATGCCTGGAAAACATCAAAAATTCTGAAAGAATACATAATTATCATTAACACACAAAATTTTCCCTTCTTGGAGATCGAACAAGAAAAATAAACAATTCCAAAATGAATTAACATCGAGTGCGTATTTCTCGTCATGAGTATTATCGCGTGTATTCACTATTATCTCCTTCCTACTAGTTGGTCCCTTTTCAAATCTCGTGTCACGCTACAGGAGGATCTCATTCTCACGCGATGTTCTTTGTTTGTGAAACATACGGGTGCCATTCTCTTAATAAATTATTTAGATATTTATTTAAATTCCCTCATTTAAAGAGAAAAATAACCTTCGCCTATAACATAACACAGATAACGTACTAATGTTCTATGTATATTGATAAAATTATGTCAATTGCCATTTTTCCAAAACGAATGAGTAAGACATATTAAAAAGTGCACGAGTTGCACGACAGATACCAATTTTTTCAGAAGTATGTCGACGAGCGTCTAGGAGAATAGTAGATTGTACAACAAGGGCATAAAACAAACCATTTTTTCCGAGACTTATGGTATCCAACCGAGCCGGCAGGCGAGGTTGGATAATTAAGTCGAGGATAAAATGGGTTTTAAGACCGAGTTATACACTCTGCTTTTCACTTCGATTACGAGGAAATAAAACAGTGATAATGTAAAAAAACTTTAATAAGTTCTTTTGCATTTTTTTCCATGTGATAATGTAAAAAAACTTTAATAAGTTCTTTTGCATTTTTTTCCATGAGTGTGTTAGGTGTGAGCATTACTTTCCTCTTCACTAGACGACATTTTAATTAAATTCCATAACACAACAAGTTTTGCAAAGAAAATAACTAATTAATAGTCCAAAACCTCTTTCCCGCCACTGTATTTCTGTCAAAATTTTTTTTTTTCTGTTTGCGATTTTTGACTTAGGTCGAACGCAATACTGCCAAGTTTATACCTACGTTGATTTTTTAATGTTCTTGTTAATAATGCTTGTTTTTAATAGTTTTAAAATTCTTCTTTGTTAGATGCAACTACGATGCAAATATAAATAAAATTAAAGTAAATTTATTCAAATAACAAGTTTATTTAATGTAGTCACCTCGTCTGTCTGGCTGTAGGGCTTAATTGTCTTAGTCTAGATGACGACAACCATTTATGCACTAGTGCATAAAATGCGATTTTATGCAGCCTATACCCAGCATAAAGAAGGACTTTACGAGCATGAGAAGTGAAAATATATTACATCAACAAAGAGAGGTCTTTGATACAAGTCATCCTACATACATACATACATACATTAAATCACGCCTGTTTCCCAGAGGGGTAGGCAAGGCAGAGACCACTTCATTCCACTTGCTACGATCTTGACAAATTTCTTTCGCTTCTTCCACATTCATACATCGAGTCATGCACGCACGTCGGTTTCGGGTGCTTAAGATTCGGCCCTTTTCCAGTATTTCACCGATCAAGTCATCCTAGGTTCAAATAAAAACGCGGTCTAAGTCTGCTATACTTTATACGTGATGTAACCTTTTTATTAAGAGCTAAGTCGACTTTCATCCGTTCTCATCATGGCTACAAAACAATGCACCTCTTAATTACGAGTAGTAACCAGGCTTAGGAATATAGTTCAATATTTTTCTTTACCCATTATTGTATACACACAATTAATTAACATAACCTTTATTATTCTTTTCATAAACAGTAGTCCAATAAGACGAAGCATATTAAAACGCGCCGTAGCTATTATTAAAAGTTCTAGAACGTTCCATAATGTTTGAAAAGCTGAAATGCAAAGCAACCCATCCTGGAAATTCCAATTGCAATGCAAGTAGTGCAATGACTCCGCAAAGTATACGCGGCTAACTTATCTAACAAATTGAAGTTTCGGAAGAGTCAACAAGTGGCGTCGTGCAAGTTTATGCATATATTTTCAAGAAGATTTCATACGTGACTTATTCCAGGAAGTCAGGGCCAACTTAGACGTACATAGGATAGACATATTAAAAATTTAAATGTGTTTTGAACCGTTACGCAGTGAGTTTTAGAGATGTGTGGAAGGTAAAATCATGCTGCGCCGGCCCCAGATTTGGGATAAGGACAAGGAGATGATGATGATACAGGGAGTTTGATTATGCAATAATATTATATTCTGATTCTGAGTTCTGGGACAGCCTGTATTTATAGCGCATTTCAACAGGGGTATAGTTTTCAATATAGTTTAAGCTTTTTTTTTTTACTTTTTTTTTAAATATGTAATCGTGTTTCAATTTGTCATGGCGTAATATGTGAATAATGGTTTTATTTATCTATCTTTCTAGAATCAATATGGTATTACCAAGTTAAATGGAGCCCCAGTTCTTGTCAAGACCATAAATATCTTGATTTTTCAACCAGTTTTTTCATCCCAAAAAAAGGAGACTTTTGCAATCATGCATTCCAGCTATCAAATCTGACGACTGAAACTGCTGAAATTTCTGAAATTAACATACGTACGTCGCAGTTTCTGCGTCGCCTGAGTGTCGCCGTGTCGTCAATAGCGGCGCGACAAGCGACAGAGTCGCGGAGAGAGCTAATTCCGGCTCAAAGCTGGCTAATTATCGCATAGGGGCGCATTGTCACGTGATTTGCGTCGACTTCAAAGGCGCGGAAAAATCTGGGGATTATGTTACCGGAGTTGCACTACAGCTAGAAATGTTTTACCCAACAGCGTTATTCTAGAACTTTATTAATTAACTTAAGCCCTGCTGGAAACTATAATCCGTTAAGATGCTTGTTAATGGGGATAAGGATGCATGTTTTAGCAAAGATTTTTCATATACATAATTAATAAATTAAAATTTTATATTTAATTTGTTTGCCTCCCAAACTAGGAGTTATATTTTAGTATTCACTGTATAGAAAAGTTGAAGGTATAGTTGACAAAGAAACTCACTTTATGGCTCAATTTGTATCACGTTAAGGTCCGAAAGTGGAGAAGTTTTGGTTTAGTATGTATACATTAGGTGCGATATTAAAACTTAAACCAAAAACGGGTTGAAAAATAATTAAATTATGCAAAAATGATTATAAATACATAACATTTAACTAGCGCAGCAATAATTTCTTCGATCCATCTTCAGACAAGTAAAATTGTCTCTTTTCTTGTGACACTTCTTTTCAGCTGTGGTCTCTTATTCGACGCTCAAATGTGAATAAACATCTTTTATCTTTTAATGGATCCTTTTTGTTATGTCGTTTTATACTTTTACTTTTCGAACGACTTACCTTATCTGAAATCAACGCAATATTCTTACTTACTCTCACTGTTTGGTAGTGGGAGGACCCTGTGCAAAGTCCGTCCGGATCTCCACCACCACCTCATCCATTAACCCACCGCCAAGCAGCAGTGTTCACATTATTGTGTTCCGCCTTTGAAGTCTATGGGTTTTAGATCCCACTCTCCATCAGGTCGTCTAAGTGATCGTGTGCCTTTTCCTTGACATTAAAAAAAACAGATGACTTGCTTTGAATGTCGTCTATCCTTATCTCAAGAAATATACCCATCATGGTAATTCTGTAGCTCTGCCAACCCTACTCTGAGAATGAATACGTGAGTTCATGTATAGATGAATTAGCGAAAGCGTGGAATTGCATATGTAGTGGTATTGTGTGTGTACGAGCAAGAGAAAGAGAGAGAAAAATACTTAAGTACTTCTCTCTGCCTTTCTCTTGCCTACAAACCCACAATACCACTACTTATACAATTCCACGCTCTCGCTACTTCATCTATATGTATATCCATCCTTTTTTAAATCCCTATTTAAGAAACACAACATACCTTTTGAAAGAAAATGGAAACATTGCATTGAGGTATTTCAAAAGCTTTAGCCAATTAGCAGGTATGTAGCTAATTAGGCAGTGTTACCGCTGTTCCAAAACTCGCACCGTTCTCGAAGATAACTCGCACGTGTCGCTCGCAGTAGTAACGCAGTGCAAACACTCTTTGGCAACGGTTGGCCAGTGCTGTTTGCGTCTAGGAATTAATCTCTGCTCCTGCGCTTATTCTGGAAACGTCTGAAGGAGTAGTGTTGATTTCCGGGGTGGTTGCGATTTGACTTGCTCTCAAATAGTGAAAACTGTACGATTTGAGATGAAGATGACATCTTGACTGACTTGTAGCGTTAGTTAATTGAATCTGTCGAAATACACTTCGTATAAAATAGTACTAGAACTTACAAAGGTAGCAAACGGGCATTTCCGATTTTTTTTAAGTACTTTAAATGCACAATATGATTTATTGATTCAAAATAAATAAATTGTTTACGATGAAAAATAATGATAAAACCATGAAAAAATTAAAAGCGGCCTTTTTTTTGCAATATAACAATTTGATACGATGCTGACTTATTAATTAATTGGTGCAGTCAAAATCGCCATAATTAATGTTCCCAGAATTCATTGCTAGGTGGAATTGCAACAGGAGTTCCTATTTCGTTTAAGATACGTACGTTTAAAGTTCTAGATTCTTAGACCTATTCTCTAAGCAATCATGTTAATTTACTTACATCAAAATTCATAATTTGACATTTTCACAAGCTACTCAAACAACTTATATCAACAGACTAGTTTACCCGCGACTTCGTCTACCTAAAAGTTCTATATCGCAAATTCCTCAGGAACTATCAAATTTTCCAACCCGATTTAGCCTGTCCCTATAATAATCTGTAAAAAGGAACAAACAAAATAACGCACTTAAGTAATTTATTGCATTATTATCTAAGGATATATCCGTGCCTGGCGTGAATACGTTGATATGTCTAAAACGGCAATTTTACAGGGCGCCAATTTTAAGGTTTGACATTTTCTGGTAAATCGCTGTTTGATTGTAACTTTGATGTAAAACTTGATTTATCCATAATTTTCTGCATACTTTTGAATGATTAGAAGATTTTTGTGAGATTCCTCTTAGTTTGATTAATATTAGACTTATCAACTTACGTCCCATCGAGTTATCAACGTACTCACCATACAAAGAGGGGAAAATTGACGTTTCGAGGAAGAAAAAAAATCGCGAAAAATCCATTTCATGTTATTATACTTCAGAAAAGTTTTGTTAAATACAACTTTTTATTATCTTTCAAGTGAAAATGAGTGACTTAAAGAATTATGTCTAGTTTTAATAATAATAGACATATCAACTGGTTCACCGACGAGAGCGACGAGTTATCAACAAATTCACAGTATTAGTAAGAAAAAAATTAGAAATAAAACAGCTGTTTTTTTAATATTTTTTTAATTAAAGAAACTAAAATCATCATATAATATAATTTTCGGAGTCATTCCAGGAATTTTACTCTTCTACATCCTCCAAATCTGGGTTTATCTCGTCAATATCCGGGTCAGCTTAGGCACAGTTTACTGTTTTTATTTGCAAATATTGCAAGAATTGGGGTCCTAAAGTATTGTGATAGTTTGAGGCCACGTATAATATTTAAAAAAAAATGCTATTACGCACGGTAGGGCGTAATTGTAAAAAAAGGCCCGCGGGTATTATTTTGGATTTACGGTCGATTTTTCTAGCATGTTAGGACACTATTTACGAGCAAGTGTGATGAAAATAATATTAAGTGCCCGCCTACTACACGTCCATTTATGTATAATATCCAGTGCCTGGTATTACTCGTATTAAACTTGGATGTAGGGATAGACACACATATACAGACGACCCAAAGCGAAATACAACATTCGAATCGAACTTTAGATCTAGCTTTGCACTAAACAAAGGTAACTGCTGAGGTGGGACAGTACATTTTATAATTGAGTATTAGAAAACGAGCGATAGGAAAACCACTATCAATATGCGTGTTACAGTTACGGTTAACTTATTGAAAATAATAATTAATACACCAACAAACAAAAAACAAATAAAGTCGTAAAGAGTGTCTCGTAACCCAAATTCTTAGTCCTTCCGTTAATTTGTAACAAATACGTAGTTTGTAATACAAGTACTTTTCAACATCATCAATATATAGTGCCCTCTAGGTTTGCTTTTATACAAAAAAGATGTCGCTGCCTTTACATTATTTTTAACTACTAACGATTAAACTGGTTGTGACATATCTGTCACTGTATGCATTGTAGGGTTAACTCAGAAGCACTAATCAGGCGAACTCCTATAAAACCGAGAAGTTAGATTTATGTAAGTTTCAAGACCACTTCGTGCTTGTTTTCCATATGCTCGATAATTCCTACAGGACCTATGGGAAAGCTTAGTCCAGCTTCAACACTATTCAATTTAATAAAAAGCCGATCTATTTTAATGACAAGATAAGTACGTATTTACAATTTATAACTTAGATTTTAACAACTTCATTCTATTTTAAATCTTTTATATCTAGGAAAGGCCTCAAAGATACTGGCAGCATTTACTCGCTGGATGGTTAAACTAATGCGTTGAACGAGGAAACTGCCACCTTCTCAACGCCGAATGAAATGAACATATCTTATTTATATTTAAGGCATTCTCTACTAGTCCACCAACTGGCCAACCACTACATTGGCCAAACCTTTAAGCTTTCAGCTAGTTCAGCTGCCGCACCAGCCCTATTAGAGGTCCGGTGGAGATTTGACTGGGCTAGCATGTCTACTCAGGTTGCATCTCACACTAGCACCCGTCCCATATTCTGCACGGAACCAAGGACATTTTGTCAGGTATTTTGCCATCATATCTACTAATGCCGGTCGGGTCTAAAAGGGCACGTTTATTGAGGCAGGAGACCGGCGGATGATGTCATTTAGTGCGGGGGTTCTTGAAAACAACAGGCGTTACATATCGGTTGCTGTCGCACATAATCTGGTTTTCACAGAATACCAGCGTTGCAGCACTAACAAGTTTAAAGTCGCAACACAATGCTAAGCGCACCTTTAAATGTTAAGATAAATTAGTGATTAAATTGTTAATAAATTAGTGAAATTATTTTAATATTATGATAATAAACAGAGACAACACTTTTATTGGAATTAGTAATATTGACAACTGTACATATTCTTACTTTGTTTCCCAGATATTACATTATTATGTGAAAATATACAAGTATACTGGTTTGTTCCCTTGATTAAAAACATTGATAACTATACACATCAAGGTTTCAGGTACTGATTTTAATTATTTGTCTTTTAATATCTTAAGATATTCTGGAGAATTAAAATATTTTTAAAATATAAGTTGAGATATCGTATTATTGTGTTGGTTCATAATTCTTTGACGTAAGTTTCCATGTTGAGATATCACATGATGCACTTGTTTGATTTACTCTACGTAAGTTGATAACTTGGTGGCAAGTAGTACAAATTGAGATGTCATATAACGCACTTAGATATATTACCTGTACCTAAATTGATAACTCGGTGGATAGTCGTACACATTGAGATGTGAGACGAGACAAATCGATGGGCAGTAATATAAGTTGAGATATCACATCATGCACTTAGTTTTGGTTACTGTACGAAATTTGATAACTCGATGGAAAGTTGTACAAGTTGAGATGTCACATTACGCACTTCGTTTTAGTTACTGTGCGTTAGTTGATAACTCGATATATTTGATTTGTTTGATTGATATGTCGTTATGTTAAAAAAAGTACGTTATTACTGTAATCGGGAGTAAATTGATAAAATTATTTATAAATCTATACACACAATGTGATGTGTAATATGTCTTTTTATCCACAATAACTTGCCAAAAGTATAGTTATCAATGTATGAACAATGGCGATAAGTCAAAAAGTAATAAAGATAAAAATATGAAAAAAATTACCAATATAGAAAAAAAAATAACGAAGCGTTTAAAGAAATAAAAAAAAAAACGTACATGTCGAGATATCAACGTCTTCACGCCAGCCACGGATATTTTCGTGCACTCTCGCGCTTGCGGCCTGTCTCCAGAATACTCCGCGAGGCGGCGCGGGCGCGACCTAGATCCTTTCAGCCGCTATATCTCTGTTGACATCGCAATCCCGCGAGATGGCGTCTAACTGCATCCGGTGAAAGGAGATAAAGGACTTCCCTTTCATATTTCTGTTTCAGTTACGTAGCAATGGTGTGTAACCTAAGTTATGTTATCTGCATGTTTCTCATTCAATCTGTTGGTTGGTTGAAATATTTGACTGTAACAAAGCGATTACAACAATGTTTTAGTTACGACATGGTCCTTAACATCTCGCTTGTAGTTCGAGCATCAACATTTCAATCATTAACGTCCTGTTTCTTAATCTCCTGTTCTATTCGAAATCGCGTTCCTAACTTCTCATCCTATCCGCTGCATGGACCCCTGAAACAGACACATATTTTCATTCTATTTACGTATAATCCATTTTTGAATGACGCATTGGTCTAGTTGTTAGTGACCCTGCCGACGATCCAAGCGGTCCTTCTCTCAAGACTGTACCCACCTAATCTTACGGCTGCGATCCTTAGGCAGCAAACACGCTACCAACCTGGAAGACTAAGATGGATTCCTTCTATGCTAGTCATCTCACAGGTTTGTCTTATCCCTACAGCAGAACACCACAATGCGACTTTGGTGGTAGGTTAAAAGAATATGAATTGATTGATTAATTGATTAGAAATTTGTACGGTATCGCGATCATTGATTAATCTAACTGAAGTTCCTACGTACATTGATGTCTAAATCGTTTAGATAACTAAGTGAGCGGAACTTACCCTTGCTTAATCAAAGCCCGCCCCGAGCCAATTAACCTTTGACCTTGTTGGTGACCTTTATCTGGACAAATCAACTTCTACAGCGTGACTCGATTCACTGCGTGTACGCTGTTACGGAAAATTCCCTGCAATTGTTTTAGAAACACTCTTGTTATGCTGTACTATTTCTGATACTGGAACACGGGAACAGCAGTGCGCACACTGCTGCTTGGCAGGAGGGTTTAAGATGGTGGTGGTAATGACCCTGCACAAGGTCACCACTTAAACGTAACAATTATATCTTCGTAGATGACTCAGTTATGAGTTATCAAGTAAGATTTTATTTTCTTCACTGGGATAGTGGATTTCCTGCAGGGAATAAATACTTCTTCAAAGCTAATCCGGTCATAGTAAGTAAATGTGTTTTTTTTTTTAAAGAAAACGAAACGTAACTCTTAGTAAACATTACCTACAATTAAACAGGGCAAAAACAAGTACCTACTTATCTACTTTCATAAATTATTTGAAACTACTTACCTACGTTTTTTTTCGATCGTTCCTCATCGCTGTTACCGTTTCACGATTGGATACGCACCCCTTAACGAACAAACAAATATCGGTACAGTACTTATTTAAATAAAACAAATAAATGAAGTATATTTACAACAATATCAACTGTTTAACAAAATTCGTTAATTACACGGCTATAGGTATCCTTACTATGTCTATCCTTATCTGCTTATTTAATAAAAAAATATCTTTGTTAACTTTAACTTTTCATGCGGAGTTTGAAAATGTGCCGCATATTTTCGCCCACCTCTTTCATTTCTATATATTTTCCGCAGATTTAATTTAAAAAATATATCCTTGTTGTCCTAAGAAGCTAACGCTATACTATCAACTGCACGATTACGTTGTATTACTTGATAGGTAGCGAAAATAGCACACACACCATTACACCAATATTTGGTTTGTCTCCCCTACAAGACGATTCGACGATCATACACAATTATAAGAACGAGAAAACCAGGACCAAACTACATGAACTTCGTTAAAAACAGACGTATCCCAAATTACACCCTAAGTCATGGCCACAAGAGTTCATGTAAAGTTCATCGGATGGCGCGGTAAGTCGGTGTAAGGGTACAGTCGGCCCTAATATTGACAGAAGACAATTTCCGGCGCTGCGAGCAAACAGGCTGGATTCCGCACAATTTGGCCTTAATTGCAGACGCGTTGACTGTGGGGACGTGAAGTAGGGTGACCATAGTTTCTTTAGAAACAACAATTTAATTTTAGATTGAATGATTTTTAATATCCAGATATAAAAAAAAACCACAGTAGTGACTTTGTTTTTTTTACAACAAACATAGATTACCTATTTACTACAAAAATATCTATCTATCTAAACATAAAACTATTGAGATACTGACTGAATGACAGACAGACCACCTAAGCTTGACTGCGTAAGCAGTTGACGCTAGGTACCTACTTAAAATTTGGATTTGGGTACCTACTCATAAATAAAAAAATCTTACCTTTAGGTATAGTAGGAACTATTTAAAATCACGATTCCCACTTGAGAACTTATCCGCGATGAATGGCATTGTTATCTTTTGTTAAACGCAACCGCTAACTACCTGTACAACATGAAATGCATCAATAACAAAAAAATGAACATGAATTACAACTTTACCGTCTTGGGAATAAGGTTCAAATTGGAATAGGACACACTTCACATAGATCCTTTTGGAAATGACATATAATAAGGACCACCGGGTCGAGCATTTAGCATTTTTATAAAAATATCACCTGTAACAAACATAGTCAGACATGTCTTTGCTATGACAATATGAACCTTATTTTTGAAGGAATACTATTGTTATTCATACGACATCTTTTGTTATTTATGGTATTTATTTTGCACAGGTAATTAACGGTTGGGTTTACAAAGGATAACAATGCCATTGTTCGGCAGTTAAGCTCTCAAGTGGGAATCGTGATTTTAAATAGTTCCTACTATACCTACAGTCAAGGGCAAAAATATGTATACACTTTAGTACCTTGTCTAATTGTCGTCATATTTAAACTGCCATATATGAACTGTCACAGTGGTTAAAGTGACAAGGTACTAAAGTGTATACATATTATTGCCCTTGACTGTACAACATTCTTTAGCACTTTCGATACACAATCGAGCAGTCGAAGAACTAAAATATCTAACTTTAAGAAAATCATAATAATATATATTTTTACCGTCTAACACAACAGTAGCAAATTATTTTAATATTCAAAAGATAATAAAGATGACAAAATATATCTCCGATAATACGTCACCATTTTCTAAAATCACTCACTTTCCCCTTAACACGTCCGGAGATTAAATAATACTTTTACAGTATGTTTACCTCCTGAAATTCTCCAATATCTTCTATTGGTGCTCCCAAACAGTGGTTACAAAATCTAATATAACGTTATAAAAGTTTTGTAGAATTTTGTCATATTCAAAAATAAAAAGAAGAATATTTTGTAACCGTGTGGGAGCGCTACATCTATGAAAAGTTATTGCAACGTCAAGTCTAGAGTTTTTATACGATTTCACAAAATCGGAAATCCCGAAGTTGTAACACTTATCGGAAATGAACCCGGGTGAGTGTAAATATCAAATACTTTAAATCGCTTTTCAAGTATTTGCATTTTGAAGATTCAGACTGATATTTGCAGAAGCGCGGTTTGTCAATATCCCAGTCGAAAAAGTCAGATAAGTAGGTACTTAACTTTTCACATATTTTATCAAAAAAAGCCCACCAAATGGTTTAGATTGGGTCACTACGCCGGGAAAGTTCGAAACTATAAAATAGGTATAGAAAAACTTTGTACAGTCACGAACCGGGATTGTTGAGCCACTTGCGAACCACGATGTGAACGTCTGGCTGACAGCTATTCGATTTGCATTACACGGCCAAATTAGAAACATGGGTAAATGGCTCAACAATCCCGGTTCGCGACTGTACCTAAGAGGGAAAACCAAGCCCACACTAAAAAAAAACCAAACAGATTGCGATTATTCCAGATTTTACCGGATTCCACTTTTGGTTGTGTATGTAGGTACATATAATAATATGAGAGCAAATCAAATCGACATCGACCGCCAAAGAAAATTACCTACTTATGTTTTCATTAAAACGTGCATTAACGTGTTTTGTATTACGGAACTTTAACTTAGTCAGTTAGGCCGGTCGCCGTCAATGTATAGGGAGTTAATCCTCGTCACAAAATTAAGTTAAAATTTCTTAATTTTTATCCTTAATTGGGGCACACGTTTTAGTACAAACATCCATTTACATCCATCCTCAAAATGATATTTTTTCTACAGTGTGTAAATGGTATACGGGCGTTCCTTTTAACTGTGGTTAGTATAACCCCTACTGAGCACATTTAGGCAGCTTTTGTTAAAATAAAATTTAAAAAAAAAAACCATACAAAATAATTTAACACGCAATGTATAACGAAAAATGCAATTAATTAAACATTACGTACTTACCTGACAGATGGACTTCGATGTACATTGCGGGTCGATAGTATGTTCAAAAATTAATAACGGTCTATACGTTAGCGTAATCAAAATAATTATTTCTGTTAATGATTAGTAGAGTCTTAATCTATGTCCAGTTTTAATAAACGCCCGTATACCATTTACACACTGTATTTCTTATTCATTAATAGTCTAGGATTTCCATTTTCTGCTTTACTGACGCATTTTACATACAAAATAGATATCTTTTGGATATCGCTAAGTGTTTGTGTTTATTATGACTACACAGACGATGGACAGACATAAAAAATGGGTTTTGTATTCCGCTAGTAGTTCTCTAGGTATATCAAAATAAAACACTTTTATTATAAAAAATGCAAAAAGTGTGCGTTGGCCGGGAATCGAACCCGGATCAACTGCTTGGAAGGCAACTATGCTGACCATTACACCACCAACGCCACTGGTTAATACAACGAAATTAGGCATCAATTTGCATGATATTACATAAAAGATTTTTAAATAGCCATACCTACGCATAATTCGCTTTTATCAGTTAGCCGGAACCGATTTAGAATCAGTTACGTATTTAACTGATAAGAAAGAAAATATCAACCTAATTAAAAAAGTAATGATTTAATTTACTCGATGTATGAATGTGGAAGAAGCGAAAGAAATATTGTCAAGATCGTAGCAAGTGGAAAGAAGTGGTCTCTGCCTACCCCTCTGGGAAACAGGCGTGATTTAATGTATGTATGTATGTATGATTTTTTACACTTCATTTTTACTTTAGACTTGAGAACATACGTACCAATTACTTAGTTATTGCTGGATTTTCCTCCCTTAGGTCATAAAAAGAATAGGTACTTAACAGGTTCAATGGTCTTCAGGGCTCATCCCGCTATCTCTCCACGCACCGCGAGCACCCATCCACCTCAACAGCATCATTAACAATCTAAAAGCTAGTTACAAATTCATAAAAGTTAACCTTAAAAACTCTCAGACGCATCAAAGCTAATTTATGAAACTAGCAATGACACTAGAACGCATCTTAACCCTCCGCCGCTCGCGGGAGACAATGGGCCGGCGTCGGCGGCGGCGCGGCTGCGGCGCGGGGGGGTCGAGTGGTGCGCTGTAATCAGAGCTAATAGAAGCGCGTGTGCTTTGATCTGCGCGTCAAAGGGAAGGGCCGAAGTCGCGGCCGCGTCGCACATTCTAGAATCGGCGAGAAATAATAGTTTAGAGGCCTCATGTCACCCAATAAACTATGTCTTAATGATATAACATTGAATTTAAGAGAAAGGTATTACGTAAGACTTAAATATTGAGTTCCAGCACTTCTAGCGATAAAATACTGTGCTAATTCATTTCAACCCGAGGAAACGAACGTAAAGAGTTAAAAATTTTGTATCTAATTTTAGTATTATAATATGTATTTCTTTGCATGCCAATACGTCTTACGTGGTATATCCCTTAATGCTGCCATTGAAGAGTTTATAATAATATTAATAATAGTAATCTAGATGTTTATACTAGAAATTACTTTGAAGTCTCTAGGGATTTGTCTTTAATTTCACACTTTACCACTGAATTGATGCCAATTTTAATTGATATTCATTATAAAGGCTAAATGTGTTCGATTCTCATTCATTCATTCAAATAAAAATTGTATAAGTTTGACAAAACGGTCCACATCTAGTTGTCCCTAGCCCGCCGCAAGGTGCACGCTGAAGAGCGCACGAGTGCAATATTGTTGTCTTGCTTTGCGTTAATTGATTCTTTTGTGGTCCGATCAGGCCGACGCCGCATTCAGACCCGGCGCGGCCGCGAGGGCAGCGGCAGGGTTAATTGGTTCCCTCAAGGACCATTGTTGAGATTGTTGGCATTTATTATAATTTTATTTGTTGTTGGCTCTATGCGTAAGGGTCTGTGCTGTGATTAAATGAAAATCAATTATGTTCATTCAATTTAAATAGGGTTTTACTGGGGTGCGAAATAAACAAGACTTGTTTTAGCGTATGGCAAATAGTGGTAGATATTAATTCTAATTTACACTCGCACTAAGTTTGTCTACATGTTCGTAAAATATAAGTAAATTTTAAAGGCAAATGGCACTTAACATTTGGCAGGTCTTGACTCTTGGATTGCGTATAAATAAGTGGGTACAGTCACGGAATTTAATTTCTAGTCCACTTTGGACTATGTCACAGTGACGTAATGAATCAAAACGGACATCTCGATACCTTTAGACTCAATTGGCGTAAACGCCAAAACTCAACTTTTCACGAGAGCTAAAAAACTATATTTTCAAAATTATTTTTTTTATAACATTTTTGGTTTTTGAGTTATAAAGCTCAGTTTTGGACATAATTATATAGTTTATTGGGATAAAGAATATGATTAAGTAATATTTAAAGTAAACCCAGTATTTAAGAAAATGGAAGGCTTATACGCCCTAGAAATATACAAAAAATGTTATTTACTCCCCAAAAAAATAATGTTTCTGTGACAGGTTTGGGGTGTAAAAGCCAGGTGGACTATTTTTTAACTGTAATGGGGCGGTATAAGAGAAATTTTATGTATTTCGGCGTACGCTCAGGTTGTAAAATGAGCTCCCAGCGGTTGTTTTTCTAAGAGTTTACACAAAAAACCTTCCTGGGTGGATCTCAACACTGTATAGGGTATCTACTTAATTATCTATGTGCAAAATTTCAAGTTTCTAGGTCCATCAACATATCTACGATCATTTTAGAATTTCATACATACAGATTTGTTTTTTGTTACAACCCTGTATAATATACGAAAACTTCACTAAGCAGTGGGAAGTTCTGTTATGGGTTTAAACAAGAAATAGTACGTAGAATTCAAATTATTGTTTTTTTTTCGGAATGGCCGATTCCTAGAAGGAATTGATGCGTTACAGTGTTCTAATGAACAAACTCATATTAACAATAAATCCAAGAAAGCGTCTGTTTACACTTCTTATTAATTCCTGTATAATGTAATTAACGAGCTACTGTCGTTAAACTACTAAGCGGAAACGGTCATAACTATTGGTAGTATTTGGTAGTTACCATATCGATTATAAAAGACGTAAGTTTAATGAGATCTGCATGGAGATAAGTCGTTATAGATCGCGGCAGCATGGGAAGGCATTTGTTTACCGCCGATAGCGTGATAGTTTTTTTAGATTGGATTACCATCTTTGTTTATTTTACAGGGTGTTTCACATTTGTATGGAAAAAAAAGTCGTATTTTTTGCACACTTCGCTTACGCCCGAATTCTTTATACTTAATGTAAAAAATGAAAAGGTCTAGTTCCAAGGTGACAGCACAACATTTATAGGTTGCACAAATTGACCACTTACGCTATAGCAGATTTGCAATGTTTATTATTGTTCCAAAAACATTACGGCTTTTGACGTAGAGACCTCGTCGTGTTGTTCTCATATTTTTTTTTAAGTTTAAGCTTTATTGACCTTACATTTGTGATGATTTTATTTTTAGTAGTTTTAAGAATTTATTATTTATTACTTTATTACTTAATGTAACTTAGTTTTAAGTACTATTATGTTTTATGATTGAAAAAATTACCTTCTGCTGGAGTTTCTTGCGGCGCTTCTTCTCCGCAATGATGGTCTTGTCCGAAGCGCTGGTAGACTCACCCTATATTACGGACGTGTAAAAGAGCCCTCATGTGGCCTATTTACTGAATAAATATTTTGAATTTTGAACAACAAATAATAACCAGCTTTCCAGTCAACTTATACTTTACTTTTTTTTTTTTTTTTTTTTTTTATGTCAAATACTAATGATATCGACCATCATCACCATATTGTCTGCCTGATGCGGCTTCAGCAAAATTGATTCAAAAAGTGGTCAAAGTATGCAACCCCTGAATGCTATTTTATTATAATAATTTTGATTACTGGTCTTTTAGATAAATAGGAGCGAGAATTCGAGCGAATTCATAAAAAAATGCAAGTTGCGATATTATTCGATAATCTGTCAAAAGTGCAACGTATTTGGGGTTTAAAGGAAAATAATCTTACAATGGATGTATGCATGTTTAGGGCGTAAACGCCATAAACATTACTTCTATTTATTTTTGGGTCTTAAGCGCCAAAATCGAATATGAATTAAACTAAAATGTAGGCTTTAAGTGATAAAATGTAGGCTGTAAGCGACTATGAAAAATGTCTATTAGTGTCAAAGTTTGAAAGAAAGCAGTAAAGTGTTTACTTTTTTTCTATAAATAATATAACGTCCATTATTAGGTGTGAAATTTTCGAATTTTTAGGTATCATATTACTATAGTATTAGTAATATTATATTAAAATTACTAATACTATACCTTTGCTCATTAGTATCTTTCGGTATAGATGACGGTTGATTTTGATCTTGAACACTATTTATATCATTTACAGTTTTCTCCTCCTGATAAGGTAGGCCATACGTAGGCGTTGAAAAGCTGAAAATAAGTTATTTATTACGTTACAGGCTTGCCGATATAATTATGATACTCGTATATCTTTCATGCTCGCTTACTCGTACAATACAGCCAATACATATATGTATGACTTATGAAATCTTAGGGCAATACCTGTTATTTCGGATATACTTTAAACTACAATAAAGTCTATTTCATTCTGCTAATAGAGCACCATACGCTTCGCTGCTTTGAAGGCCCTGAGACAATAATCCTAAAAAATTTAGGTCGCAAACGCCATTTACTATTACTCTTATTTAATTTTTGGGTTGTAAACGCCAAGACCAAGTATGACGGAAACTAAAAATGTAGGCCGTAAGTAAGTAATAAGTTTCAAAATAATCAATCATGTGTAATTTAAAAGTAGTACCACAAAATAGCACACAATTATCTTATAGACCTGCCGGTGAGGTATGCGCCCAAATCGTAGAGGTCAAGTAGATGTCTATCTAGCTCGGACAAATACGCGTCGGATTTGCCAAAGTGAGACGACTATTGAATGTCCATCTTCATCAACACAATAACTGTCGCATAGAATCGGGTTGCGCGCTGCGCTTGCTATCTCACATTGGCGCTCGCACACTTCTTGCTCACATCAACTATTACTTATTCTGTGCTCACATTAAGTAAAAGACAAAGAAAGCATGAAATCATGAGATTTTGTACGTAAAACCCTGTTTGAGAAGATCTAAACGCTACTAGATTTATAATTGTGAATATGTAATTGTAATTATTATGTGATTGAATAAAGCTGGATACAATCTTGAAATGATATTTAAATCATTTCGTCAGGTTATAAGAGGCTAAAATGTATCCAATTTATACTACTATTATAAAGTACGACCTTCAATTTAATTTTTTGAGGCTCTTTTATGTTGGGTCGTAAAAGCCTCCTAATATTTTTTTGCAGAAACAATAGGGGCGTATTAGCCACGTTAGACTTATGAATTATTATACATCCTATAACTGCAACAAAAAAAACATTTACGATCTTGAAATGCAGAAAATAAAAAAATACAGCAAAAACGCCCAAAAATTTATAAAAATCATGTTTTTTGGGCCAAATATTCTGGGTCGTATTCCACTTTTTTTTGGGAATTTCTCAACTTTAACTACACAGATCGATAGAGAATGAAAAATTGAGTATAACTGCATTAAAAACTCATTTTGGCCAAAATGGCGTTTACGCCAATTGAGTCTAAAGGTATCGATCTTATGATTTTATCTAGTGTCAATTTGACATGGTCCAAAGTGGATTATATAGGAATTAAATTCCGTGACTGTACCTAGGAAACTAAAATGATTACGCCAGACACTTATCGTCCCTTTAGGTACTTTCTCAACCTTATTCCGATGGAATAGTTAGATAGAAGAAGCACTCATGTTCCATGAAGAATAAAAACTACTTTCCTATCAATAATTCGATCACATACGAGGTTGAGAAAGAAAGGGACATTATGTCATATAAAATTAAAAATTTATTGCCGACTGTACTTTTTTTTGCACAGTCGTCATCTATTTGTCAAGACGATTCTAACAAGCCCTAACACGACAGTTTTATCATATGTGATTTAGGAGTTCCTATGGCCACCCTGAACCCAGAGTCTCCATCATTAGACCAGGTCGATGGTGGTACTATATTAGGTACCTACTAATTGTCATCGGAACTAAAGACGTATGCAAATTTTCAGCTTCATCGGAAACCGGCAAGAGGGTCAAATTGAACTTGCAAGATTTGACCCTTACATACATACATAGATACGAGGTTAAATAAAAGCTTTTAAAAATAACTGTCAACTGTTTCGCTTTTAGAAACAAAAACATCATGAACTGAGTACTGCTTGGCCTTAACTTACTCTTACCTATCTATCTCCCTGTAACAGGATTTTTCCGAATCCGTTTAACATTCAGTGCATACAAGATAGGGTAAAAATAACTAAATTGATGCGACGACCTCTAAAAATCCTCTGTATTTTGCAGAGCGGTCACGCTAGAAAGATAACGGCCAATACTTAACCTTTGGAGTTCGTACGACAGTTGTTAAAATAAAACGTGGCAGATAAAATTAAGCTGATGTAACGTTTTATTTTAAGATAACCCGACATAATGATTACGATTGTTTATATTTCCTGTAGTCCAATGGAATATACCTACTCGTAAATATACATACATGCATACATACCTTCACGCCTTCATCCCAGAGTGGGTAGGCAGGGTTACAGAATTACCAACAACTCTAACAACTAGATACTAGACGCAAAACAAAAAGCTAGCCGACATCACATTAATTTAAAACATAGGCTGGGCATTATCCTACTTCTTGGGTTGTTGGGTGAATAAAAGACTCATGCTTCTGTGATCTACCTTTGCAACATTATATTCATCATGGGTATGATGGGTGGTGGGTGATCATTTTTCTTGGGTAGTCGTAGGTACTCATGCTTTCCACAACGCGTGCTACTGCTATGCTATGCCGGTGGTAGGACCTTGTGCAGGGTCCGTCCGGATCGCTACCACCATCTTATCCATTAACCTACCGCCAAACAGCAGTGTTCGCATTGTTGTGTTCCGGTTTGGGGATAAGACAGCCGGTGAAATGACTAGCATAGAGGCATTCCATCTTAGTCCTCAGGGTTGGCAACGCATTTGTAGTCTTAGGATTGCATTGCAGTCTTGTGAATGCGAATGTCTATGGGTCACATTTTCCGCTTACCATCGGGTGGCCTGTGTGCTCGTTTGTCTTCTCTATGCCATAAAAAAAAATGCAAGGTGAAGCAACCTCATTACTTTAATTATTTACTTAAAAGCACATAAACATGAACGTTTCCAGAATTTTTATCTATATTTATTTCCAGAATCACCTGAACATTAACCCTGACACAATAACAATCCACATAAAACCGACGGAACCCATCTAGCCGTCATCGCACGCTTCAGCAAACCATACTTATTCACGACACTGTCTAATACCATTGCTCCTACAAATATAAACAGATGCGTCTTAGACTTAGCAAGCTTCGTATTTGAACCGATATTTCAATGGGTTTGAGGAAACTTGTAGCTTTTTAGTTTCGAGTGTGTTTTAGTTATATTGAAGAGTAATGTACGGTGACGTTAAGATTAAGCAGAGGGCGATTACTCTGTCGGCGAGGTAGTTACCGGCCATCGAATTTACATTACAACTGTTCAAACAAACGTGGAATTATGATGCGCCGAGCTGCGGATCGATTTAGGGCAACTTAGGAAACGTTCCAGAATAACGATAAATAAGTGCCATCTGAGCAATGTATTCCTTGAAGTCAGCTCTTGATTAGTAGCTAGGGGTAATGCTAACCAGTTTCAATGAGCGAAGACATGTGAACTAAGCTATTCATTTGGCATTGATTGGTATTGAAGTAAGGAGAAGTTTACTTGAGGACTGGTTTTTGGTGTCTACAGTTTTACAATCAAAGTCAAAATCATTTATTGTTTGATTGCAGATGTACAATAAGTTGTTATGGTTACATTGGGTGCATCACAATATTCACAATCTACCGTTGTACAATAATTAACTTACTACTATTATGAACGGCATGTCAAACTAAATTCTATGATTTTTCAAATTACATTAATCAAATTAAATTTGTACAGTACAATACAATTAATAAACAATACAATACATTACATTACTAAATTATTAATAATATTTACCTACATTACAATAACTTAAAAATCAAATTTAAATTTAAAAATTCATGCGCAGTCCAATAAAAAAACATCTAGGTTATAAAAACATTAGTAACAAATTATACAATTTATATTAAAATTTGGTCCTGGGTAGTTCCGTCCAAATCTTATGGGAAAACGATTTATATCATTAGCTTGTACTATTACTTATTCTGTGTCATTCATTAGTTACAATGTTATTGGAACAAAAGTGGTGTAAGACCAAAACTGGGCGCATGGAAAAAAATATGACGAATTGAGGACACATTTCGTTCATTGAATACAAAACGGACACAATCCGAAATGAGTCAGTGTTGCATTTTAAAATTAGAAGCGGTTGGAATACGATTTTTAATGGAAGAGCAAATTATTTTGGAATGTGTCCGTTTTGTATTCAATGAGCGATTTATTCGCTGTTGCAATTTAAATTCAGAACACTTTCTATTTAAAGTTTTCTTTATAACAACGTCATCATTTTTTGAGTTGTAGCAGTACCTATTGTATAAAGGCAGCGACATGACTTCTTTATTAATTGAGAGATGTACAGTGACGAGATTCAATTTGGTACCCACCTTTGGTCCAAAGTCAATCTGACATTCCCCAATGATAAGGTTGAGTTTCCTAAAAGTTACAAATGACTTGACATCTCTAATGACATTGACGACTTCAAGCATATTTTTCTTGAAATGGGTCCCAAATTAACGCTCGTGACCGTATTTTCTTATTTTTTCTGTTACTTATTCGTATTATCACAACACCTACTGCAAGCGTCAAAAAATAAACACATGATTTCCATTATAACTGTGAAAACTTTTATTCCATCCTTATAATCCAAACACATCAATTGAACTAATTCCGCGATTTCAACCTTACAAAACACATTATAAGATTGCTTATACAATTAAGGAAACAACTTGGATACGCCCTTTATTTATACATCCGTACCTATTACAATGCAGCGTTTCGGCGGCGGTCCGGCGGCGATTTCGGAGCGTTGCGGCCGCGGCAGCCGACGGGTTATTTCCGAAGTGCCACTCAGCGCTTCCTGAGTCGCTCGGACGCGTTATCGCGGACCGTTGCATTGTCGCGCTGGTTGCACTGATGTGTTGCAGTGTTCAATGTAATGGAAATAACACGAGGTGCATAACTTGTTTGTTTTATCTAGGGTTTCGTTGAGCCTCCAGGTTCCGGTGCAGCAGAGGCATGATTTTAGTAGAAGAAATATTATGTTTTTTACCAAAATGGTAATAAAGGAACCCTTATAGCGAGACTTCAGTGACTGTCTGCCTGACCGTAGGTACGGTCACGAGCGTTAATTTGGGACCCATTTCAAGAAAAATATGCTTGAAGTCATTACATTAGAGATGTCAAGTCATTTGTAACTTTTAGGAAACTCAACCTTATTCTTGTAGATGTCAGATTGACTTTGGACCTAAGGTGTTTACCAAATTAAATCTCGTGCGTGACTATATGTCACCGCAGTTTTCTCTGAAACTATCGAAGCTGTCAAATCGAAATTTGGCATAGTTATATGCTTGCCCGCATCTGTTTTTAGTAAATCATGTGGTTTTTTTTATACTTCAAAGTGACACCTTAACCACCCATCCCAGAACCCGGGTGGTTAAAGAATGTAGGTACGTGATTTAATTATTATAACAAATTGTCATAAGAAAGGGTTCAATCTGCGCCCCCCCCCCTCTCCCCTTATCACGGAAATTGATGGACCAAATTTGGCTGGTCAAAATGGAGGTTTCTGCACAGAAAAAATAAAGTTCATAACAGAATGAGTATCTTCTATATAATTCGGTCATCTCACTCAATTATAGACAGAATACAGGGTGCCTCTGACCTTGGGAACAAAAGAAGTAGCATTTGAGGAGTAGAATCGATCATTGCATTTAAAGCCCTAACGTCAAATATCCCAAAGTGCCCACAAAGGCCATTTAATGTCAGATTGTGAGTAAATCACACACACTTAAGTAAAAAATTCCATTACACTTTAAGGAAAAAGTTTAAGATGCAAAAAGAGTAATCGCCCCCGGGTGGGCTTGAACCACCAACCTTTCGGTTAACAGCCGAACGCGCTAACCAATTGCGCCACGGAGGCTCCTGGCTACCGAGTCGAAATAGATGACTACAAGCCAACAGCGTATAAATAATGTACGAGCGAGATAGCAATATCTGCACGCTTACCTGAGAAACCTGTTTGAAGCTTGGATGGCCCCTTTACTTTTGTTCCGCTTAAAAACGACACAGTGTTTTTGTCCAGACATTTATGCATGATCTTTGTCTTGGTGAGTCACGTTGTTGGAAAACGAGTTACTTACCTGTTATGACTCGTCGAGCTACACATTTGAGGTTATGTTGACAAGTTTACTTGGTTCGAAGCTTTATTTAGTGAATAAATCGGTGGTGTTTGTTTAATTGGTAATGTTATGAATGAAACGTGAACCCCAGTGTAGTTTTGTGTTCGAAAACCGTGGAACTTAAAGTGAAGACTCGATAGAAGTTCTTTTCGTCTGTTTTGTTATTGTTTATGTAAATAAAAAAGCGCACATTTTTGATACATTCCAAGATAAATACTTACTGACATTTTGTTGACGTGTTGTGATTCTTAGTGCTTTTCTCTCGTCGAATAGTAACTAAAGTGAATTTTAAGATAGTGCCAATGGCAAGTCGAGTCCCTGTAGCGTGCTGCGCCGCGTCGGTTGAGCGGGCCGGCCTGCCCGGCCTCTTGCGAGACCTACAAAGATTATCCGAAGATCAAGATTCTGCAGACATCGTTTTTATTCTGGGAACGTCGGAGGAAAAAGTCTACGCACACAGGATCATTTTGGTAGCCAGGTAAAAATACAAAAAGATTTTCCCGTACCGGGAATCGAACCCGAGCCTCCTGGGTGAAAGCCAGGTATCCTAGCCACTAGACCATACGGGAGTTGTGATCGTGGTTGAAATAAAGCATCTTATTTTGTATATTTAGGCAGACTACTTAAATTCGAAAAGTATTTTGCATTTGTAAATTTAAAAATAATAATAATTTAATTTACTTTTGGATGAAATCATCCAAATCGGCTTCGTAGTAGAAAACATTAACAAATTAAACTATCTTGTACTACTCTGTAGTTCCCTCCATTCGTTGTTAAAATAGACGTTTTCCTACGCTCTCCAAAGTCCTGATTATGCTCAAAGTCAATCCTAGCCTTTCATGGCGGCACATAAATTCTCTGTTTCAAATGGAAATGAGCGGGAGCGACGTGAAGACACTGTAATTTGCTCGATGAAGCCGCCTGAAGTTCGCTAATGTGCTAAAGAGAGTAAGTAAAGACCGGGAATAAATATTCATAACGGTTTCTGCATTCGTTAGTTTCTGAAATTATTGCTGTTTATGAATGCGACTGACAGCGCCATCTGTCAGTGGAGCGGTCCAACAAGATAAGTTTGTTAATGTTTACGCTAGATGGCGCTGTAACCGGCTCGTTCGTAAAATAAATTGTAAGTTTACTAATTTGCATGGAAATACGTAAATTGATTTTGCTCGCACATAATTAATACAATGTTTTAGGTTAAGTAGATTTCAACACGCTTGTGATTTTTAACGATCTACTCTCATACATTTTTGGCGCTACCGAACACACGTGCCTGCCTACCTTGAAAGATAAGTACCTATAGTAGAAGCTTTGATAATTTTATCTGCCAGAAATAAAGTCGAAAGTTAATATTGAATTCCAAATCATAACAAGCAATATAAGTCATTTATAAATAGAAAATAAGACAAAGTAGGGTCTCTCGTCAACTTTTACATCAGTTCTATCGAAACACCAAATACTTCACACTAAGGCCTCTGTAATAGGTACGAGTATACTCCAGTGAAACCTTTTGTCCCCCACAGACCCCTAGATAACATTTACATCGAAAACGCCAAGCAATCGATATTGCCAACAATCGGTCAACTTCGCAAAAAACCAGCAATCTGCATGCAAATGTGCCACATGTGGTCCACTCCCATCCCAACCCACACACCAAAACGACTCAACACCCTTTAAAAGTCACAGCACATACGCTCTTTTAACTACAATACCGTAGCCCGAGCAAACTGCGCACTACATACCAAATCAAAAGGACGAAAGAGCTATTAGATGTAGTTTAGTTACGCCGTTTCGGATTACAGTTAACTACATCAAGTTATGCGTAAAGTTTTCCAACGCCCCTGAATCTATTTGTTAAGACGAAATTGGAAAAATAACTCGGTTACTTCTATTCGACTTGATATACGACCCTAGTTTTATACAGTCATCATAGTTTTTTATTAGTTGTAGAAGTTTCGAGATGTAAACAGTCCTTTGTGGAAGAGACGGGGACATATGGTTGTTGGGAGTCTAGTTTGTCTATGGGTGGAGCCGAAGAATACTTAGTAAGAATAGTTAGTATTGAAAAGGATTTGGCTTTTTATGTGGTCGCTTTATGATTAACTTTGATTTATTTATGTGGTTTAATATAATAGCGATGACAGGAAAAATGTAGGACATTGCCAGCTGCCAAAAAAAAAATAGAATAGAAAAATAGTTTATTGTTGTTTGAGGTGGTGACTGGTGGAAGTAAGTACCATTATATATTTTAAGCAGAAGTCTCCAATTTCACTTCGAACAGTGCCTTATTTTTTTCAAATAAGTACAAGAGACTTACTTATTAGTTTCCATAAGAGTAACATTAGACGAGACTTAAGCAGATAAAGTAACTGGACATTACACTAAGGGCCTGTTTCACAATCGACAAGTAAATTTATCTGTCACATAAAGTTGTCTCTCTCCTTGTCTATTTTCAAGTGTACGACAAAGAAAGGGCTAAACTTATCCGTCAAATATCCTTTACTTGTCGATTGTGAAACAGGCGGTAATTAGACTATAGAAGGCTTCTCAGGCCTCACACAAAAGCTGTGGCTGACACGTTTTTCTTGATTATTGATGTGAAAATATGCGGCTTTATTTGTTTTTGCTTTGCACCGAGCTGGCGCAGTACACGGCTAAACACCTCGGTGTCTCCCCGAGGCAATCACCGACACTAAAGGTTTGGTGGGCTTCCTCCAGGACTTGGGATGGCTTGACTGAACATAATGTGGTAATCCTACCCACACGCAAAATAGGCGCCAGAAGTCGAGTTGCGGAAACCAGCCCGCTCATAAAATACAAAAATATGCGGCTTTATTAGGTCGCCCCTGTAAGATGCCTCTTACCGTTATTAAACAGCAGCTCCCACTGTTAAGAAATCTCCAGGTTTTCCCAACGACCCGCGCCCTTGCACTACCTGCAGTATTGGCCATATCTCATCCGAATTACGGACGCAGCTGGCCCACTCGGTGATTAATATTAAAACTCCGTACACAGTTTGCGGACATAGTAGAATAGGAAGAGTATCCGTTTGCTGTCGATTGTTGGATACGACAGAAACGTTTGAAGGAAACAAAGCAAAGGAATTTGTCGGTTTGGGTTGCAAAAATGCCCCTGCATGAAACTAGACGGCAAAAGGTACGAGTAATAAGTCGCGAACTTTGTTGCTTGGCGAATAAGAAACAAAAGAGTGTCTTTGATGGAGCACAGGTCTACCACCCACGTCATGCATGATACAAGTTCGATTTTTCCTTGCAATAATATTATGACAAGTGTCAACCATAGCGATAATTAGACCTCACAGAAACTTTTGTCAAAATTGGTAGACCACTTCCTTGGCCGACCGTACCTATAAGTGCTAATTAACGAACGTTTTTGCTACTGGGTGTGTTTTTGTAAGTTTTTATTTAACTTCACATGTAAGCTTCGATAAATAATAATAATGTCCCCTACTGTTTGCACCGCGCCGCGACTGCAGCGCGGGCGCGACGCGACTCGATCAATCTTGCAACTCGCAACTCGGTAAGCGCGATTATATTCACGCGCTCCTGCGATCATCAATTCCGCTAATTTGTTTACAATTTACCAACTTTTGAGGTTTCTTGGTTGATTAATTACTTTATAAGGAGCTTGAAGATGATTTTAGTATACATTTACCCTGAAAATACTTACACCAGACACGTTTTGTTTTGATTTTTTTACGGATTTAAAAACTGGCTCTCAATTCGTTTGTTTTTTTTTGTTGGTTTGTGTGTAACTCGATTTTGCTGATTTTTTTAACCGATTCGAATGATTCTTGATTTCATATTATAGGTTATAGTTATAAGTAGGTATATCCAGTATAGCCCTATACCTATATTTTAGTTTCGCCTAAATCTGCTCATGGGCATCAGTGTACATGGAAAGTCAACGGAACTCTTTAGTAACTATAATAATATATGCAGTTTTCCTTGTTACTAAAATCGATGACATGGTTCCTAAGAACAAATCTTCGTATGTATTATAGTTCCAGACTTTCCCATACCGACCGATTTAAATGTTACACCCTGTATACCTACATATTTCCGTGTTCTTCTAATTAATTCATTTCACTTCATCACGCGCATTCTAACTGGCGCTTCATTGACCTGTCGTACATTATTCATCCCTGTCTTACCTCACTAAGCCCCATATGTCTAAAGGGGACGACTGACGCGAGAGCTGAAATGCAAGTTGCTTATGAATTAGAGTAATTTCTTAGCGCGTATTGAGAAACTGCGATTTATGCTAAAATTGTTAAAAGGCCACATTGTTATGGGGTCCTAGTAAAAAAGGTTATAAGGTGAGTTAACTCGTAATAAAAAAGGGCATATACATGAACGGAGTATACTAGACTAAAACCCTTTTCACTTGATCTTCAGAAGACTTATATCCTAAGAACTGGAGATGGACATAGTTTGCGCGCGCTTTGATTGCAACGTCAAATTATAATTGCTATTTACTTTGAAACGACAACATTTTTATTAAAAAAATGGTTTTACCAGAATTACGAAGTTATAAGTACTCAACTATGAAATCAAAAATAAAAAGGTGTCATGTTTGAAAAGTAAGACTATCGAGGTTTTTGTTTTAATCGTGTTTTCACGTTTTACAGTCTCAAGGAGATATGTCCAGGTTAAAATTATCCAAAGAACTACAAAAAACCTACTAAGTACCTAGAATACAGAAAACTGGAAAAGGCCCGAATCTTAAGTACCCGAAACCGACGTGCGTGCATGACTCGATGTATGAATGTGGAAGAAGCGAAATAAATTTGTCAAGATCGTAGCAAGTGGAAAGAAGTGGTCTCTGCCTAGCCTACCTTTCTGGGAAACGGGCGTGATTTAATGTATGTATGTAAATTATCCAAAGAACAGACACAAGGCGTTATGGTTATAGAGATCCTTATCGCGGAATAGTACCGACTTTAGCGTTATGGTTTCATCGAGCACTGCACACTTCTATGTAATAAATAGCTTTTAGCAGTTTGGCATCATGTAATAATTTACTTATTGGGTCTATTAAATTATCTAATCATCATAATTTAACAAATGAAAACAAATAATAATAATATGTATAGGTATTACGATCCCTCGAAATACTCGAATAGGCAGTCGTGTACACAACAGAAAGCCGTTTTCTTTACCTTTCTGTCGCTAGGCTGTCGCAATATAGGTAGACATGCACACTCTGATCAGGATGCTTGCCTCATATATTGGCTTAAAGTCAAATTTAAAATAACACAAGTGAAGCAATACTTAATTGATTTTAATGTTTGTTATACTTTTTGTTTCCTTTTTTTTACCTTAGGTAGGTACACAAAACATCACACCTAACTAACCATTAAAGACAGAGCAGAGAGAAAAAGAAAGAGATGTAAGTACCTATATACTTATGTGTATTATGTCAACAACATTCGATTCTAGTGCGACTCTCTTTCATGCAATATTTCAGATTTCTTGAGCTAGATAGCTGATGATGAGATGTGTTGCTGTGTGTACTTTATTTTATTATTTTATTTAAACAGCTCCAACTACTGTTTGAAATAATAAACTGTATGCGGGATGATCCGAGACTTAATTACAACACCGAGTGATAAACGACACTAGCTTCCGAACTCTCATCTCATTGGGTTACGGACCGGCTTTCCAGCTACAGACACCGTGTCTCTTGCCTAAGCTGATACACGGGAGTTTGAAGGAAGAACGGCTCTGCGGGACACTGTGTCAGGCAAGCTTGGTGGGTGGAGGCCTGTTGTAAACAGTTACGGGAACTGAAGTAGTTTGATGAGAATATGTGGCAGCGTGACGATTCGGGAGGACGTTAAATTACAGTTTCAGTGAAGTAGAATTCAGGATGTTAAACTTAACTTTTAACATTATTTCGTTGCTCATTTCAACCCGCTATCGTGGTAACTAGTACGATCACGATCAATTAATAAAATGCTTGGTGTCATCAATGTCATTATCATTAGAGATGCCAAGTAACTTGTCACTCATGTATGATTGGTGTCATGATATTTATTTATGTACTTCACTACTTTGTAGTTTCGTTTCTGAATTAAAACAAATGAAAATTCCACATCCTTATTTCACTGTAAACTCCCAACCATATTCCCAATTAAGTACCCGAAACCGACGTGCGTGCATGACTCGATGTATAAATGTGGAAGAAGCGAAAGAAATTTGTCAAGATCGTAGCAACTGGAAAGAAGTGGTCTCCACCCCTCTGGAACACAGGCGTGATTTAATGTATGTATATGTATGTATATTCCCAACAACTACACTACAAAAGGGTTTACATTTCGCGAGTACCGTAAAACTACACAACTATGTTCCTAGCCTGCAATAATAGTCCAATTTTCCTCATTACATTATTCTCAAATATTACATGATACCTTACTGCTATTACATACATACATACATACATAATCTCACGCCTTTATTCCCAGAGTGGGGTAGGCAGAGCTACAGAATTACCAACAACTCTAAAAACTTGTTGATAATTCTGTAACCACATTTTGCACACTTAGGCTAAGATGTTTACCAGTGTATTAGTGACAGGTTGCAAGCCCATCGCCTAACAATACTATACGCCTTTATTCCCTTAGCCGTCTCTTACTGCTATTATTGCTGGTTATATACATATACAGTACATATATGTACTGTTTGCCCTAAAATCGACTGCTCTATACTCTAGCTATACCGCAGGCCTCCCAGTGAGGTTCCCATCAGGCCCTTCCATTAGGAGCCGTCATCGCCCGTTCCGCTAATAATGGATGTGGACCGTCATGCCCGGATCCGCCAGTCATGAACCTGGATAAACATTCAGCGGTCTTGGATCGTAATGGATGACTGACGGACAAAATGCTGAAAGAAAATTGATTTTAGGTTTAATTTACGTAGTGACAGAGGATTTTTGTATCTTATGACTGTATGGTCGGCCAAGAAAACGGTCTACCAGTTTTGACAAAAGTTTCTGTGAGATCTAAATTATTGCTAAGGTTGACACTTGTCACTGTCATTATATTATTGCAAGGGATAATCGAACATGTTGTATCATGACGTGAGAATGAACTTCAACCGTAGGGTGGTAGATCACATTTTTAGCTGACTGTACTTATAGTGCCCAGCCGATAAGAAGTCAACAACAGAAAACTATGAAGTTTCAGAATATGGATAATGTTGACAGAAGTAAAACAATGCTGTTATTATGTGTTCACACGCAACATATAAGTTTAGCATTGTTGTACCGCTGTCAACAATGATAATTGTTAGAAACTTCATGGTCGTGCAATGTGTCAGGATTTACTTCTTATCTGCGTAGTACTGCTGTGTTGTATGGGTGTTTGAAATACCTAACGTTCATTTCACGGCAGGATCATCAGGATATTCGCTTCTCCGTTACCAACTCGGAACTCAAGAAAGAATTTAGAAGAACATACTATTCATGAAAAGAGTCCAATTTTATCGCTTTCATCGTGTGTCAGTAAAATAAAATAAAACCGTATTTGTGTCAGCTTCACAAAACAGTTGTTTAACTTCCCCACTCGTCTCACACACGACTGAAACCAATTAACGTTTAACAATGTTTCTTTCACATAATTAATTCCAGTTACAATAACGCTGAAGTAAATTTAATGTGGTCCGCAACTAGTGGGTGTCGCCCGCGTCGGCGCTTGCGTCGCGTCCAATTCCTGTTTTAGCGACAATGCGGCTTTGTCGCGTGGAGTTTAATAATTAAAGTTGAATTTGTGTGTTTTGTCGCCTCGCTCGAGTCGCGTATTGTTTCGTTTAGTATTTATTATGCTCGCTGTTTGTTTGTGGTGTGACCATAATTCGAACCAAAAAGGAGACTGGCTCGGTGATGGCCCTAGTTTTACCCTCGTAAGGCCCACGTAAAATTTCGTTAGTTCGAAAATTAATCTTGTGTCGGTCAACTGAAGTCGAATGCCACTGTGGCAAATGTCCTACGTTGGACCTTATGAGGTTAGATTTAGTCTCAGGCACTAAAACATACATACATACATAAACTCACGCCTTTATTCCCAGAGTGGGGTAGGCAGAGCTACAGAATTTCCACCAACTATAAAAACTTTTTGATAATTCTGTAACCACATTTTGCACACTTAGGCGAAATAATTGACACTTAACTCTTAATTCGATGACGATACGGTCCTAAATTGTTTGTTGCAAAAAAAATGAATGCCCCTGTAAAATAAGAATCAAGTGTCCATCATTGGTCCTTGTCCATTACTAATCCATCACGACGTGTAAACTTTTACCTTTTGCCAGTAACTTTGTTCTAGTAGAATAAAATTTGTCTATCGCTATTTACTTAAATATGGTAAGTAGCATTTATTAGGAGGGAAATTACTCGGACACCACCTATCACCAACCTATTGTTGCATCGAGACAAACCAAATTGTGGTTTAACGGTGCAGTTTTTAATAATTTGTAAATGTTTGTTTGATTTATTTTAATAAATAATAATAATAATAAATAATACCTAAAGCTTAAAATCGCTTAAGGGTAAAGGTCAGTCTAGGTTTTTTAAACGTTAGAGTAAGCACATAAAAACAAATGACAATCGCAACCGACATTTAGTTTCAGACAAGCACGAGACGTGTCGTGCGTAATTAGTTATCGTTTTGAATGATTGTTCTAGTTACTTCTTAATTACACTCAAAGACTAGTGACCTCTAACGCCTCTTATCATACTGGATATATTCGTGAAAATATTATTCCTCCAAAAGCCCTGGCCACCCTCACCCAGCAGTTCGCGTGTCGGAGTTGTAATTGCAATCCGTCAGTTTGTTTGTTCCCCGATAGGTGGCGCCCGCGCCGTTCAACACGCATTTACGAATGCATTGTTTTTTCCAAAAGTTTTCTCGTTTATTCCGAACGGTAGAGAAATGTTGGAAGTTACATCGCGATGCAACCGCTATCGGCATTGGAGCAGTATTTTTGCAACATTTTTTAAGAGGTGAGAAATTCCAGAGTCTATGCAAATGTAACGTCGAATGTAACTTGACAGAAATGTTTAATGTGACAAGTACTTAAGTATTGTTTAATAAACTATAATGACTATTACAAAATTCAAATAACTTATGAATTAAGGCTACTGAAATTGGCTTTATTAAGTACTTCAAATGTTTCTTAAAAATGTATGTTCTTATGCAGATAAAAAAATTATGTACAGGTACCTAATAAGATATAATTAAAAAAGTGCCATTATAAAATCTAACATTGAAAAGTTATTAAAAATACCTATAGCTCTAAATGGATTTCGAATGTCTATATGTTGTAGAAATCAGGTGTTCCCAATTGCACCAAACTGCATTTACCTGTGCAATTCCCGCTTTAGTTTAAAGTGTCGCGCGCACTCGTGGCTCCTACGGTGTTCAATGGAGATCTCGTAAAGCAATTCCGGGATTTCATTTCAGTGCAATATCGTGGCAAATATTGCAGTGGGGTGCAACAAACGCAGGTTTAGAGCTCTAGCAATTGCCATATATCCTTGTAAAGCAGGTTAGATTGGTCGCAAAGAAGAACCAAAGCGTATTGGCCGCTTTTCGTGATATTGCGATCTCGCAGGACACAAGTCGGGGTAACAAGTCAAATTACTTACTTACATCGCATTATCGCACTAACACGGTTCTCTTGTTTATCGCAGAAAATTTAATGTTCGATTATCACTCCCAATTATTCGCAGAATTTCCTTTCGCCGAACGATCATAATGTGTCCGAATGATCAAAAGATATCGTATTATTTCCCAACCTCACGATTAACAACTGTTTTTTTTTTTATGAGGCTTCTTTTTAAAATGCCACCTTTCGAGTAGTAAATAACTTCTATACTTAACTTTTTTTTGATTATTTTTTTTTCCCCTGGATTTGTGTTTTGGAATGTCTTTTACAAATATTGAAAAAGTTGATTCTGTTTGGTCATTGTTAGTCTAACACACTCACTTCGCTCGTCGTCGCTCCTAACTGGACCCTGTCACATGTAAGATTTCAGTTACTACCTATATACATTATAACAAAGGGAACTGTTGCACTGACAAAACATTATTCGTGTAATAGTTTTTTGGCCTCGTGAAAGATTTGGCAAAAAATAGATATCGCAAAAGTTTTAAGTCATTATAATAATCGACTTTGAAATAAAGCGACCAAATAAAACGGACAAAAATTTGGCAATAGTTAGTTGTCAAAGTTGTTAATCATCGGCGAAAAGTTTGTTGGCAAGAGAAATTCGGACATGAAAATTTCGGCGAAAACACTAATACAAATGAAACCTAGCTAGAACGATTTAGGTATCGGTCCCGAAACCCCTGCATACTAAATTTCATAAAAATCATTGGAGCCATTTCCGAGATTTGAATTCGAAAGAATTGCTCATTTAAACGTATTCGATAGGTTCTTAATAATAATAAATGTAGGTCATCATTTGCAAAATATTCTTGAATTATTAACTCAATATTTGCTGAAGCATTTAGAACAACTCAAAATTTGAGACCGACGTCTCAAATACCTCCGAAGATGATAAATAGTCCCGGCTAGTTTGCAGTGACAGCATTGTATGGCGACAATGCCACCCTTGCTTGACTTGCATTGTGCGCGCAAATCGTGGCCGGCACCAACCCTGGCCTGCCGCCGACGGGTTCATTACTACAAAAATGTCACAAACTTGCACCTCACGACCGCCTTGACACAAGGTCTTAAAGTCTGCGTTCGTGTAACCAGGGTGTAGGGTTATGTTGTTGTACTTTAGCGGTCTAATGACTAGGGCTGTGACACGGCGCGCGGGTAATTGGCGTTGTTAGTTGACTGTGTGACAGCGATTATATCCCATTTGTTGTCACAGGTCTGTCTTAAAATAAATATAGCTATTACTACGATACCAATATTCTAACGTTACGTTTGAACATCATACGAAATTGTTTATCGAATAGAAGTAAAGTACTTAGTTGATTATGTACTATTTGTGTTGACTATACGGTATAAAACCTTTAAAAATACATGATTTCTTACAGCCATACTCGTAATTCAAAGAATTCCCTAGGCCACGATGAAATAATGTATAAATCAACATTTTCTTTCACCCCATTCCAAATTCAAAAGTCGCTAGTTAACCTACAAATTACGTCGCATTCAACTAGCCAATCAAAGCGTTTTTGCGACACTGAACCCACCAATCAGCGCTAACGATTCCGAGTCGACGTTCAATACGGCTTGATTCCAAACCTGAAATGCAAGATCATTAGGAAGTGCAGAGCGCTGTAATTTGTACCGACAGTCGCATGTCTGTACTGAATGGAGGGAAATTAGAATGTTGCCAGCTCGCGTGCGGATTACCGTCTTTACCTTGGCAACACTGCGAATTAACTAACAAGATAAGGCTAAATGGTAAATGTTCTCAAAATTGCACTAACTAGCTATCTGCTGTTTGAAATATTAACGTGTCCGTGGCCAGCGTGCAGCGAGCGGTGCGGCTCAATTCTGTTTTACAAATTAAGTTGTTTTAGTCGGGGTTAATGTAAGTGGTATTTATTTATATAATGCGAATGTTTGCGGCTTTGATGGGCGTAATTAAATTTAATTTCGATCAGCGTGCGGCAGTAAACGTTAACGTATAGAATTGTCCACTGATGACTACTGAAATGTATGCTCAAATTATATTTTGACTTTTGAATATTATGATTATTATGAATTCGCACGTGTAGTAATTCCGAGGGAGAGGCCTATCTCATAAGCATCAATTCAGTTTTTTTGACTTAAAGACTAAACAGGTTTATTATACGAGTATAACTAAGGAACTAGAAATCGCAACTTTATAATAACTATAAAACCGAGCATGTTATTATAGTTAAAAAGCCGTTTTATTATGAAAAGGCGCTCGGATGCTATCTACCCAAATACGATTTAAAGCACTTTAAAACTGCTAACAAGCTGTATAAATGAAATTTAAAACAAATCGCGGCTCCGAAAATGTAAGCCGACGCAATTAAATCCATCAAACCGAATTAGGAGCCCAGATCTCCATCGATCGACTTCAAAAAGACGGATAATTAATCCAAAATGCGCTTGATTGGTCTGTTGTCGGCGGAAATCTACTTAAAAACAAAATGTTTATTACAAAGTTGAGAACCCGATAAGATTAAAGAGGGTCGGTACTTGCGGGTAATTAATTTATTGAGAGAATGCGGGTAGTCGCACATTCGGGGCGTTTAATCACAGCCTGGTGATTAATGCTTGTGGTTGTCGTGAATTTTTGCGCGAAAGCCATTTGTCTTTGGTCGGTGACAGTGCGGCAAAGAATTTGTTAGAGAGAAGCGTTTACACACTGGTCGGCACTGGACGGCACCAATTACGGACACTTTTACCTGACAGGCACCAGTAATTGACACTTCATTCTTAATTCAAATTTCATACGGTCCAAAATTGATTGTTGCAAAACAAAGAAATAACCCTTATCTTCTGTAAAATAAGAATCAAGTGTCCATTAATTGTGTCTTGTCCTTTACTCCATTACCCTAGGTAGGGTTTACACGTAAGATTAGTTCTAGGAGTGCGTCGTGTACTATATGTTATATAATACAAGATAAGGACGAGTAGGTGTCAAAAGTTTTATATATTTAAAACACGCAATTACCACACAGAATTTTAAGAAAATAAATAAATAAATAAAATAAATAAACCCTTTTAATGTGTCCATCTTGCACTAAAATTATGTCTACAATTTAATCACAATATTATCTTGAATATTTTTATATTTTTTGTCATAGCCACACTACGAGTATTATCTCGTCAAGTTACAACTTCTTCGAGTTCACAGAAAATTTGTGACAGGCTTTAATAAAATGAAAGAAGAAAGATGATCGAACGATAATTATCGAAGTTAATACAGATTATACTTGCAGATATAAGCATATTAAATAGTAATTAGACGAAGCAATTTGAAACCGCCCACCGCCTACATCTCAGAATAAATTAATAACCATAATTTCAAAACAATGCTCTATGGCATATTTAGATCTCCCTTAATACGCTCTCTCGGTCTAATCGATACCGTATAATAAAGACGGTTGCTATTTCTATCAGTTCTTCTAAGTAATCTAAATATAATCTCAATCGGTCTTTCTATGTTAGAAAGGAACTTCTGCAATTTAATAAACTGATGCATAAGGTCGGATATACAATGGAATCTGTACAGAAAATAACGTGGGCTTTTAGTAAAGAGGTTAGATGTTGTCCCCAACAGATGGCGCTGATGCTGGTCCCAACAAAAACGGTTTTTGTAAAGACGCCAAAACGTCAGGTGACGTCAACTTGCCAACTCGTGGAGATGACAGGAAAGGGAGACGCCGCAAAAACCGCGTCGTTGTTAATGATGCAGCGTGGAAAAGATATACCACTGAAATTATGAAGCTATTTAGCTTTTTAACATATTAAAACTAAAATTCGTTAAGCATTATGAAAGAAACACTTATTTTTAATTACTTAACAATATGATAATTTTATTTGTTACGAAGAAAAATATAATATTGAATAATTTTTTATGACGACCCAGTAAGCCTAGCCTAGGTTCCAGGATCGTTTTCCAAAATGAGTCAAAAAAATTGTGATAAGGTCTAGTAGTTGTTCCTAAGTCTTGGATAGGACTTTCAATACATTTAAGTGTGTATATCTCTATTATAAGTATGTTCATTGTGGTCTAGTACGACTAGTGCCTATAGTCCTAGCCTAGATCTCAGTTCGGGAGTAATTCAATTTGTGTAAAATTGCCCCCAGATATTTATTAATTATTAGTGAAATTTGATTTTTAATTTTGTTCCCATCTCGTGCCTGTTTCTAATACAGTAACTAAAACAGAGAATTCAATACCTTGAAATCAACATTTTCTTCAATCTCCACTGTATAAGACTTCATTCAGTTTTCTGACGTCACGTCACAAATCTATTGAACAAGCATTAATATTTCTCGACACGTCGTGTCTGAGACAGCCAGTAATTGCGTATATCTCTTAACACCTAAAAAGCCCTCCGTCCAATACAACATTCTTCCAGATATACCCTTTTAGATCTACGTTGACTATAATCCTATCTGTAGCAAAACGGACACAAGTGTCCTTATAACTTTTGTAGCACTTTCAACCTAATTTATAGCAGCAAAACGTTGCGTTGCCCAGTATTTCTGTTGCAGATGAGTCATTTTAATCAGTACAGTACGATCACGGGTGTTTTTCTGATGGACTACACAGATCGAACCGTAATTGAATTAGAGCAGGAGGTAATTATAGAGATTCTGCGACGGACGCCGTGCTTGAGCGACGTGTGTGAGATTAGACAACGAAACGGAATTAAGAAGGATAAAGGTGTAAAAAAAGGATGGAAAGGAATTGCTATGCCGAAAGCATCTTTTAAACGTCTTTTGCTAGTGTTCATTTTATTTTATTTAAAGCTGAACGAATATAAAAATCTTGTTGTTGGTCGGAGCATTAGTAGATTTTAATTATACCTCAAAGTATAGGAATTTGAAGACCACTCGTTAAAATAATTCGTTTCGTTTGAGGTGAGGGTACCACATTAGTTTCGAACCCTGCAACTTCTGTTAATACCCCGATTTGTATCGGGTTTAAGCTGAATCGCTTTATCCTAGCATTGGCCAAGTGTCTGTAGCCATGCACCCATTTAGTCTGAATTGTTTGATGATTTTTGGAGGGTAGGCTAATTCGCCTATATGACCAATAAGGACAAGCGATACTTTTTTATTTTTTTTATGGCATAGAGAAGACAAACGGGCACACAGGCCACCTGATGGTAGTGGAAAGTGGAAACTGTGACCCATAGACATTCGCATTCACAAGACTGCAATGCAATCCTAAGACTGCAAATGCTTTGCCAACCCTGTGAGGACTAAGATGGAATGCCTCTATGCTAGTAATTTCACCGGCTGTCTTATCCCCAAACCGGAACACAACAATGCTAACACTGCTGTTTGGCGGTAGGTTAATGGATAAGATGGTGGTAGCGATCCGGACGGACCCTGCACAAGGTCCTACCACCCGCAATATATGTCACCGGATAGGTAATTCAAAGTTGTAAAACTATATGGCAGGTTGTTCGAAACCTTTGTGTAAAAAAAAATATCGCCATGCAAAGACAGCGGTGTTTCAAAGTAACTATGCTAACATCATCAATGTAGGTGTCCCAAAGTTCTAGATTTTTTAAATATTTGTATCAAGTATTTGAGGTTTCCCGCTACACAAAATCGTTGTAGAATTTAAAAGGATATCCAATTATATAGTGCTTATTGTTATTGGTTTCTATAGGCCAGGTTCATACATTTCTGCCCATTCTGAATTTAAATAGGTATACAGAACAATAAAGCACCAATTCTAACAACGAAATACGGTACCAAACAGGACCGCTAGCCTATAATGGGTAATAATAGTCGACAAATGGCATTGATCTCACATGAGCACCGTGTTACGTTGACTTTTATCTCAATCGAAAGGCATTTCCCGCAGCTTTTTCTTTTAGTCTCAAGTCTAACGTAACCTAACCTTAATGAAAGCTTAAGATACCCTGAAAACATCATAGTTTCAGCAGAAAATGGCGTTCGGTGAAATGATACAATCGATGAAGTGTAATTCGATAAAATGATATGTTACATGTTGTATATTATAGTCTGTAACATAGAAACGAGCATACTGTACTTAATATCCTGTAACCTACTCATATTACTTATACCATTATGTAACTACAAGGATATTCTCTTATAAATAATCAAAAATCAAACCACCAAAAAAATACATACACGATTTGGTATAATTGCATGTTAATTATGTACTCTTTTGCTCTTTATATGTCAAACTAGAATTCTACTAACCACGCTATGAAAAGCTAGTGCACCTATAATTACAAGTTCGGTGTAGACGGGTAATGATGTGGCATCGCGTGCCACTAACACTGCACAACTTTTTAATAGCCTGTCTCGAGGAACCACGTCGTTGACACGTTGAGGGCCACGCGGTGTGCTTCCGTACATAATGGAGCCGATAACGTGTTCTAAACATGAAGGGGAATGCTTCAAGTGCTACTCATATTGTATATTTGCTAAGTTGCTCGTTAGGCAGGTTCTCTAAAACTGTGGTAAAATACGACCACCTACCACCACCTTTACTACCTACCACCTGCCACCTGGCACCTGCGCTACCTTTTACCAGCGCTTCGTACCTACTGTACCAGCAGTTCCTTACTATTCCTACATCGTTGGTCAAAGATGAGAAAAGATGGATTGCGTTAGCACGAGACCGGATAAGGTGGCGTAAAAATGAGGCCTTTACCCTGCAGTGGGTGGCTGGCTGAAATGGAATTGAGAATCACTTATCTGCCATCTCTGCGTTTTGTTGTAGCTTAGGTATGCTGCCACGAAATGTTGGAACCTTTACCACCGCCAATAAAAAAATCATGTTCAATTGGATCATTTAAGCGCAAAATAAAAAAATACTTACAAAATTTTCAGAAATCCCACCTTAGACTGTTCGTGCAATATCAACCTTTATTTGCAGTCGTTCAATTTGATAAAATTATGCTCAAAATGATACGCAGTACCTAGAAGCCTAAAACGCCCACTTGCGTGGACCAGAGTTAGCGTCTTAACCCGAGGTTAGGCGGCAAACCACGTACAAAAGTAGACGCTTAACTCTGGGTTAAGGGCTAACTCTGGTCCGCGCAAGTCCGCCTAACTTGTTTATTTAAATATAGAATAGAATAGAATAGAATAAACTTTATTTCAGACAACAAGGCTCATATTTGCAAATACCTTACAGAGATTTTATCCAGTTTTTTGTTTTCCTATTTATTTTGGGAATGGGGTATGTATGTACATATTTTCACACACAATCTGCTTTCTAGACAATTCGAGCGCATTCAACAAGACAGCAGACTTTTTTTAGGGTGTTGTTTACCTTCACACGCAAACTAGGGATCCACTGAAGCAGCACTTGTGCAGCAACAGCAAGTGCAGCAACACATGCTGAGTGGGCCCCTATAATAATAATGATTTATTTCAGACAACATTAAGTCCATACATTCATAAAAAATAACTAAATTAAATGTTGTTAGAGGCTTAGATCTAAGTGTTAGTCACTAATTGACTGGGGCATGTAACCCACAACAATGACGGATGTAGGGGCAGTCGTACCTGTCCCCTATCATTCTCAGGATGTTATTGGGACTGCCACGCACCCGGCGCATCAGGGATGCGGCCCTTTTACGCATAGTCGCATAAAAGCAGTCTATTCTTGCTTCCGCAAACATCCGAATAAGCGTCGGGTTGCAGCAAGCACCACACCACCAGTGCTTGTGTTCAATTAAGGTTTTTTTTTATGTTTAAGTTAATTTTATTTATTTATACCTAAATAGCACGTTGTAAGTTTTTACCCAAGTCCGTTAATAATTTAGAAACAGCCGATGTTGCGGGAAACTTCCCCATGTATCGGTAATCGCTCAAATAAGTGCGTAAACAAACTCGGCATGATTGATCGCCGGCGCATGTCATTTGCATCGCGATTGGATCGCGGGCAATTAATCAATGTTGCCTGTTTTTTGCCCAGTCGCCGGTCGCGTCTGGGTGTTTACTTGTTAGAAGTAGCGACGTGCAAAGTGGAGAACATTGCCAAAAGTTTGGACATCTGTTTAAGAAATTTCTGAGAACATTCATTCATTTTTGGTGGGCCCAGCTGTAAATCAGCGCTGTGTCTGTGGCTGGGCCTACATGCTGCAGCATTTATGCCGAGCGGTCTCCCTTTTAGGCCCGTATTTAATAAACTCATCCTGGCTGCGATGCGCGTCACAAGATACGTCAAAGTAAACGTCAAATCATAGAACACTCATTTTTGATGCATCTCGAGTCGAGCATTAGAGTTAAGATTAGTTTATTAATACGGGTCTTAGTGTCTTTAGGTATAAATAGTTGTATGAACTATGTTTCGTAATCATTTTAGGCACTAAATAGATAGTTTTCTTTTTTTTATTTTTTCTTTAACATTCAAAACATTTCTGAGGTGTTTTCTCTTAGAAATGGCTCTCTGTGTAAGGGTCGATCAAGTGAGCGAAGTCATACGAGCTCACTCGACGGGTAAAGCGAGTAAGCTGAAAATGCACACGTTTTAATATGGTCTTTACGCTTAGATGTGACAGCTTAAACTGGCGGTTAATTATTTACTTCGTGGAGTTCAAGAACGAGCTTCGAACTTCTTATGAGAATCACCTACCAGAGAATTGAGTATAGTTTTAAAATAAAAAAGAACAGCGCTAAAGTTAACAGCCATGAGATTCTATTTTTATCAGCCGCATAAAATAGCCAGTAGCGACCGGCAACGACAACTCGCTATCGAAACGTTTATAAGGAGATTAAGGAGCTCAATAAGATAAACTTGATTATATTGTACAAGGGCGTTGGAGCATTTGATTTTGGACCTTATTACAACGCAGTAAAGTGACAACATCTCCTTGTAGACGACTAGGTACTAACTTATATCTCTATATATAAAGAATTAATCTCTAATATATAATTACTCGTATGTACTTATAACTGAACATGCCGTTTAATTTATACCTACTGTAAGGTTACGTTATGTCCATCACATAAATTATAAAACAAACTCCCCGCAGCCTCAAAGCCGGCTGAACGGATTTTCGTGCGGTTTTCAGCATCATTCAGATATTTTTTCAAGGAAAGTTTTTATGTACCTACTGGGCTTACAGAAAACTCACGTAAAACGAAACGAAGCGAGAGCGGGTCGCTAGTTCAGTTATTAAATCTGAGTCTAGATCATGAATACTACAAACGTAGGTACGTGTACTAAAGGTACAGAAACATTCAAAACTCATCACCAAACAATCGCGTTGATAGCACAAATATTTGCCCTAACCGGGAATCGTACTCGGGACCGTTAGCTTAGTCAGCAAGCCGTCATCGGCCAGGGTCCAACTAAGATTAGGTCCAATCCAACTAAACAAAGGGGTTTGGGTAAAAGTGTTGTCATTTGTAAAAGTCATACATTTTCAAGGTGAGCGGCCATTAGTAAAAGTGGTAAATTATGATAGAATAATTAAAAATAAACATGTTTTGTTATTTAATGTAATACTCTAACTAAAGTGCATCGGAGCTGAGATATTTAATATTCTAACCCGGGCGTACTTTTAGTACCTACTACTTAAAAACTGAACACTTAAATCTTAAATATCTCGGCTCCGATATTATTAAACGCCATGAATTAGGTATATATATCTATGTGTATTTAGAGAAGTTGCACTAACAGCTTACCACGGCTATGTATCCTCAATATTAAGTTACGGGTTGATGATATGGGGCAATTCAGTAGACATAAAAAAAGCATTCTTGGCACAAAAGAAATGCTTAAGAGCTGTGTGTAATGCTCATTTTCTGGCTCCTTGCAGACCTCTGTTTCAAACAACAAGGGTCTTGCCTCTACCGTGCATGTACATAAAGCAGATTGCTTCTTTTGTCCGAGATCATCCACATTTTTTTGTTACACATGCTCAAGTCTTTAAAAGATCAACTCGACATAAGAACAAATTGTACCTACCTCTTGCAAAATCAAGTATTTTAAAAAATAATTCAGTTCATATGGCAATTAAAATTTACAATAAAATACCAAATTATATACAGGAATGCCCGCCAAATCAATTTAACAAATTAATAACAAGGTGGCTTCTTGATAAATGTTTTTACTCCGTTAATGAGTTTTTACAATCAATGACATAATTAATTAATACCTTAACCTAATAAATAAATTTACATTTAGTTTCCTATAATCGTAGTACTTTTATATGAAGACTGTATTTATTCCTACATAAACGTGACATTGTTGTCATTAAGGTGAATGATTAGTGTGTTTTTGACGTGACAACGTCTTAAATTAGGTTGCGGCTGGGAGTCACTTATGAAAAAGTGTAACGCTCGGTAACGTTACGATGAGTCACCGAACGAGAGAGAGGCCCGCCGAATGCCTTGCGTCTCTCTCCCACTCAACTATGATCGGTCTGCCGCGCGCGCAGCACTAGAGAATTAGGCGCATTGAATCGGCGCATGCTTGTGTCTCTGTCTTTGTCTTTCTCGAACGTTCTTGGCGTTGGAAAAACAAGAAAGCGTCATAATACAAGTTCACACGTGTGGTTAAAGTATCGTCAGCTGTGTCTGTAGTGAAAATGTGGAGTGCTTAGATTCGTCATTTACAACAACTACAACAATAAAGGTAAATAATTGTACACTGATATTTCATTATCGTAAACTATGATTGATTGATTAATTGTTAGATTGACACAAAAGTTGAGAAACTGAGTTTATAGGTTATGTCATACTATTGATAAATGTTGATAGTGTTAAGTAAATTATTAGTTTAAAATTAATTAATTAATTAATTATTATTTTACAAATTTTCATTAATTTCAAATTTATTTAGCAAAAATTTGAACCTTCGATCTGAATAAATGTTTTGATTTTCGAATTGATTCTTTAAAATTACAAATATTAAGAAAAAGTGGGAGATATAAGAAAACTTGATTTAAACTGTGTTGAGCAAGAATTTTAACATCTAATTTAAGTAAATGTTTTAATTTTCAACTTCTTCATTTACAATTACAAATTTTAATTAATTTCAAATTTATTTAGCAAAAATTTGAACCTTCGATCTGAATAAGTGTTTTGATTTTCAAATTGATTCTTTAAAATTAAAAATTCATCCATTCAATTTCAAATGTTCAACAGGAATCACCACTCTCAAAACAATGGAAACGGACGAGCAAATGCCTTCAACTTCCAGTACCTATCCTCAACAAAATCACTCAAATAGGAATTAGTTAAGTTTAAGTTTACATGTACAATGTTTTAGTAAACAAAATATATTTCTATAGTTAAAATTTGTGCAATTCTTATTTTCATTCAATTCCTTGTTCCTATTGTGCAATTTAATTATATTCATATCAATAAATATTCTACCGAGAAAAAGACGTTGTCACGTAAAATCTTCGCCCGTAAAACCGACTTTACAGGCAACCAGTTTTTTTTTTTTAATGAATAATATTATAACAGTGTACTTATAGTATTGTTTTCAATATTGCATGCCTAAAATAGGTAGAACATAAGCACATCCTGTAACACTAAGAACTGTCTGTACCTACTGTGTTCTTGCAATAAACGCCTTTTGTCTTTTTTGTCTTTGTCTTTGAGGTCTTCTAAATAACTATGTTAAAATCATCCGTGGCCGCTGAAATAAAAAATGACAATATTCTTCAAACAAATTTACCCAATGCCCTTTTATATCGTAAAAAATATTCATCCATTATTTTGACCGTAAATAATTTCCAAAATATTCCAAATCGTCTTTACTTTAACAATTAGATTTACTAAGTACTACGAGTATAATCAAATTAAATATAGCATATCAGTAGTGTCTCGAATCTCCGCACTGTAAATCACTACATAGTATAAAACAAAATCGCTTCCCGCTGTCTGTCCCTATGTATGCTTAGATCTTTAAAACTACGCAACGGATTTTGATGCGGTTTTTTGTAATAGATATAGTGATTCAAGAGGAAGGTTTTTATGTATAATAAATCTCTGTTTTATGTACGGGGGTTACAGAAAACTCACATAAACCGAAGCGAAGCGAGGGCGGGTCGCTAGTCGTTAATAAGCCGTTGTCGCCTCGTCGACGGGCCGCCGTGCTAATCAAGTAGATTAGCTCGCCCGACCGTGTTAGCGGCTAGATTGCTCGCTCGCTCGTCGTCGCAATCAGGCGACAACACGCGCGGGGCGGCGCCGGCGACGGCTCATTTGAATGCGCCGGAGACTGATCTAATGTAATCCAATAATGGCAGTTTTAAACGGTTTCGACAGGTACTTTGAAGGTGTGGGATATTATTCCAGCTGCGGGAAAACTGTACCATTACCGGGGACAGAAGCATTAGGTCCACATCTCGTTAGGACTTGGGAGCAAAAATACGACCAGATCACTTTGCGACTAGGTACATCTAAAAAAGTCCGAGTGGGAAAATGACCACTTCGCGTTTGCGTTACTAGGTAGGTTAGGGTCGATAGCTAACTTCAAATGCCACAAGGTCAAATTGTTCCGGCCGGAATCAGTATACTGGTGTGTGAGGTCTTAAAAAGTCATATTATGGTCACCTTTATCACAGACGATGTACCCACGTTAATCCACATTGAGAATCACGACCGTAGTAAGTCTGCAGTCGATAGTGTTCGTGGAATCACCCCCACGCGTTAAAATGCGCAATGAATAACAAATGGCAGACTTAACCCCTAATGGCATTATGTTTCAGTCAACCAAATAATCATACAGAAACAAAGAAAACAAAGCAAAGAACATATGTAGTACAAAATAATGGTTTACGCGAAAAGTAATAACAAAGTACGAACGAACGAACACGAACACACCCACACTCTAACGAACGTCGGACCTATAGCCAATTCTGTAGAGATTAATGTAGCATGCAGCATAAGCTTTCCACATTCTGCCCACCCTGGGGCACTCATCGCAAACTATTGGTCATTAAGGAAGCGCCGCAACTTTAACGAATTTAAGCAGAGTGCTTCGTAACTCGCCTGCAACCGCCACTCGCAGCGCTTCACTTACTTCCGCCAATATTAATAACTTTGGCAATATTAAAGATAAAGTTACACTGTCTATAATTTATGCAAACTACTTAGTAATATTCAAATTAATCACATTAATACTGAGCTATTAAACAAATGATTAACTTTAAAAAACGTGGCAGGACGCCTAGTTGGTTCCTAAGACAGTCATGTTTCGCTTTAGGTAGTTTTATTCATAGAGAAGGCCACTGCTGCAGGGTTCCCACATCTCTCTTTTCATTTGCTATTGAGGACCAAGCAAGCCACAACACGGTAATCGTTTTTATTCGTTTCGTTTTTAAACCAATCGCGTCAAAATCAAATCAAAATCAAAATCAAATCAATCTTTATTTGCGTAGAAAAAGGGTTATTATACCTAGGAGGTAGTTACAAAATATTGTTACAATTGAGCCGCCTTCTTCAGCTGTCGATGCACAGCATGCAAATTTATAGTGCTAACAGCTAGCAATGCTTAGGGACTAGGTAGGAACGTATGCACACACCGCACCACCCTAGTAACTTATAATTAGGGGTTTTTTGTTTTTTATAAAAATAATTCGCTAAAATTGAATAAAATCTATTATTTAGTAACCATTTAAATAATGTTACGTTAAACTTATTAGTCTTATTACCAGGCAATTCTTTAATACACACACACGACACGAATAGTCACGTGATCTACCAGTGACGCGATTGGTTAGAAAACAAAACGAATAGAAACGTTAGCGTAATGCGTCTTGGCAAGGGCCTCGTATTTCAGGTATATTCAAAAACTAGCTGTTGTCCGCAACTCCGTCCACGCAGAAAAATAAAACATAGCCTATGTTACTCAGGGACAACGTAGCATTCTATTGGTGAAAGAATTTTTGATATCCGTCCAGTAGTTTTTGAGATTATTCGTTACAAACATGCAACAATACAAATCTTTCCTCTTTATAATATTTGTGTAGATGTAGATAACCCGTAAACTCTATCGCGTTAAATTTCTCGTCTTGTCCCGTTTATTAATTAATACCTGAACTATACTCGCGTTTCGCCAAGTTTCGTGGATTCTTCGGACGCTCGAAGACTTGGCTAAAATATTTAGCTAGTTGTAGAAAGTTCTGCTGTAACTCACAGGCAGATGACAATGGACCTTTAGCGGATGACTAAACATGGTGCACGCGATCTGGAAAGTTCGAAAGTCTTTTAAGAGACTTTAATGATAAGTTTGTTCATGGAATCCTTAACCCTTAATTTGGCAAAAATAAAAAAGTCGGGAATTCAAACCCTTTTTGATTTTAAATCAGCAATCAATTTAAGAACACAATCCAAACAAAAAAAGTGGTCATTATGGTATGTTCGCTGTGACGAACATTGCCAAATTAAGGGTATCCTAAAAATATTGCAAGCAAGTAAAATGTGATTTAGGAGTCTCTTTGTAAAGCTTATTTGATATTTGTAATGACGTCACTATCTGTACACGACTTTTAATGGAAATTACTGTTTTGATTTGAAGAATAATTATATTGAGAATGGTTCAACGCCTACCCAAATGGTTCTCGATTCACCATTAAGAAATAAAAATGTAAAAATATCCTAACCACACATGCTGGCCCTTCTAAAATTTCCAGAGCTCACAATGTTTTTTTTTTCTAGGTGCAAAAGCTTCCAAAACACGAAACGCGGCGAGATATGCCGCATCCCTGGGTGCACAGTGTCGCCCTCTAGCGGCCCGCCGGTTACCATCCGCATGCCGCACGTCAACCCCGAAACATTCCGCCTCTTCATCCAATACGTCTACACTGGCAAGGTATGATCTAGACACGCGGCAGCGTGTCCAGCCAAGTTCAAGAAAAAGGAACTGGCGAGCGCAGCCGTGTGTTATTTACACGAACCGTTTGGAGCCACTTTTGACCCCTCAATAACTCCAAATCTACTTAACATAAAAACATGAAATTTGGTATATGTATTAAAACCCTTTAGATCAACTAGAACCCTAAATTTCATAAATAAAAGTGAAACGGTTATTGAGATATAAACGTCTAAAAATCGGCATTTTTACCACTGACTGACTGACTGACTGACTGACTAATCATCAAAAACCTAACCCACTTCCAGGTGACATAGAAGGTTGAAATTTGGCATACAGATGGGTAATTATGCGTATACAAATAAAAAAATCTGAAAACAGTGATTTTATAAGTTTTATTATTATTATTATTTTATTTTATTATTTATGCCTCAGAACTCCGTCATTTATTAACCGATTTGGAAAAATCTTTTTTTGTTTGAAAGGACACACTGTCTGATTGGTCCCAATGTCACCAGGTCAGAATCTGATGATGGGGTCCTGGAGAAATTGAGGGAACTCTTCAAATAATTTGGGTATAGCTATATCGATTTGGGTATTTTGTATATATATACGAGTATATAGCATACATATATTAACTCGTGCATATATGCTTTTGAAAAGCACTATTTGGTGAAGTAAAACTGATGATGATGAATGAAGATCACAGATTCACCGGAAGTACTCAGTAATTAATGTTTGTTTATTGAAACGCATGCCAACTTATTTTACAAAAATAAATGATATCCCATCAAAAACATACATGTGAAAATGCAAGCCAAGTTCAATGTTAAGAATATGAAAAGCGTGTTTATCGACTTCACTGACAAAAAAAATGAGATCTAGATGGGTGCCAAGTTCCGTAGATAATCCTGATATTTATTTATTAAGAACATACCTACAACATTCTAAAATAAATTAAAAACACAATTTCTTATTTTTTCTGCTACAACAATATTTGCTATTAAGTATAACTTCTTATATTTCAACACCCAAATTATTTACACAAAGCAAATAACTTAGGATAAACTGAAGCTTAAAATCTGACTTGGCTAGTTTTCATATTTGTTATGTATACGCAAGTTACTGTATTTTTATATTGTATGGTCATATTTTACTCTTCGAAATAATTGACTTGCTGGTAAAAAACTAGCCAAGTCAGATTTTGAGCTTCAGTTTATCCTAAGTTATTTGCTTTGTGTAAATAATTTGGGTGTTGAAATATAAGAAGTTATACTTAATAGCAAATATTGTTGTAGCAGAAAAAATAAGAAATTGTGTTTTTAATTTATTTTAGAATGTTGTAGGTATGTTCTTAATAAATAAATATCAGGATTATCTACGGAACTTGGCACCCATCTAGATCTAATTTTTTTTGTCAGTGAAGTCGATATGCTTTTCATATTCTTAACATTGAACTTGGCTTGCATTTTCACATGTATGTTTTTGATGGGATGTACTTCAAGTCATTGGCCTTATTATCTAACTAAAAATAATATTGACGAATATTTTTTTCAACTTTTGCGATAATGAGTAACTGCCAGCGTCATCTAGTGATAACTGGCGAAACTCTTTTAAGTGTCATTACAGTTCCTGTGGGTCAAGTTTACAAAACTGTCAATAGATGGCGCTTGAATTAACCGATGTAGGTTTTGTTACTATAATTATGAAATGATATATTATCATTAAATTTTAAATCCTGTTATTTTGTTTTAGCTTTTGCTTCAAGATTCAGGTGTTTTTGAAATGATGACCTTGTCTGCGGATCTGGGTGTCGAGGACCTCAGAGCAGCGTGTGAAGACCATGTGACGTCCACATTAAGTGTAGAAAGCGCCTGCACTTTGCTTGCAGCTGCTATGGACATCAAAGATCGACCAGGTAAAGGACTAGGGCTTATAAACCCAAAATTCAACCTCGATTTCAGTTGCGATGGTGGTGTAATGGTCAGCATAGTTGCCTTCCAAGCAGTTGATCCGGGTTCGATTCCCGGCCATCGCACACTTTTTGTTAAATTGAGAATTTTATTTTAAACTGATTTACATAGGTGATTAACTGATTATTTTCAGCCCACCAAATTATTTTTCTAGGAAGATAAATGTTGTTTAATAATTTCAATTATACTTCGCTCCCGTTTCACATTCCACAAGTAAATTTATCTGCCATTTAAGTTGGCTCTCTTCTTGTCTATTTTCAAGTAAAAGAAAGAGAAAGGGCTAAATTTATACATAAAATTATGCTTTACTTGTCGATTGTAAAACAGGTGTTTAGCATGAAAACTGTTCAACTTATCTAATTTAAGCTTTGTAAATGTACATACCTTTAACTCATTACTAGTTACTACGCTGCCCGCGCCTACGCTTGCATAAAGTTGTTTATCGCTATTCCTTTGGGAACTGTCTGATTTTCCTGAATTAAAAGTAGGTACAAGTATAAGGCACTTTTGCCGTACCTACCAATACATCAGTTGGTGAACCGTGAAAACGGAACAAAGAAACAAATTCGCGTTTTTAAGTCAGGATAAGGATTAGTAAGACTAATAAAAGACAATAAGTAAGGCGTAAGTAGGTACCTACTTATAATAAAAAATATTAACAACTACGACGGGGCCCTACGAGGGCCCATTGTTATTATTATTTAACTTGCAATATGCGCAAGAGTGGCGCGTCCCTGGTGCGCCGGGTGCGCGGCAGCCCCAACGCCATCCTGCGTATGATAGCGGGCAGAGTAGACTGTGCGTATATACAGTTGTGGTCAACTAATTAGGGACACACACGGCAAACTATGTAAACGTTTATTTAAATTCTTACGAACTTCAAAATTGGGTAATTTCCCGGCTCAATTAATTTTCAGTGTTTGCTTACATTTATATACTACAGATATTTATACACAATGAAAAACAAAGTATAGTAAATAAAATATTTAATACGAAATAACAAACAAATGGTTAATTTAGGCATTTTACAGCTGGACATTTAATTAGGGACACGGGGGTAAACGTTAAATAATGAACAAAAACAGAAGTATTTACATATAAATAATTGTGTAAATAAGAAATTTAAACAACCCCGGCTGAAATGAAAAAAAAAATAGTAACCAGTAGCAAAGCCTTTATTTTTAATAACAGCTTGACACCGGCGTGGCATGGACGATATCAGTTTACGGCATATCTCCACAGGAATGTTAGTCCATGCTTCATTGAAGGCTTCGTAAAGCTCATCTAAGGACTTAGAGCGATAGCCAGCAACCCTTTTCTTAATCTCATGCCAAAGGTGTTCGATTGGGTTAAGGTCTGGGCTATTTGCCGGCCAGTCTAGAACCGAAACGGATTGACTGGTAAGGAACGCCTTGACAGATCTTGCAGTATGCTTTGGGTCGTTGTCATGCTGGAACGTCCAAATAACCGGAAGGTGTTCCTCGGCATAGGGTAACATGGTTTCCTCCAATATAGTTCTATACTGAAACTGGTCTAAATTGCCCTCAACTTTCCTGATGGGCCCGCATCCAAGTCCAGAAAATGACCCCCAAATTTTTATGTTTCCTCCGCCATGTTTCACTTGTTTTTTTGTGAATCTTGGATTCATTTCTGCGTTTACTGGTCGCCGTACATAATGTCTGCCGTCTGATGAAACCAGATTGACCTTGGTCTCATCAGAGAATAAAACATGTTGCCATTGGGAATAAGTCCAATGTTCATATTTACGAGCAAAAGCCAGACGTGCGTCCCGATGTTGTTTTTTTAATAAAGGTACTTTGCGAGCTATTCTTCCAAGTAGCCCCGCTTCTTCTAACCGCCGTCGTACTGTCCTCGCTGACACGCCTGCAGTTATGTGTGCCCCATATAATTCGCTTTTTATAGAAACTGAGCCTTTAAAAGGATCGGCCTTAGCCAATCTCACCATCATCCTATCCTCTTGGGGAGTTGTTTTTCTTGATCTTTTTTTTCTGGGCACATTTTGAACAGTTTTATTGCGTCGCACATGTTGCACTGCGTTATACACTAAGTTCTTAGAGCATTTTAAATGGTCTGCTATCCTCCGATAAGACCATCCACGCTTAACAAAGTTAACAACAATATTTCGCAATGTTTCATCACAGTTTTTGTTTTTACCCATCTTTTTTTCAATAAATTACACTCGAAAGAGGAAAATTGTTAACTCAAATGCCGCGGAAGGAACAGAAAATTGGAACACCAAAAAATAATTCAAGCAAAGTTTTTAAATTTCGAAAATAGAACACAGAGTCTGAGTCCGTCCCTAATTATATGACCGGCCAGTCTGGTTGACAAAAAAGGTTTGTATTGTATTTTATGAGACGATATTTATATGGTCTGTAAATTAACTCGTGTATCATATTATTTTAGTTAAGAAAATAACTTTAGCTACCCGTTATTGAAATAAATCATTGAAGTTTTAAGAAAAAAATATTAATAAGGAATTATGAAAGTCAAAACTCTGTGTCATCACCAAGTGTCCCTAATTAGTTGACCACAACTGTATGTCTCGCTGCGAGGGACTGCATTGCCCTACTAGTGGTTTCGGACCGTTCTATCCGTTTCTCAAAACATCCTTTCCCAAAACATCCGTTCCAAAATAACAGTTTCCTAAATCCACCATAGGCCAAAAGATCCGTTTCTCATAGCATCAGTATGTCAAAACACCCGGTTGTCATAACATCCGTATGCCAAAAAATCCGACTCTCATGATACCCGTATGCCCAAAAGACCCGTTTCTCATGGCATCAGTGTGTCAAAACACCCGGTTGTCATAACATCAAGTCTATTTTAATAATATAGTTGGCATCAGCATATTAATTCAAACGTACCATTTGGGTAGAATACTTATCGGGAAACGGATTATTTAGGAAAAGGTAGTGATGGGAACGGATGTTTTGGGAACGGGTGTTTTGGGAAACGGATATCAAGACAAACGTATCTTTTGGCAGAAGAACATTTTGGGAAACATTTATATCGGGAAACGGATTATTTAGGAAAAGGTAGTGATGGGAACGGATGTTTTGGGAACGGGTGTTTTGGGAAACGGATAGAACGGTCCGAAACCCTACTAGTGTTATATTGTTTTAGTTGTGTTTAGTTTAATTAGTATTACTAACACAACACCTTAGATTAAGTATTTTAATAACAAAATAAAGTGTCAATTTGGTTACACGAAATAAACAATTTTTATTTTTATTTTAATAAGTAAGTTATTTCAAATACTGTATTCACGTTAGTATTGATAAACTTCACAAGCGAGCGAGACACACAGACACTAAAGGTGCGCTTACTCGGGCAATTTATAACGGTAGGTTATGTCTATGGTTTTTCATTTATGAAGTTGTGAATAGGGAGTAAGTATGGATTTTTTACATCGCATTTCTTAACAAAACGTAAAAATAACGCAAAAGAAATCACCAAAAGTCAAATTAAAATTAAAACCGGCCAAGAAATACGGATGATAGGTACAAGCATTTTAAACTGCTATATTAGACAGAGATCCGATGTACACTGTGGCGTCATAACAGGTAGGCCATCTAAACTCCATTTGCTAGAAAGAGATAGCAACAATTCTTTGTTGGTTATTTTTAGTTACTTATTAAAAAAAAAAAACAACTGTTTATTATATTATTATGAATCAGTTTTTATTGCAGCTATACAAAGAAATCATAAACATTCCCTTTCATGTTTTAGTGTTTTAGCGAGTAGTATGTGTTCTACACACATCCCACAAGTTAATTCAAAATGAAAAGGGATAGGTAGTAGTATTCTGCAAGTAGGTAAGTTGAAAGTGTTGAAACCAGGGATTGAAAACCGGTTTATTTTCCGTACCGGTTAGAGCCGCACTTTGAGAGCCTAACCCATAATAAAGGTTACGCTCGCAAGAACCGCTCTAACCGGTATCTCTATGTCGGAGCGTAAACAGGGAACGAAATCAATTTACCGGTTAGAGAGCGGTTCCTCCGTGTGGGGGGTGAATGACCGCTCGTTTAAGGAGACAGGATTGGTTTGCTATGGTATTAGATTGATAGCGCAGCCACCAGCAGCGCCTCGACGCGCGACAGCGGTCATTCATCCCGTATCGAAACACAGAGTAACCGGTTAGGGAGCGCTTCGAAATAACGTTCCCAAATCATTTCGTTCGAACGTAACCTAAATTATTAACCGGTTTAACCTAAATAAATACCGGTTTATTTGTAACCGGTTACAATCCCTGGTTGAAACTCGTACTATTTTCTACTCAATCACTGAATTCCGTTCATTAAACGATTACAGCGTTAACAAAAAGGTCTCGAACAAATTTAAAACCGGTAATCGCAAAATCGCTCGCAAGCACTATCGATAGTTCGGCCATCTTGATTGTCTATGACACATTTTGGCTTCGTTTTCTCGCTGTCAAAGCGCTAATCTGAGTAAGCCGGGTTTACCGCCGATTCTTTCGTAGTTTATATCTTTTATAAGATAATACCAAATAAAAATGGCATACAAGGGACCTCCAAAAGTTCAGAAGGTGATGGTGCAGCCCATCAACCTTATCTTCAGATTTCTGCAAAATAGAAGCCGCGTTCAAGTTTGGTTGTACGAGAACGTGAACCTCCGGATCGAGGGCCACATTGTAGGCTTCGACGAATACATGAACATCGTTTTGGACGAAGCCGAGGAAGTGCACATGAAGACCAAGAATAGAAAGCAAATAGGAAGAATAATGATGAAAGGGGACAATATAACGCTTATCCAAAATTGCAATCCCAACGCTACGGTGTAATTCTAGGTTACGTTATTATAATGCAAAACAAGTGAAGAGGACAATCATTCCTAGTGTTTAAAAGTGGGTTGCGTACCTCTGTCTGATAAGTATCTAAGCCTTTTAACTTGTAAGAGCAATTGGCTATGCCATGGTGAAATTTTTAAATTAAATTTAAGTACTACATATTCTTGAGTTTTATTTGTCTACCAAGTTAGGCTTCAACTGCAGGTTGATAACCATGATTTATTCGTTTTAATCCCGTTTACAACCCTCCAAGTTGCCAGACCTTTGGGAATATATTGTTGAACATGGTGCATTTAACGCAAATAATGTAATGGCTGGATTTATTATGTTGAATTTCCAAGCAATATATATTTATTTTACCACAATGGTGGTAAACAAGCGTATGACCCGCCTGATGGTAAGCGATTACTGTAGCCTATGGACTCATGCAAGACCAGAAGTAATGCATGTGCGATGCCGACCCTTTAAAAACCTATTTACTCCCCTTTTGAAGAACTCATATTGTTTGTAGTCCTATACATACTCTTATGAGAGTCTTAAGACACTACCTGCACCTGAATGATATCTAGAGACTTCTTTCACTGTAAATTTTCTTGTCATGAAGTAGCCTAAACTATGTTAGGGTGTTTCCTTATAAATGGTAATAAAGGCACTAAACAGTTTTCTATCTCAATATCAATTTATCTTCATGTTTCAAGCAAAAGTTCAACCAAAAACATTAATGCAGATTATTAGGCTATACCACAGTGATCAGCTGCCCTGTGGGTTCAGTATTTCAGGTAGCTGCTCTAGCAATATATTAGCAATCAGTCATTAAAAGAATACTGACTGTAAGATGATTAGAAATCATCTCAATATTAGTGCAACTGCTTATATATTGTTGTAATGCACTAAGCCACCACAAAACACCGTAATGTGGGTAACAAAACTGACTCTGTTGCAGTTGATACGAATGGAGGATAATCAATCAAATCAATTTGACAAACCTGTATGAAATGACAGTTACCAATGGTACCCTGTGCAGAGAAATTTACACAGTTTTTTCAGTTTTGACTTTATGGTGCAAATAGTAACAAGACCTAATTATATTGATTTTTCATATGGCTGAATAAGTAATAAAAATGTTAATTTCACCTCACAAAGGATATTATGGGAATAACTTACATGAGCCTAAAAATGTTAATAAATAAACCTTTGTAAGGGACTGGAGACCGAACTAGGAGTGATCCTGTAGTACAGATCTCATGGCCCCCACCTCGGAAACAAGTGGAGTTATAGCTAGTCTTATGTATAATTAAATAATCCACAAAACAGTTTATTTTTTGGCACTGGCCTTTTTATTATGTTTCACTCTTTCTTGAAAATAAATTAACTTTTTGGAAAGCGAAATAAGTTCAGAGAAATAGCACTTTAAACAATGTTAGCGTATTTACTTCCCTCTTACTCATATGCTCTTACCCAACTCTACCTGAGTTCTTGATCTGTCTGTACAAGCTTGTCAAAAATTGTTTAAGTAAATCGCTCAAATAGATCAATGATTACTGAGTAATGACAGATCAGAAAAACATGGAGTAAATAAATAAATAAAATAAATATCAGGGGACAATGTCACACCAATAATTGACCTAGTCCCAAACTAAGCTCCAGGCTTGTACTATGGGTACTAGGCAACGATATAAATAGTTAGAGAAATATACAGGGTGGAAAGATAAGTCGGGCCCTGGAGGGAAACTACCTTAAATCCTTAAGTTGGCTCATTTTACTTAAAGGAGACATTCCTTTATTTAAAAAAAGAAATAAAACTGCATTCAAAGGATTTTGTAAAATTTTATTGTATCCCCCGGGAATGGAACCGGCTAAGAATAAAAAAATAAACACTCGCTATGATTAATGTTAAATTTCAGTTTTTATTTGTTTTTAAGACCAAGTGTATCTTAGACATTTAATCCCGAACAATAAACCTATCAATTAGAAGAATCAAATAGCGAGTTTTCAATTTTTAACTTTTTAGCTGGTTTGATTCCCGGGAGAGTCCAGAAAATTTTAGAAAATCTGTGAATGCAGTTTTGTTTCTTTTTAAAAATAAAGGAATGTCTCCTTTAAGTAAAATGAGCCATCTTATAGATTTAAGATAGTTTTCCTCCAGGGCCCGACTTATCTTTCCACCCTGTATACTTCAATACATAGAAAACATCCATGACTCGACCAAATATTTGAGCTCATCACACAAAATATCTGCCCTTACCGGGATTCGAACCCAGGACCACTAGCTTCGTAGGCAGGGTCTCTACCAACTAGGCGCGTCGTCGTCGTCGTCGTCGTCGTATGTATATGGAATGGGGATGATCAGTCGACTCCAAATGACATGGAAGAATTTGAATCTAGATTGGGTTTTTTTGTTATGGAAGAGAGGAGGATGAGGTTGTTGAGGAGTGGTTACTATTTCCATGTGGGATCTTACTCTTTAACCTACTGTCAAGCAGCAGTGTTCGCACTGTTGAGTTCCAGTAAGTATGTGATTATGTAAATTACATACATAAAGCTTAAGATTGGCAACACATTTGCAGTCTTGAGATTGTAGTTTTGAGACTGGAGATGCCTGTGGGTCTCAGATCCCACCTACTATTAAAAGAAGGCCTGTGAGCTAAACTTCTTGACAGGAAAAAAACATGATAATTGGGGTGGAAAATTGTACTGGGCAGTAGGTAGGTTCCTAGCATGACATTGGTCAAGAGGGTTCAATGATTGTGCTTGAACTTTTATCTTGTTATTTCAAAGGAAGAAAACAGGAGTTTATTTGAAACTGGAATTGTGACATTTGTTCCAAAAAAACAACATTTATTTTGAGCAGCTGTAGATACCTACCTAAGGTCTGATTTTTATTCCCACAGAAAAAATTTAAACAAAGGTGTTGCCGTTAACGAAAAACATTCGCAGTATTTAAAATATTTTTACTTTCCACATTTACAAGAAATTGACTTTCTATAAAAAAACCATATATTGTAATTAAGATTTAAGAATTTAATTTGTTGATGGAAAACTTCATTTATATAAAAACTCTTGGTTGTGTTAATTTAAAACGTGAAAACCGTTTTTGTACGCATTATTTATTTATTGCACTGGTATCATTGACTGATACACCCGTGTTAACAAGTTGACAGCTGCTTGAAAAATTTGAGACGTTACTTCATTTGCTTCGCTTCACCATTCGTGCTCCCGTCGTAATCGCTTTCCAGTGACGCATTTATGCGATTTTAATTTCAATTATATCTCAACATTGATTTAGTATATACAAGATACACAATCCCGCACAAAACTTTATTATAAACTGTACCAAATGACATTGATAGCTGCATTCAGATACATGCTAACATCGCTATTTTTTACCTTAAACATTCATGCAAAAAAAAACTCAATATACTAGTAGTCAAGTGTCAAATTTGCAAACTAATGTTTTAAAATATTTAAAACTCTTGAGTGAAATCGCCATTGTCATACTATTTATGACAAAAGTAGACATCGAATGAATGGAGACGAATTTCTCTATTTATATTGTATTAGTTTTAACGAAATTACAAATTACACAAAAAAACTTTTGACATGTTTTATAAATGCTGTCATTGTATTACACAACTCTATATATATATATATATATACAATAATAATAATGAATAAATTTATGTAAAGCAAGGTTTAAAAACCCGTCCCGTCGATTGTTTTTATTCAAATTTTAACGTTTAAGTATCCTTTGTCACCTGGAATGGTGAAATGATTCTAACGATACCACACACATATAAATTGGCTCAGGTCTTCAAAGTTATGTTGGAATAAAGAATTATACATACATACATAAATGAACCATTAAAACATTACACTTTACTCCAGACAAGACAAGATCTTATCCTATCATAACCAACCTAGCCTAACCGGTTACGTATCATAATATGTACGTAAAGTTCAAAATACATAATGGGTCATAATTCATAATGGTCATAATATAGTTCTTTTTTGAAACCATGAAATTTTTCAAGATTATTATACAACAAACCTAACCTAACCTAATAGGTTTTATACAATGGGCTTTTAAAAATATTGAAAAGTTTACTTATTATGACCATTATGTAATATGACCCATTATGTATTTTGAACTTTATATATAGGTATTATGATGCGATCCCAACCTAACCTATTTTTTTATAATACGTCTGTGGTACGAAAATGGGTCAAGCACACAACAGACGACTTATTTTCCTTGAATAGTTGATCACCCCTATCACTTGCTAATATTGCGACCCATTTTGCACGTCGTAGAGGATTTCGTGGAAAGCTTAAATTTAAAAATAAAAAATATTAAAATTTAAAAAAGTAATAGCTACTCCATAATCATTTTGTTCCTTGGTAAGTCATAATTTGTGTGCACAAATTAAATTCCTAAAATCATGAAAACATTATAATTTTAGCTAGAAACGTTTATAAATAAATAGAACTTACGTAAAATAAGACATTCCATCCTTTTTATTTGTTTTTTGTTATTATTTTTGCAGTTTTTCACCACACATTTTGTCATGATTGACAACTGCCACTGTCTGTGGTCGGAACAAGTCTAATAGCAAAACTACTGCCCAAGTCGATTCGGCAGTAGTTTTGACATGCCATTTTTTCGTGCTGATTGTGTATCTAGTATATACTAAATCAATGTATCTCAAATTTATTTTTATGTCACGGTTCGAGCGAAATGATAACTTATTAATATTTCTTGCTGGCCCAAACTTTGAGGTCCCCTGAAATGTCACTTTGACAGTGACGTAACTTTGTTTACACTTTTTCTGTGGGATTAAAAATCCGACCTTAGTAAGGGGGCGGCCAGTGCCAGTGACCCAGCACGCAAAAAAGGCGCATAAATATTAAGTCGTCGAGTTGCGGAAATTAGCCCGCTACAACCTATACCTAAAGCTTGAACACAGTAAAATGTGGGCACAAGTAAATGCTTATATATTTTTATTTATACAATATGGAAACTTCTTAGTATTATAAATAAAAACTATTTGATATCATGAATAAAAACTATTATGACAGCGTTCCACTTTGATCATTTGTTTTCACGATGGCGAGTTATGAACACAAGAAACGTGAAATTATTTTGCGCAAACATACTGAAAATCCCCATTTAAGTTATAGGGCATTAGCAAAACTTTTAATATTACCGCAATCTTCCGTATGTTTAGTTTTAAAAAGGTTCCGAGAACGATTGACAGTAGATCGCAAGCCGGGAAGTGCAGGTAAGCAAGGCGCAAAGGATAAAAAAAAAGAAGCCCATGTCTTGCGGCTTTTTACAGCGAATCCGAAGTTATCGTCCCGTGATGTCGCAAAAAAGGTCAAAATGTCGCAGTCATATGTACAGAAAACTAAGTCTAGAGCTGGATTAAAGTCGTTCAAAGCACAAGCTCAACCCAATCGCGACGCTAAGCAAAATCTGTCTGCAAAACAGAGATCACGAAAGTTGTACGACAATTACTTGACAAAATTTGGATGCGTTGTATTGGATGATGAAACATACATCAAAGCAGACTTCAAACAGATACCGGGGCAAGAATTTTATACTTCTAAGAATCGTAAGGATGCCCCAGAAGATTGCAAGATAAAAAAGAGATCGAAGTATCCAAAAAAAAATCTTTTATGGCAAGCTATTTGTAGTTGTGGTAAAAGAAGTCGTTCATTCGTAACAACAGGCACAGTAAACGGTGAAATCTACAAAAAAGAATGTTTGCAAAAGCGTCTACTGCCCTTTTTACGGAGTCATAGCTTACAGCCATTATTTTGGCCAGACCTTGCGAGCTGTCACTACTCTAAAGCAGTAGTTGAGTGGTATAAACATAACGATGTCGCAGTGGTACCTAAAGAGTGCAATCCTCCAAATTGTCCTGAACTGAGGCCGATTGAAGAATATTGGGCAATTATGAAAGGGATTCTAAAAAAAGGAGGCGGAGAAGTTAAATCGGCAGCTGAATTGCAAAACAAATGGAAATGGGCTTGCAAAAGATATCCTGACAGTGCTGTGCAAGACTTAATGAGCCGGATTCGACGCAAAGCACGCAGTATGGCATATAGAAAGCAAATTAAATAATTGTATATATTTGTAAAAATGGTTATTAGTCTAGTAAATAAATGCAATAAATATTCCTTGAAATATGTTCCATAACATTTTTATTTTTGTTACTTTATGTGCCCATGTTTTACTGTGTTCAAGCTTTATAAGGGGGCGGCCATGAATAATGCGAGTTCAAAATGGGAGGGGAACGAAGGGGGTTGGGGACTAGGTATAATCATATTACGTTAACTCTACCTAAGTAGTTAACGTAATATTATCGTAGTCCCCAATAGGCATTTTGAAGCAAAATACAGAACTAAGTATTACTATTTTAAAAACGAGTTTTGATATTGCAGTATAACCATAATGTATGGTAAATACCACCGTTTCAGCCTCAACAAGAAAATAGTAAAGAGTCAAAAATAAAAAAAAACCCTTCAAAATCACTGGTCAGTGTTGCGAAAACATCGCGAGTAAAACTGCACACTGCACCACCAAGTGTGAAAGCGAATAATTGTAGCCACCACCCTGGTCGAAGGATAATCCCAAATTGGTTTGTTCAAGATAAGACAAGGTTTATTCTGTGTGCAGGCGGCAAGAGCGCCCTGTCGTTCTTGGAGCGCTGCGTGGCGTTCATTGGGGAGCACGCGGCGGACTGCGTGCGCACCAACGCCTTCCTCAACCTGCCCAAGGAAGCGCTCATCAAGCTCATCTCCTCGGACTCGGTAAGGGCGCAAACAAAGCATAGATACATGTGCCAAACTACCAATCCATGTTGATTTTGAGTGTTTTTGGTAAGTAGCTTTGTGGTATTCTCTAGTGTAATAGACAAAAAGATAAAATACCTTTATTCAGTAAGTAGGCACGGGCACTTTTACACATCAAGAATCTACCAGCGCTTCCTAAGAGGAGACACTGCTGAGATGAAACACCGCAAGAAACTCTGCAGTCCGTCATTTTTTGAACATTACGATGGCACTACTTAGTACATACATAGTGTACTTACATGAAGTGGTGGTGAAGTACTGATGAAGGTTCAGAACACCACCACTTGACACTGACACTTGACACTGACACTTGACACTCACTTTTGACTCGTTACTGTTCAGCGGTAGCATGTTGCTGGCGGCAATAGGCACCTTGTAGTTTTACACATTACGTCTAAGATCGCCGAACCGTGTAAGTCATGGGCATACTAAACATGCGTGCGTTGTTTCACACCTGTACCAACACAACGCTAACCGAAGGATGACTTGATATTTTCGTAAAAGCGTGCAAGAGTTTGATTATGCGTTATTTGACAAAGGTTAACCGGTCGTTTGTTAAACGTTCCAGCTGTGCCTCGAGGAGGAAGAAGTGTGGCGCTGCGCCCTGGCGTGGGCGAAGCAGCGCGCCGGCGTGACGCAGCCGTGCGCGCACTGGACCGAGGAGGAGCGCACGCGCGTCTGCCTGCACCTCTCGCCGCTCATGACGCACGTGCGGCTGCTGCTCATCGGTACAGTACACAGTAGAGTCGCATGGTGCGGTTCCGCATGGCTAGCAGTCGCCGGTAACGTAGGACATTAGGGTAGAGTTATTTAGTGGTGATAGGACTTTGTGCAGGCTCAGATTGTTTCCAAGCAGTGTTTGTATTGTCGTGGTCCGGTGTGAGGATAACGCACCGATGAAATTACTAGCAGAGAGGCATTCCATCTTGGAAGCATCTTGGTCCTCAGGGTTTGCAGTATTAACTTTGTTGAGGATGCAAATGCGTGTATGGGTCCCGGATCCCACTTAACTACCATCGCAGCTCTTTGTGCTCCTTTGCCTTCACCATGCCATTAAAAAGTATAATTAAGTGAGAAGGAAACCCAGTTAAAGGACAATAATAAAGTACCTAACCTTGTCAGAACAGATTTATCTAGCATTAATGTAGGTTATTTTCATAGGCAGTTATTTTTTCTTAAATCGGATCCACATAATAACATTCTAAATTCGGGAGTACTACGCTACGGGTATTAGGTATTTTTCTCTCACGTTTTAATGGAACATGATGCTAATTTTGAGTTGGTGGTCCTGCGTTTCAGACAGCTGCGTGTTCGCGGAGGAGGTGGAGCCGACGGGCGCGGTGCCCATGGAGCTGTCGCTGGAGCGCTACCGGCGCGCCGCGCTCACCGCCGCGCCCGCGCCGCCCGCCGCGCACGACGAGCGCACGCGCCCCCGGTACGCCTTTAATACTACATATAAGGGACAGAGGTCACTGAGGACAATCTCACACAAACTGACGTAGTTTCAATTCAAACTAAGCTATAGACTTGTACTATGGGTAGGTAGGCAACGATAAATAACTATAATACTTTATGAGTAAAATACCAAAGAATCAGGACAGGAACAAGTACGTGATAACAAGTATTTACAGTGCGAAAGCTCTTAGAAAGTATTTATGGACTAAAGCTAGCACACTAGTGTCGTAGGCAGACTCCCTATCAACTAAGCTACCCGTTTCATTGTATAACAAACCATTAATATCACTATATAATAAGCATTTCTCGAAAGGTTTTGAATTTCATGTAGTATATAGTTTTTTTATGCATGTTGGCATGTTAGCGATACGACACGCCTGCCCTAGAGGTCTAAACGACAGGATAGAAAGAAAGCGCTATTTTGAAAGGCAGTGTTTTTATATATTAGGCATTTTCCACACACCCATTGCCTCTCATGCTAATCATGTAACGATGTCGTTACGTTACCATGTGGATGTGGTTTAACCTGCAAGTGAACGAATTCTCAACACGCTGCTGAAACTCGTCGCTGAATTTGACCGTGACAGGGGGAAAAAATTGTTCTGTACATTGTACCTATTGAGTGTTTGCAAATTACAGGCTAGCAGTGAACATGTTCACGGGCTCCGTGATTCTTCAGCAGGACAAGAGTGCTTACCAAGCTGTTATCAATAACTGGTAAGATCCTTGAATGCTCTTTACTTCGTCTGTTTCAAACTGAATAAATTAGTTAATGTGACAAGTGTATTTCCTTTAACTTGTGAGCGAGCGAGGGGACCCTATGTTGACGATAATAATATTATAATGTCGGGGAAAAACACCTTAAAATTCCGAATTGTTTTGTTCCGAATATTCATTTGTCCGAATTTTCATTTTCCGAAAGCTATGTAACGTTATGCTGGAGCTATTTTTGATTCACTCTACTTATAATTTCATTGCTATCCTAGGTTAGGTTTGATTTATAAGCGCTAAAGATGACCATTTATTTCAGACAAAAGAACAAAAACAAACAATAGTAGTTTATGCAATAGTTGTATAAGAGAGGTCAAAATATATGAGTGGCGTGAGTTACGATGTGAGCCGAAGGCGAACATCGTAAAGGAAAGCGCCACGAGTGTTTTTTGACTTAGTTATACACCGTTGCATACAATACTTTTTCTACGACTAGGTTTCAAATGAAATGCAAAATTAAGCGAAAAAACTTACAAACGAACAAACGAAGTAAAGAACAACAAACGAGCGGGAAACAAGAAAATGACAAAATATGTGTCTATGGTTTACTTTGTTTTTAAATTGACGGAATGGAAAAAAGAATTATTTACAATTCCAAAACATTTTAATTTGACTAATCAGAATACTTCACTAAATTAAATCCACCAATCACAATACACATCGACTGTCAAACGGAACGATAGGTTCTTTTAGGTACGTGTTTCTCTTTAACTAATTTAAATCTTTTAAAAAAACTTTGTAATTCGTATCAACCAATCAGAATACAGCTATTTTAAAATCGACCAATCAGATAACTGAAATAATTTCTCAAAACATTAGGTGTTTTATAGTCCCTATTTCACAATCGTTAAAATATGATTAACAGGCTACACTTAGTAATCTGTGGCGTATCGTTAGGGCGACTTTACGACACCGAGAGCTGTTATGGGGAATAGAGTTATAGACTTTTCTGAAGTCATATTATCTATGTTCTTATAATAGTGTTCGTGACTATGTAAAAGACTAATAAAAGTACAGGAGTAGAAAAAAGAACATTGCTGTTTTAGATGCTACAGAGAAGCATTAAATTAATGATAGCGATAAATAAAGCAATGTTTTCTGTCAAAATGTTGCTGTCAGAATTAAGTACTGGGGGGTTATTATGACACAACTATGCAGTTCATTTTACGGTGAGCGTAAAGGACGGAGCTATAGCAGTTACATAACTCTGTCCTTTTCTCTCAGCTTAAAATGAATTGCACAGACGACGACGATTTGACGACGCGCTGGCCTAGTGGGTAGTGACCCTGCCTACGAAGCTAGTGGTCCTGGGTTCGAATCCCGGTAAGGGCAGATATTTGTGTGATGAGCGCGAATATTTGTTCCTGACTCATGGATGTTTTCTATGTATTTAAGTATGTATTTCTCTATACAACGTGTTACAAAATACCCCGTAAAAAATCTAATAAATTATCAAAGCCTAAAATATTGTCAACCCTAGTAAGCTGTCATGTCAGGGAACCGGAGTTAACATAGATTATTTAAACAGAGAGGCCTACCTACCAATTTAATAATTTTTCAACTTAAATGGGTTTAAAACCATATCCCGACGAGCGAGGTTGTGCATTGAACAAGGCAGAGCTCACTTTGAGCCGTTCCTGTAATTTTGACGTTCTTTACGAGAAAGTAAGTGCTAGTTTAGGTTTCTTCGTAAGTAGTTTATTAGGTCTTTTAAAATCTTCCAAAACTCGACTTGTAATATCTATCTAATCAAATTCTGTACATTTTGTTAGTATGTCTCTTAATCGTTTCACGAATTAGGTAAAAATGTACATAAACAATCTGCGTAGTTTACTCTTTAATTTTACTGAAATAGGGTTTTCACATCAATGAAAGCAATAATGGTTTTATTTTTTTTGCCGGTAAGTCATGCGGTGATAGTACGGTTCTCAAATATTGTAAATGGACTTATTATAAGGTACCATTTAACCCCCTTTCGGCTTTACGGGTATTTTTGTAACACCTTGTATAAGTATTTATACCGTTGTCTAGTACCCATAGTACAAGCCTAGAGCTTAGTTTGGGACTAGGTCAATTGGTGTGAGATTGTCTCCTTATGTTTATTATTATTATTATTATTTAGATACGTCATAATAACCCCACTGTACCCATACTATCGTGTGACAGGTGCGGCGGCGGCAAGCAGCCGTGGCGGCTGCTGTTCCGCGCGTCGACGCACGGGTTCGGCGCCAGCGCCTTCCACAAGCACTGCGACAACGTGGCGCCCGTGCTGCTGCTCGTGCAGGTCTTCACAATGCTTATCTATTCATCTATCATAACCATAACGTGTACAACGCAGCTGGAGCTTACCGTACAAGATTTTCGTAGTTTTTATGCCAAGTAAATTTTAAGCGAGGTATTTACAGTTTAGGTTCCCGCAAGAGTGAATAGAGAGTTCCAAAAATTAAGTGAAGGGGAATAGTTACATAAAACTTTGATTAAGTTATCGTAATTGTAGCAATTTAATTTAGTAGTTAAATTTAATTTTCCACTTATTTTAAGTTGTTATCTAATTGCGAGGCGTTTGTAATAATAGTGAACTTTTTGAAATCATAAATCATAAATCATAAATCATTTATTGTGAGATTGTGGTGTTAACAAAAGTTCTTATCACTACATAGTATAAAACAAAGTCGCTTCCCGCTGTCTGTCCCTATGTATGCTTAGATCTTTAAAAGTACGCAACGGATTTGATTGCGGTTTTTTTTAATAGATAGAGTGATTCAAGAGGAAGGTTTTTATGTATTATAGATACTGTTTTATGTACGGGTTTTACAGAAACCGAAGCGAAGCGAGGGCGGGTCGCTAGTAATAGATAAAATAGTGGAAGCTCAGCACAATCAGCCGTTTCAGGCGTACAATACTATACATCATATTTATACACTGTCAAATTTTAACGAACCTAATTAATATTAACAATATAATTTGCCAAGCTTTATACATTACGTCACATTCGGTCTTATTTTGTTATACATGTCACATGTCAGAATCACCCATTTAAAACTAAATACCTAAAGTCATTTTTATTGGTTTCCATTTTGTGAAAAAAATCATTAAGGGTATAAAAACATTGATCAAGTAAAAATTTATTTAAATTATAATAAAATTTATTATTGGGGAGTCCTGTCCATGAACTAGGTAGCACGTTGTATATTTTAATTGCCATAAAGTAACAATTAACTTTTTGTAAATGTAGTCGGCTATAAGATTTCACTAGTGCCTTATGTCTATTTGTGCGTTTGTCTTTGTTACATTGCTTTTCAAATAGTTCAAAATTATTTCTAATGAATTTGCACATTTCTAAAATATAAAGACTCGGGACCGTCAAGATCTTGTATTTCCTAAACAATGGCCTGCATGATTCCGACCATTTTAATCCACCTATCGCTCTTACGCATTTTTTTTGGGATACAAACACTCGCTGGATATTTGTAGCATTGCCCCAAATTATTATTCCATAACGCAATGCAGAACAAACATAGCTATGATATACTATTAGTGCAGTATCCTCGGAAGTCATGCTCTTAATTCTTTTAATACCAAAAATAAATCTATTAATTTTTGATGCAACTGCGTCTACTTGTTGCTTCCAATTCAAATGTTCATCGACCACTATACCTAAGAATTTAGTTTGTGGAACTTGTTCTATCCGCTCGTCACCAATTTTTACATTCAATGCAATTTCCTGGCTATTTCGAGTCTTGAAATGAATTAATTTGGTTTTAGAAGGATTCATACAAAGTCCATTGTCATCTAACCAAGTAGATATATCAGCCAACGTTGTTTCTACGTTTTCATTTAGCTCCTCAAAACTTTTCCCTCTTATAATAACAGTTGTATCGTCCGCAAATAGCAAGCATCGATGTCAAATGTATTTAGGCTGGTAAATCATTAGCATACAGTAAAAATAAAAGAGGCCCTAAAATACTTCCTTGCGGTACACCACTTAAATTAACGCGTGGCGTAGAGTCCACATACTCCACTGTATTGTTTTTCTCATTAGTTCTTTTAATTCTGGTTAACTGTTTACGATCTGATAAATAATTATCTAGCCATCTATGAGCTGGTCCTCTAATACCATACTTTTCTAGTTTCGACAAAAGAATAGAACGATTCACAAAATCGAACGCCTTGCTTAGGTCCAGAAATAAACCTGCAACCAGGTTCTTTGCCTCTAATGCACTAAGCACGTTTCTAACCAATTCTAACGCCGCGTGCGTGGTTGATTTGCCTTTTCGGAACCCATTTTGCTCTTTGCAGAGTATATTTGGCGTCTCTTTCTTTTTTAATTCAGTCTGTGAGACATAACATTAGGGAAGCACCTTCAGGTTCAAGATGTTTTTAGCTGAACTTGCATTTATTTTTAGTCTTGTTTAAATGTTCACTTTCTCTTTAGAATTAACCTGCATTGTATCATTCAGGACTTTAAGGGATGGCGTTGGCGGGAGGCTTTCTATATTTACATCTTTTTACGTGCGATTGTTATAAACTGGTCCAAAAAGCTTAATATTAATGCAATAAAAGTGAAAAAGACGTCAGTTGGCTCGGCTAGTCTAGTTCGCCGAATGACGTTGCGAAATCCGACTTACAAAAAAACCCTGATTATCATGATAACAATTAAATGGGCCTGTAAGACGGTCGCCAACAAGCCTCCGACGGACCGACCTTGGTCCGAGGCTTGTCGTCAAACCGTCTACACAGTGGGTTGTTGTGAGTTGATCGAGGTTGCGCTGTCGGAAGGGCTTGTTGGCGACCGTCTTGAAAACCATAGGCTGGTGTTAGAGTAACGCGGACCGTCAGTAGGTACGGATCGATCAATCTGTATTAAGCTTTGGGAGCGTTTTAGAATAATGCGGACGGGTCCGCGCGGACGACCGTCATTATCTGTATTAGATCGGTCTGTGCGGAGCGATCTGTCCTGACGGTCAGCGTGGCACTAAAACCAGCCTAAAGAGCGTAAGTGGTTCCGCAGCTATCGCGCGGCGAGGTGGTGGGCGGGTTCTCGGAGACGGCGTGGGGCGGGGGCGGCGCGGGCGGGTACCTGGCGGCCGAGCGCGCCTTCCTGTTCGCGCTGCCCCCCGCGCCCGCCGCGCCTTCCGCGCCCGTGCGACACCCGCTGCTCAAGAAGGCCTTCGCGCTCTGCTACCACCCCGAGTAAGGCTGCCAACACTTACATATACATTATTACCTGGCGGCCGAGCGCGCCTTCCTGTTCGCGCTGCCCCCCGCGCCCGCCGCGCCTTCCGCGCCCGTGCGACACCCGCTGCTCAAGAAGGCCTTCGCGCTCTGCTACCACCCCGAGTAAGGCTGCCAACACTTACATATACATTATTACCTGGCGGCCGAGCGCGCCTTCCTGTTCGCGCTGCCCCCCGCGCCCGCCGCGCCTTCCGCGCCCGTGCGACACCCGCTGCTCAAGAAGGCCTTCGCGCTCTGCTACCACCCCGAGTAAGGCTGCCAACACTTACATATACATTATTACCTGGCGGCCGAGCGCGCCTTCCTGTTCGCGCTGCCCCCCGCGCCCGCCGCGCCTTCCGCGCCCGTGCGACACCCGCTGCTCAAGAAGGCCTTCGCGCTCTGCTACCACCCCGAGTAAGGCTGCCAACACTTACATATACATTATTACCTGGCGGCCGAGCGCGCCTTCCTGTTCGCGCTGCCCCCCGCGCCCGCCGCGCCTTCCGCGCCCGTGCGACACCCGCTGCTCAAGAAGGCCTTCGCGCTCTGCTACCACCCCGAGTAAGGCTGCCAACACTTACATATACATTATTACCTGGCGGCCGAGCGCGCCTTCCTGTTCGCGCTGCCCCCCGCGCCCGCCGCGCCTTCCGCGCCCGTGCGACACCCGCTGCTCAAGAAGGCCTTCGCGCTCTGCTACCACCCCGAGTAAGGCTGCCAACACTTACATATACATTATTACCTGGCGGCCGAGCGCGCCTTCCTGTTCGCGCTGCCCCCCGCGCCCGCCGCGCCTTCCGCGCCCGTGCGACACCCGCTGCTCAAGAAGGCCTTCGCGCTCTGCTACCACCCCGAGTAAGGCAGCACTTTCATTATTCATCTCAAAATTGAGAACCAGCCATAAATTGAGAGTTAGGCCCGTATTAATAAACTCATCTTGGCTGAGATGCCCGTCATAAGATACGTCAAAGTAAACGTCAAACCATAGAACACTGTCATTTTTGACGCGTCTCGAGAGGAGCATTAGAATTGAAATTAGTTCATTAATACGGCCCTTAGAGTCAAAAGCATGTTTATGTTATGACGAATACATGGTACTAAACTAACAATAAGTAAATCAATATTTGGTGAGAACCTCACTCAGATTGACCGATATGGAAATCAATTGATAGATCTACGAGTATATTGGCTTGTAGGTACTATGGGTTGGGGGACAGAGACACCAATGTTTGGCAGTGAAAGTTGGGTGTGGCAGAAGAAACATGAAAGTAGAGTTAATGCAGTAGAGATGAGACCTTTATGAAATATGGTTAGAGTAAACGAGTGTGATAGAATTAGGAACAGTGTTATAAGAGAACACTGTGGTTTATAAGAAGATGTAAATAAGGATTAATAAAGGAATGCTGAAGTGGTTTGATCATGTGGAGAGAATGGACGAAGTGAAATTAACAGATTTGAGGCAAGAATTAATGGGAATATTGAACGATTAGACCAAAGAAGTATTAAAAAGAGCCAAGTCAGGAGTACCCTAAACCGAAGCACGTGCGCGTCCGAAGAGACTTATGAATGTGAAGAAAGCAAGTGAAATTTATCTGGATCGTAGCAAGTGGAAGGAAGTGGTCTCTGCCTACCCCTACGGGAAAGAGGCGTGATTGTATATATGTATTATATGAGTAAAAAAATTAACACAGTTATGGAAGACATCGGGAGCTTTATCTGCGTTAGACGCTTGAGTATTCTAGGCAAGACGAAACTTACAATTAAAGTTTTATAAAATTAATAATTTAAGCCAACAATCATGTCAAATGTTGTAAATTTATTTGAATGTAAGTACCGTTTTTTGTAAACCCTAGAATTGATTTCGTTGGTATTTTCAAAGCATAATTTCAAACGATAGAATGCTTTGCCACAGGAACTCAACATTGATAAACAAAAGGCTTATCTCTTCTTATTTTAGAACTCGAAGCAGCATAAAACACTTGTTTTTTCTACAGCTGCGGTCCAATCTTCGGCGCGGGCGCTGACCTGTTGCTGTCAAGTAACTGCAACAGTAACAGTGACAGTTACAGCAACCTTCACTCATACGGGGCTCCGGACGCCGCCGGCTCGCTCGCGCCAGACTACTCCTTCACCGTGCGCGACTACGAGCTCTTCACCTACAAACACAACTAATAGCCGGCGCAACAGTTGCTGTAACAGTTACGACCTGCTCGCGTACGGCTGGCTGCCAATGCAAACTCGCTCGCGCCGGATTACTCCTTCACCGTGCGCGACTACGAGCTCTTCACCTACAAACACAACTAATAGCCGCCGCAACGGTTGCTGTAACAGTTACGACCTGCTCGCGTGCGGCTGGCTGCCTCTGCAAACTCGCTCGCGCCGTAGCACTGACCTTTCTTATCCTGCCCGACTACGCTGCCGTCCTAAGCAAAAACGTAGTAACTAAGATAAACCTCCTGTAGTAATATCAACCTGATTCTTAACAAGCATAGAGTTGAATATGCATTGGTGATTTAATTTAAGATACTGCTTATTGGCTTGGGAGGGCACTACGGCCTGTTCTAGTACAATCAACGAACAGTCACCGTAACAGTTGATAGAACAGTTGCAGCCTTAAAATTGTAAGCACGCTGATCGATTCGTTAGTTCGCATAATCGGTGTGAAATTCATCACAAGCGCCAGCCAATAAACACAGTTAACATAATCATAATACATATTTGTCGCGTAGATTTATCACTACATAGTATAAAACAAAGTCGCTTCCCGCTGTCTGTCCCTATGTATGCTTAGATCTTTAAAACTACGCAACGGATTTTGATGCGGTTTTTTTTAGTAGATAGAATGATTCAAGAGGAAGGTTTTTGTGTATAATAAATTTTGTTTCATGTACGTGTGTTATAGAAAACTCAAATAAACCGAAGCGCAGCGAGGGCGGGTCGCTAGTTAAAGGTAATTTGAGGCTGCGGTAATTAATTTAAGACACCACTGAAAATAACTTACGATTTAATAAAAATGTATTATAAGGATATTAACAACATTAGATAGGCAACAGTTTTGCCACCAGTACCTATTTTGGTGTGCAGTTGTGGACGGAGTGATATCTTTACTTCTTATACGTACATAGCTGTTCCCGTGTCCACTTCGTTGGGCAAAACATTTTTTTTTAGTTAATATTTTTCCCGCTAATTCCCGTTCCCGAGGGAATTTCGGGAATTCCTTTCTTAGTGCACCTCTACGGTACCTAAGCTACGTCCCTTCCAAATTTCAAGTGCCTACGTTTAGCCGTTTAGGCTGTGCGTTGATATGTCAGTCAGTCAGTCAGTCAGTTTCTCCTTTTATATATTTAGAGATAATTGAAGTCCGAAGTTTCAGCCTTGACCAAACCTCGGATATTAAAATCTCTGTAGGTAGTAAGTAATAGTTACAAGGTGCATTTTAATATACACTATTATAACTCTTAACTATGCGAGAAGGCGCTTAAAATACACTATTTGTAATGAATCCAGAATACTTTTTATCGGTAACGTATTTTTGACCACGTTTGTTGGCTATAATAACGCATCAATTGAAAAAGTATGAGCTTTCAATGTATCCATAGATATATTTTTACAACAATTAGATATTTAATGCGCAAATAAATAAACCTTTTTTATAAGAAAAGCTACATTTTATTTTCCCCATTTCAAATATTTCCTCAGCAGCTCCATCTATGATACACAAGTGGCAGCAAAGTTAACGCCATCTTTCCAGTTCAACCTGAAACAGTATTCGTTACGCGCCGAAACAACAGATGGTGTTACTAGTACCGTGATGATCAAAAAGTAACAATAATTATATCTGTTTTGTTATGATTGTGAATACTTATAGGTTTAAAATAACATGAGGTATATTAAATAGGCGCAGTTGCAAGAGAAGTTTAGTGATTGTTACGATTAACTTTTGTCTAAAAACGATTTTTCTAGAAAATAGTAAATACCTATTTGAAGTAAACAAAATCTTCATTCACGTAGGCACACCCTACTTGCTTAAAATGACATTACGGGGCGGCGTCAATGTAGGTACAGTCAGCATCAACAGTAGCTAAGTAGAATAACATGCTCAAAATGATCTAGACACGACGTATTCTATTGACAATAGAGTCGAGTGCAGATAATTTTGACCTCTTCGGTGGCATACCTACTTCTGCTGCTGACTACACGCAAAAAATAATAATGAAGTGCGACTTCGTGGATTAAAATCACTTCCTGAACTCTGAGAACAATTCGTTGTATGAAAAAAACAAAGTACCATAAACCAAAATAAATTATAATTGTTTAGTTTATTGAGTTTTTTTACGTAGTAATCTATTTAGTTAAAATGCAATGCAATTATTTTATTGTAGGTACTTACCTATTTAATGCGACTTTGTCAATCAGGGGGTTACATGACATAGCTATACAGTTCAGTTTAAGCTGAGAGAAAAGGACAGAGCTATAGAACTGCTACATCTTTGTCCTTCACGCTCATCGCAAAATGACATGAGCAACCCCCCAGGACTGGCAACTAGCAACTCTTTATTTTACTCTTAACTCAATTGCCATCTGTTAGGAATAATAATGTAAGATTTCCCACGCTTTCACAATTATTTTCCAGGGATTTTCACACCCGGGCCCTTCCCCTTTTCCCGTGGGTTTCCCTGCTGCGCACGCGCCCGCATCGGCGCGGCGTCTCAGTTCTCACCGTTGACAGATGGCGTCAGCAAGTGCATTGCCTTTTCAGCATGCGGGCGGGGCATTCTATGCACCGAGTGCAGTATTCAGTTGCATTTGATTATATTATTATAGTAGTATGATTGATTTACATTGGTCCAGCAAACGCATGCCAGTAGAAGTATATATTGGCGAGTTGGTTTTCACGTTTGAGGCGAGAGCTATTGTAACGACGCTATGTACTTCTACTGGCATTGTAATGTAAATCAGCCAGTAGGCTATTTTTACGGGACAGGCTGGAGGGGCAATCCTTGAAAGATCGGGTCTAGAACCAAAATTAAGCCACGCAGTGATCTCGTTTACGAGTGGGTTGGGGAACTCGTATTTAATGTTACAGCCGTGAAATTATAGTCACTAAAATTTAACTTTCCCAAATCAGTAAAATTCGGACATTTTGGTAAGCTTAGCTACCAACCAATTAGGCTAAATGCGGCGTCAAAAAATCGATAACTAATCGATACTCAAGGTCTATTACTTATTATAGACGCTTGTGTTGTGTCCTTGCGATGATCGGTGTCCTATTATGTCAACTTTACAAATCATAATGACCGTTACTAGTTGTGTAGGTAATTTTTATGTATTTTGTGAGTAAACTAGATTGGAAAACATTCTACACACAACGCAAGACCAAAACTACTTTTAACTACTTAGGTATGTACTACTAACTAACGTAAGTTTAATTTAATAATATACGTCGGTACAATAAGTAAATTTTTATTTAGGAATTGTCATAGATAAACGAAGAGGCATTGTATACATTACACAGGTAGGTATATATATTTAAACGACTTTGTTATCTTGTTGTTTTAATTTCATTTCTCCCAGGGTTAAGTAAACTTAGTTGGCTTTTCGTTGTCTTTCATTTTTACTCCAACGCTCAAAGTAAACTGGATAATAAGTATATACCTATAATAAGCATCAGCTGTCCGTCCGGCTGTCCTGTATATGTTACCACCTTTTGGGTTCGAAACCTTACAAATCCAATCAGAATGAGAATATGTTACTAAATTTGAGAAAAACCGTGCCCAAGCGCAGACAGTGTTTCCCGCGCGTGCCATCGATCAAAACTGACCAATTCTAAGATCCAAATAAACGTACCTAAGTCCCACTAAAAATATATAGCAATTCATACTTAACATAAAAACTACGAGGTTTATAATCGATACTATTCTCGTTTGGACTTGAGCCTTTTTAGTTTTGATTACTTAGTATCGGACTACGTATATTTACGACAGAGCAGGTTTTTTGTTACGTCGCCGTTTTACGCGTACGTCTGACAAGGCCATTTGCATGTTGGGATTTTGCATAGATATTACGTAAAGTACCGTTAAAAATAGAACTCAGGTTTACCGACTAATAGGAAAATATACCAGATTAAACCGCCTAAGCATAATAAGTTAGAACCTATAAGAGTGCGTAACTTGGTACCGTGGTGGTTGGTGGTTGGTAGGCTAAGATGTTTACCAGTGTATAAATTAGTGACAGGTTGCAACACTTTTATGTCAACGTTTAATTAAGAAGTAAAATACGAGTACGTGTAAACAATTGTGTGTGTCTTTGCCTGTTTTCAATTGGTTTTCGTATTTCATCTTTGTATGGAATTATGTAAATTAAATATCTTTCTTTCTTTATTTGTGTAATTAACCACTTTAAAACATTTATATTTTTCAATGGAGCTTGCCGCAAAGCCAAACTTTTAATCAGTAAATTTCCTGTGCGGACAATCCTTGAGTCACAGCATTCACCGAAATCTTTCCGAAAAATAAATCAGAGATGGCAGCACTTCGGGGAAGCTATCAGCAGCTCTACTGCCGGTAGTATTAAATCGGGACCCATTTAAGTAAAAAACCATTCGGCATTGTTAGTCATTTTATGAATTCGTACCTACATAAACCGGCCAACTTCGAGTCGGACTTTCTGCGGTTCCGTATCTGTTACTTTTAACTTTATACATACAAATACAAAATATTTATTTAATAATTAACATGTGAAATAAGGTTTAGCTGGAAGAGATCCCTTAAAGGGATAAGTACGCCTTTGTACATATTTTTATATTAATTGTATTGTTATGGTTTATCTTTTGTACAATAAAGTGTTTACATACACATAGGTACATACATACAAATAAATTAACTATTCTGAGACTAGGCTCTAGGCCTGCACAGCAGAGCCTGCATTGATGAAATAAATTATACTGTCATAAAATTAACTAAACTACACATTATTAATTGACTTTAAATATATACTTTGACATACACATATACATAAGCTCACGCCTTCGTTCCCAGAGTAGGGTAGGTAGAGCCACAAAATAACCAACAACTCTAAAAACTTATTGATAATTCCTGTATTAATATTTTGCACAATTAGGCTACGATATTTGTTACCAGCGTATTACTTTGAGTAAAACACAATTAATTAATTTACAAATGAGCTCACTTTGGTACTTTGTTCATTAAACAACGCCAACAAGAAACCAATTTGAATTTATTATACAAGTTGAATTGCTGCCGCCGAGCCCTTTCTACTGTTCTGGGAAAAAAAAAGTTGAAAATTTATTGAATTAAATCCATTGTTATAACGAAATTTAACGTAACAAAAAAAGTAGGTAGTTCTGGCTATCGAAATTCGGTACTCAGATCAAAGGACCTGCCGGTGTCGAAAGTCCATCGAACTGCATAGTTGCATCCCGATTGCATGCCGCAGTTCGGGGAACGGGCTGAGTCACTGCACCCTTATAGGGGGTGTCGTTCATCGGGATAAAAAGCCAGCTCTCTCAATGGTTACTTTATACGGGTTATAAGATGCATCATCGATGTTTCTCGAGAAACTGTTTGTTTGGAAGGGAAATTCATAGGTACTCATTTCTTTTTTCTTCAGTGTTTTCTTTACTTTTCCTTGTGCAAATAATTACTGAATTGCATCACTTTATATTCACCCTCAAGTAAAATAAATGACCAAAAAGCATATACCACATGCACTTCGAGTTTAACAGTCTTAGTATAGGTACGCGAGTGTTGAGAGGTGGCATTACACTACTCGTAGTTGCCACACAGTTGTGACACATCCAAAGAAAGCTTTCTCACTGAACTAGCTTTTATATTATTTCAAAGTTACTAGGGATCTCTACTGTTTTAGAAGTTACTTTAAAAGATATTTTAAAACCTCTTTAGTCTTTTCAGTGCACCTTCTATGTTGCACCCAGTCCTTCCACTGTACCGGCTGCATTTTAGCTGCAGTTCCTTGAACCGAGATTAGACTTAACCGCCAGACGATTTTCTCGGAATGACCGAAACTATAATGGGTTTTCTGACCCATTATTTAAAAGTCAGACAAGACGAATGTGTATTAAGGGTGGCCAATATTTAATGGCCGGAAATGCTTTTCATATCCAACAGTCTCGGAGAGGCAGGACAGCGCGGTGCTAGGCAGGTTCAATACGCTGCACGCAGTTCCTGCGTCTCGGTGACAGCCAAATTTTATATTTTAGTTTACATAGCTCTGTACTAATATAGTTCTTAAGTTACCTTTGTTACTAACACTCTATGGACCTAAAGTTGTCTGACAATATATATATATATATTTTTTTTTTGTATATCTACTCGAACTTGCAGTCTTACGGACTCATACATTTTATTGAACTATTTGGCCGCTATGTCAACGAACCCAGGTATACCAGACGAGTATACCTTTTGTGTAACATACTGCATGCGTGTGCATCCATCATCTAGTACATTATATCTTAAACGAGATCGTATCATAGTTTAAAAGAATATGCCATTATATGTGTCAGGGGCGCTAATACGGCTGCGTTTATCGCGTGACCAAATCTGGATAAGGCATCCGTCACCTTCTGACACGTACATAAGTACGAGAGTGACGGATGCTTTATCCACATTTTACACGCGATATAGACGCAGCCATACTAGGCCTGCAGAAAGTTATGTAATGTCACCAAGCTCTACCCTTATAACTTATAAGCATACTTATACACATCATGTATTTCGCCAATTTCGAGTTTTAGACAATCATGACGGAGAAATGAGAGTGTAAAGTAGTCTTTAGTAATGATTTGTGAACAAGCACATACGTAATATTCCTCGTTAGTCGCACAACTCAAAAGTAGAAGCAATTTTAAATCTTCTGCAGCACGGAGGTTGCAGTTTGACTCAACTTCTGCTCGGCGCCGTCAGAGGGCGCTCTGCGTATTCTAAGTTTGAACCATTTCCGTTTTAAAATTTTATTTCATGACGACTACCCTTGACTCATCCCCTACGTTAAAAACCAAAGTGGGTCTTCCTGACTTCGTCATATTGTGTGTATCAACTCGGGTTTCGGTGAAAATACAGCATAATGTTTGTTTGTATTATGATATGGTTTCCAGCTAGAGCGTTGCATGACGCTTGCACGATTACGATGGGAAAATCCAGTACAAGGGCTATTCCGAAACTTGTGAATTGTTAAAGTAGGTATTTATACCAGTGTGAAGTGAAATTTTTTGAATTTCACGTTTAAAATTGATCTTTTTTTTAAATTTAAGTAAGGGCAACCCGAAATACATATTCGTCTTATTTGACGTTTAAACAATAGGTAAAAAAATCCATTAAAGTTTTGGCAGTTCCGAGAAAGTTGTCTGCGCGCGCCGCACATTTTAATGCGCCAAGGGCGGCTCGGGGAACTGCAGCTAACGATGCAGGCGGTGTAGCGGAACTGCGGAAGGGCTAGGTGCCACCTAGAGGGTGTGCGGGAAAAGACGGGCTTAAAAATATAATTATATTCAAATTAGGTAACATCCAAAACAACAGTAAGTAATTTACCCCGTTATAAGAGTACCCTAGGCAAATCTTGAAATAGTTTTGTTAGGTAACTTCCATACCTATTTCAAGATTTGACTGAGTCATTACGGTAGAAAACGTGTTTATAGAAGGCATGTAGAAGCTTCTTCTCAGCGGTGGTCTCGTCTTGGGAAGCACTGGTAGATTTTTGACGTATAATAGTGCCCGTGCGACTAATTGTAAGTTACTGGATAGACGTCATTTATCTTTATTACCTTATATTTTATCTTTTGACCAGCTGGCTGGATGATTGTACCTATTATTCAATCAATAAGTATTTGCAGTAGGATCAGGTTACCAAGTGTTTAAAGGGTAAAAAGTAGGCTAAGTAATGAGTAAATTTCCCTCTCAAACAAAAGTACCTATGTTACTCAAGAAACATGGATAATGCATTCTACTGCCCGTATAAAGCCTGTCACGGAGAGCAGGCTTTTGTCCCGATCGAAACACCCCCTATAAGCGTGCATTGACTCATCCCGTTCCCCGAACTCACGGCATGCAATCGGGATGCAACTATGCAGTTAGATGCAATTTCAACACCGCCAGAGACTTTGATCTTGGCGCCGAATTTCATTAACAAGAATTCCATTTTTGTTTCGAAAAAGGTAAATTTTGTTTGAAGAATGGGTTTGCGATTAATAACGTCCCTTCTTTTTCGAATTGAGCTTGGGGATAGAAATCAAACTGGTATGAAATTTTGTGTGGTAGGTGTTGAAATGATTCAATTATTATTCCAAAATGAGAGTACAGAATTATTAACAACTTTTTAGAGTTGTTAGTAATTCTGTAGCTCTGCCTACTCCTCTGGGAATGAAGGCGTCAGATTATGTATGTATGTTATTCCATGTAATTTAGGTTAAGCCAAAGGTAAGAAAATCCCGGTTTTTATAATTTCAAGCGTTTTTCGATCAAAGTTTTTGTGTATTAGTATTAAAATAACTCAGCATAGGATAGAAACACGGGTTTTTTTTTTGACAAGAATTGAGGAATTCGGAAAATAATATTCTGAATTAAAGTTAATGTAATATAATTTCACCTGCTCTGAATGTTCTTGACCAGTTGCCCGCCAGTAGTAAAGTATGCCACATGTTTACGTCTATATGCAAACCGCCGATAGATAAGGCTTACTTCGGGTTAAAATTTGACATTTGCCTATACAAAATGTGTCAAATTTTAACCCGAAGGAAGCCTATCTGTCCGCGGTTTGAACATAGGGTTCGGACGTTAGTCTACGATCCCTTCGACATGTCAATATTACAACGTTGTTGAAAAATATCGATAATAGAGCGGTGTTATGTGACTGTAGGTAGGTAGATAATTAATTCAAATAAAGGCCATAAAAAATCATAAATAAGTGATTAAGTACACGTGACACTGCATTCCGCCAATAACAGATTAATGAAGTGTGCAAAGACAACATTATAATGTAATGTCGACGAGTTATGCAGTATTTACACCGTTACATATTATTATGAGCAGTATTATCTTATCATCAAAGCAGATAACCGACTGTTGGTGAATCTTTCCGTCTTGCAATAAGACTCACTATTGGTCAGCTAACAGTAGTAGGTACATGCTCTCAGCTTCTTAATAGCGCTTAATTTAAAAAGCAATTTACATATTAAAAGCTTGTCTTTGCAGTGAACTGTTTTACGCTTAATTTAAAAAACTAGTAGTTTATGCAATAGTTGTATAAGAGAGGTCAAAAAATATGAGTGGCGTGTGTTACGATGTGAGCCGAAGGCGAACATCGTAAAGGTAAGCGCCACGAGTGTTTTTTGACTTAGTTATACACCGTTGCATACAATACTTTTTCTACGACTAGGTTTCAAATGAAATGCAAAACTAAGCGAAAAAACTTACAAACGAACGAACGAAGTAAAGAACAACAAACGAGCGGGAAACAAGAAAATTACAAAATATGTGTCTATGGTTTACTTTGTTTTTAAATTGACGGAATGGAAAATAGAATTATTTACAATTCCAAAACTTTAATTTGACCAATCAGAATACTTCACCAAATTAAATCCACCAATCACAATACACATCGACTGTCAAACGGAACGATAGGTTCTTTTAGGTACGTGTTTCTCTTTAACTAATTTAAATCTTTTAAAAAAACTTTGTATTTCGTATCAACCAACCAGAATACAGCTATTTTAAAATCGACCAATCAGGTAACTGAAATCATTTCTCAAAACATTAGGTGATTTATAGTCCCTATTTCACAATCGTTAAAATATGATTAAATCGATTGTGCAACGCTAAGCTTTGGCAGCTGGCCGTATCGTTTTATCTCAAAAACGCACAAGTGCTGTTTTGGGGCATAGACAAGATAGACTTTTCTCTGGATTATTCTGCGGACATATTATGTATGTTCTTATATTAGTGTTCGTGACTACATAAATGACAGATAAAAGTACAGGAGTAGGAAAATTATCAAACGAAATGTCAAAGCAGTCCAACCTCGATAAAGTTTCAGAATAGCCTCGTAGACGGCGATGAGTCTCGGCCAGCAGACGGCGCGACGCTGTCCTCTAATCTAATATTATTTTACCGATGCTGATAACGTGGCCCCTGGCACTACCTACTAGGTGATGACGTTGGTTCTTTAAAATATCGGAGACTATTCGGAACACCTTTTATAATTCGTGCTAATAAGGTAACGCCCACTAACTTATTCAGCGTTACCTTTTAGCACGACTTATAAAAGGCGTTGCTGAATGATTTTAGAAATAGATCCTTGTTGCAGACTGTAGTTATTTATAATAGATAGTTAAAGATGCTTATTATCATCAATCTAAGATGAGTTTATTTGACGTGTCTGAAATCGGTAGACTTAACGTTAAGAACAGCCGAGTTCTTTTCTTCCGACTATTGACCGTATTAGCATACGCCACTTGTTTATAATCTGTGGTATTAGTCAGTTTTCTATTGGGAATAGTATCACACTTTTGAGTAGCGCATAGCAAATCTCAATTTTTTTTTGCATGACTGCTACAAGCCAATCTTGGTAAAATCGCCCAGTAGGCAATGCAATTTATATTGTAATAGTACCTTGTTGATTAAATAAACTAAACTAAACTGTAAGACAAGAGGGGGGTCAAAGCATCCAAATCCCGCGCTTGGGAAATTAACTCCAGCGGCTATTATTCGGTCTGCTAAGTCAAGTTTAGTATCGTTTAGGTAAATCAAGGATTGTCAATTTATGTGTCATGTTCGTGTATCTGAAAATGATACAAACACTCATACAGAAATACATACAATCAGCGGACTAATGTGTGATACTGGAGCATTCATACTTACAGACAAACAAATGATAAAACAAGCAAATACCTATGTAGGTACAGTTATTAGTTCAGAGTACGGTGGTACTGTGATTATCGTTTTACGAAAGCATTTTTTTTTTATGAAGAGGTATTTATTGTAGAAGCATTAAATAGTAGGTATCATACATACATAAATCACGCCTGTTTACCAGAGGGGTAGGCAGATACCACTTCTTGTAGGTATAATAGTTTTATATAATAGTTTTAAAGTAATGTAGAAGCGCGAGGGCGCTGACCGCGCCTGCGCAGGGAAGCCCGCGCATTGTCTCCGCGGTTCGCCTCGAGCGCCCGATTCGCGCCGATCGGTCGCGCCGGTCGCGGCTAACCATTCCCATTTTATTTTTGTTTAATTAATCAGGAAATTCCGCGGGTATCGCGGAGTCCGCCAACAACCCGCTTTTTGTGCGGCTATTACCACGCTTTGTTCGATTTTACACGCTTTAACAATTACAATTCGTTTTGACGCCGTTATTTTTCAGCTACCTACCTATTTTGTGGAATAGAATGTAATAGAATTTATTCGGCTATTAAATAAAAACAAAAAACACATTAAATTATACTGAATTAATCTAAATACGTTTAGCTTTAATTTTTAATTGTAGTCATTATGAATTCTGTAAATATTATATCGATTAAAGAAATTTAAAAACAGACATTTGAGAAATAAAAACAAAAGTAACCTATTTACATACGAGGGCTGCCTTTTAAGTTGTGTCGTTTGGAAAAACTAAAGACAATTTAAGTGTTAAATGGTATTTATTGTTTTTCAAAGTAATCACCGTGACATGTAATACACTTTTTCATTCGATCGAACCAGTTTTCGAAACACTTATTCCAGTCCGAAGTCGGGGTCTCCAAAATGGCCGTTTCGTATGCCTCAACGGCTTCTTCAGGCGTCTGGTACCGTTGACCACGAAGTCGTTGCTTGATTTTTGGAAAAGTAAATAAATCGTTAGGGCTTAAGTCTGGACTGTACGGAGTGTGTTCCAGAATTTCGACGTTTTGCTCTTTTAAAAACGCAATTGTTTGCCGAGCGGTGTGCGAGCTCGCATTATCGTGGTGCAGTCTTATACGACGTCTTGGGTTATTTTTTCGAAACTCGCCGATGACTTCTGGTAAACAGACAGTGGTATACCAGTTAGCATTAACCGTTTTACGATCCTCGAGCACGATGGTGGCAACGTGGCCACTTTTCGCCACAAACGTGGCGACCATGTTTTTCGAAGTGCTCCGTGAGCGTATTACTTTGGTCGGTTTTGGCTCATCTTGGAACACCCAAACAGTCGACTGCTGTTTAGAATCGGGATCGTAGGCATATATCCAAGATCCGTCACCACTGATAATGTCGTAAACATGTTTCGAGTTTCCTCGGTTGAATTGCCGCAGAGTTTTGCGACACCATCGAACGCGAGCCATTTTTTGGTCTTCACTGAGTAAATGTGGTATCCAGCGTGAGATCAACTTTTTTACGCCTAAGTGATCGTGCAAAATACTGTGAACACTGGTCCCTGAAATACTTAAGGAAGCTTCTATCTCACGGTATGTCGCATGGCGATCTTCGACGATCAGTTGCCGTACAGCATCAATGTTCTCCTGGGTTACGGCTGTTTTTGGTCGACCTTCACGATGTCTATCACCAAGACTAGAGCAACCACGTTGAAATTCTAAATACCAGCGTTCCACAGTCCGGAGGCATGGTGCTTTATCATTGAAAACCGTAGTCAACTCTTCGAAGCACTGAAGTCGCGTTAAGCCCCTTTTGAAGTTTTAAAAAATTATCGCACGTAAATTTTCCTTCGAAATTTCCATTTTCACAACTGACTTGTCAACTTTGAACGAACGCTGTACTAAAACGGTTGGGCCGATTTCGAGTCATTCTTTTGTTTTCGAATTCTAAATTCAAATATTTTAAGATGACACTAGTTCTTTTTTATGCAATCACGGGAGGTTTGCAAACGACAGAACTTAAAAGGCAGCCCTCGTATAAGTAACTAGAGGACGCCCGCGGCTTTGTACGTGTACAATTAGTTTCCCGCTAGGTAGGTACTCCTCATATTTCAACCTCTTACGGGACGAGAACCCCCCCCCCTTAGACCTCATAAGGAACCTACGTGCCAAATTAGGAATCTCTAGACCCCGCGGTTTGGGCTGTGCCACTCAGTCAGTTTCTTCTTTTAAATTTCGGTAGCGACCCGCCCTCGCTTCGCTTCGGTTTATGTGAGTATGATATATGTATAGCCTATAGCCTTTCTCGATAAATAGGCTATCTAACACGGAAATATTTTTTTCCTGAGATTAGCGCGTTCAAGAAAACAAACAAACAAACAAACTTCAGCTTTATAATATTACTATTACTATTAGATTAAGACAAAATAGCCCAAACGATGTGCCAGCTCAGCGTGGTGCTGTGGGACGGAGCCGCAGCGCTGAAAATCAGCTGGACCCGTGTGACAGATGGCAAAAAACAACAATAGATATATAACATTAACATACTGCACAAAAGTTATACTGGAAATAATTAAATTAGAGTAGAAATAGAAATCATTCGAGAAATATTATTAAACCCCACCAAAACACACCTAAATGTGACAAGTAGGTTAAGTGTAATAATTATATTATTTTTCAAATAGCATCAAACGACGACGTCCATTAACATGGATCGAACTGTCTAATTCAAACTCTGAGCACTTTGAATAGATTTATCAAAACTAGGGCGCTTGGATGAAAAACGGCTGTAACTTTATTGTTCGATATACTCGACATTAAGTAGTAAGTACTCGTATTTGTTGCAATAATTCGATAATTTAAAATGTATTCTTAAAAACATTGTTGAACTTTACAAATGGGTTATGATTCCTACACTAGGCGAGGCCTGTCCTGTGGAATTTATGGCACATGTTGACAGGTGTATACAGGGTGTTTGGCATTCGGGTGTAGGGGTTTTAAGGGATGATGATAAGGGTCATTCTGAACATTTTTGACCTCATTTACTATTATGCTAAGTTTCACGGTTTCCGAGATATTGATCATTTTAATAGGATTTTTTGTCATTTTTCCTTATGTCCGTGATACGAAAAACCCCTTAATTCAAGTATTAATTTAAAAAAAAAACAGTGTTTTCTTGCATGACTTGAATCACTATGAAATAAGGAAGTTTTAAAGCTACATGCCATTTTTATTTCCTTACAACTTTTTGAGTAAACGCGCAAGAGTTACTTTCTCCATACTAAGAGAACCCCGCGTTTGTTTTTCACCAAGTATGGAAAAACCAATTTTGTGAGGTTACTCAAAAAGTTGTAAGGAAAAAAAATGGCATGTAGCTTTAAAACTTCCTTATTTCATAGTGATTCAAGTCATGCAAGAAAACACTGTTTTTTTTTTAAATTAATACTTGAATTAAGGGGTTTTTCGTATCACGGACATAAGGAAAAATGACAAAAAATCCTATTAAAATGATCAATATCTCGGAAACCGTGAAACTTAGCATAATAGTAAATGTGGTCAAAAATGTTCAGAATGACCCTTACTATCATCCCTTAAAACCCCTACAACCGACTGCCAAACACCCTGTATATTAATTAGATGGTTGTACGTTATTTTACAGACTGAAGTTGTTTAGAATTTCATTTCATAGAATTTTTTTCTCGTATTATCATTTCATAGAATAATCAATATGTAGAATAATTACTTTGAAGACTTTTAAATCATCGTTTTTTATTTTAAATAAAATTCAATGTTTCTTTTTTCATATCATAGAATAGCAAATTAAATATTCTTTGTTCTCATATTATTTATTTAAAATATAACTTAATAACAATAAAATCAACTTATAGAGTAGGGTGCAGTTTGTGAAGGTGTGTGAAATGAAACGTTTGAAAAAAAGCATACGATTTTAATTTGCAGTCAAATGGTATCGCATAGCTTATTCAAGGGATATAAAAAAAATAACCTCGAAGGCTAAGGCGGGAGCTTGCTTCGCTTCGCTCCCGCCATAGCCTTCTAACCTAACCTATTCAAGTCGGTTCTGCCCAGAGAGGTCTTGCTCGCTCGCTTCGCTCGCTCGCTCACTCATATTTATATCATAATATAGTATTTATCTTATAACCCAACCTTCTAAAAAATGCACTGACCAAACAATATTCGTTGAAAAATAATTATATTGTTTGATAAGTATGTGTAATGAAAAAATAAAATTACAAAATTCATTGAATTGATTTTCTGTCGAATTTGTTTCTTTCAAGTAAATAGTTAAAAAAAAAATATATACGAAGCAAAAATACAAGGACCAAATAGTATATGAAACATTTTCTGTGAAACAAAATTCTGTAATTTTTCAGTCTGTAAAACAAGGGGACACCTAATTAGATATAGGTATTATAATCTACCGATACAGTGACCAGAGGGGCCATTGCTTAACGCACTCGCAATTGCAATTGTTTTCAATTTGAAAATCGAAGGCTTGTCTGCATACAAAATGAAAAAAAAAATTAAATTGTTCCGCTTTGAAACCAATTGAGATTGCGAGTGCGTTAGGCAATTAGCGACGCCGGTGAGGACTGAAAAATAGCTTTAAAGCGGAGTTTTGCACCTTTTCACCAGCAATTTCGTTATTCTTGTTTTATTTTTTATTTATTAATGTTGTTTGCTTGTTGTTAGTGAATAAAGATATTTTTTACTACTTTGTACCTAGCTAATAAACAGGTATTGACAGGTTAGCAACAGGCATACATTTTTAGCCTAGCGACGTAAAGGTGTACCGCAAGCGCGGTATCATTCAAACCTTCATAACTCCTAAACTAAATAATATATTGCCATGTTAAAACTATATTTAGGATCGGGATATAAAGGGCTTTCTTATTGTTTTTTCTTTTCGTCTTGTTCAGTTATAAGACCGGTGATAAAACCTGCCACAAGTTTTCACGTCATTCATGTGTCGCTGACTTTACTCGCTTAAACAATTTGCTACACGCCATTAATTGTCATCTGGGCTGACAGGACGAATTAATCGGCTATTTCAGCGGCGCACTCCGTCGGCGCTTGCGCACACGGCTCATCTTAATAATGTGCACACGTCATCGTTTCAGCGCGCAGGTTCCGAGTAAGAAGTTGAATCAGCGGAGAATCCGTGATGAATGATTCGCAGCGATCAATGAAATCGATGATATCGTGCATTCATAGAACACGGTCATTCATGGCAGCTAGCTATAATGCACCACTAGATGTTGATGAGTAGTAGGTTAAAGATTTGGTAGCTTGGAAATTATTATTCTAACATTAAAAGATAAAAAGATAAAAGATATTTATTCAGTAAGTAGGCCGCACGGGCACTTTTACACGTCAAGAATCTACCAGCGCTTCCCAAGAGGAGACCACTGCCGAGAAGAATCGCCGCAAGAAACTCAGCAGTCAGTCGTTTTTTATTTAACCATATTGAATACTACAATGATACTACTTAGTCTAGCATTATATAAAGCTATAAATATTATCTAAATTAAATATAATATTAAATAGCATGCGTAGTTCAGCAGGAAAACATGTCAAAAATATTACGAGAGAGACAAGTCAAGACAAGTAACTAATGGTTTTTGTATGAAATGTTAGACACACAAAACAGTCCTTCTGGGATATAATGTATCTACCGCTCTTTTTTAATAAACAGATGCCGTTACTTCCGTTTCGGCCACTTTTTGCATTTTTGTCGAAAGACAATTTTACCAACTTGAATACAAAGTTTGCTCAATATGAAAGTTTTTATTTTTCCGATTTTTATCTTTAGTAGTTTCTAAAATATGTAGAGAGGGGACGCCCAGGATGTATTGTTCTTATTTTCTTTTTCTTTTTATGGCAAGGAGAAGGCAGCCGAGCACTCAGGCCACCTGATGGTAAGTGAGACCTGAGACCCATAGACATTTGAAATCACAAGACTGCAATCAAATTTTTGTTTCCTATGTATTAAAATATTATGTTTTTTCTGTATATAAGTATGTTTATAGTACAAGCTTACTTGGTTAATTTGTGTCAGATTGTAGTACTGAACTACTGGACAGGTCGAGTGGGTGAATTTTAAGCAACTTTCCGTTGCATGTAATTTCACAACTTTGCTGTTAAAACAAGTGACAACTTTGTAATAACTGCCGCTTCAGTAACAACTCGACAATGACAAAAACCAAACAAGTGAAATCCTCACAAGTGCAAAGCAGGTGATTTTTAATGAGGAAAAGAAACGTTAACTTTCGTTTCACTATACAAGTAATAGATGGCGTTACAATAATTAAATATTTTGGAAATTTAATCAGGACAGACGTTGCGGGATCTTATTTCAAGAAAAGTAATGGAACGAATTAGACCAAAATGGCATTCCCGCGATTTCACTTTATTGCGGCGAGACGGGATAATTTGGTACGCATCCCGGACATCAATTGAAATGTGTCATAACTGTGAAACAGCTCAACAATTAGTGTAATATCCCGTCCCGATTCCTGGAGCCCTCTGACGTCTGGAGTTCATAAGTCAGTTCATTTAAAGGCGCAACTACGGTAAGTAACTCCGGCCAGACGTTCTGTGACGTCATAGACGTAAAGTGAGTGCTATATTCCGTGGGGATCTCGGGGAGCCAGAAGAATGAGTCATACTGACGCAAATGTTGGGACCGGGACCAGGACGCAACTGTTGGGCGAGTTTACACGTGTTTAGTACTTGTGATCACTAGCGCTTTACGTTTTGGTATGATTACTTAACTACGAGTAGTCTTCTTACCACTCAATAATTAAGATATGTTAGGGAGAAAGTTTTTGGTTAATTAAATAGTACGAGTACGTAAGTATCCAGTATTGACAATAATAACATAAATAAATATCAGCTAACAATTTCACTCATTGTTTGGCCGTAAACTCGGCTAGTGCTTAGTGATAGTGACTTGTATTGTGGGTGCTACAACAACGACAAACATACTTTTTTTTTACCTATACAGGGTGTCCTTTGTTTAGAAGTCCAATCAAGCTTTTGCCCTACACTGGCCCGCCAAACTAAGTATTAGACTTTTAATGAAAATTTTATTGAAAGTTTGATACTTAGTTTTGCGGGCCAGTATATTAAAAAAGGTCATACCGTTTTCGAGATTTTCATTATTTCGCGTCTTATTTCGGTTTTATTATCTGAAATAATGCATAATATGGACATTTCAGTAAATTGCGCTTATCTCGAAAACCGCAAGACTTCTAAATAAGTACCTATATTAGGTTTTTTAGTTACATGAAAGGCTCATCTACATACAGGTTGATTTTAGACGTCTAAATACAGGATGCCCATTACACTTAGGACAATACCAAAGCTCAGCAACATTACTTGCCCTTTTCCCGGACTGCTAGCTTAAACCTGTCCTTTCGCTCATTGCGGGAACTATACTTTATGTACAAAATAAATAGTTTAAAAAATATTCTCGCTGAATTTTAAAACTGATGACGTTGAGCTGTTAAAAAACATGTCTTTCAACCACCTTGCCTAAAATTAAAATCTGACCAATTCAGTAGGTACCCTTATCCCTAGGAAAAGTAAACAAGGATTTGTACATGTAGTTTAAACTTTTTCAACTTAGCTTATCCACTTAAGAATACAAATCCATTGTTTAGTTAACCACAAATAAGGACAACGAGCTCGCAGTTAAAGCAGATAATAACCGCCTTCGAACGTACAGACGATACACTACAAAATACAGCAATAGAGTAAAGGAAAACTTTTTATTTGCATCTTACAACCGCCCTACTAAGATTGCATAGATACAATGACCATTGTGTTTACGGGTAAGTGGAAGAGCTCAGTTCAAAAAGTTTAGACTATACCTGTCTGTTACCATACCGGATAGTCCGGGTTTACAAGAGAAGAAATATTGCTTCCGTACTGAAGACACCAGAGGCCCTAGCCAAAATGCACCACGCTTACTAGCGTTTCTATTCGTTTCGTTTTTAGTCCAATCGCGTCACTGGTAGATCACGTGACTTTTCGTATCAGGTCATCTGCCAGTGACGCGATTGGTTTAAAAACACGGGTAACGCACAGCGTAAATGTACTAACTGGCGGGCATACCATTATACAGCGGGTGAGTACTAAGCTCGTGTAAACTTGTAATTCGCATGAAAAAACCTCGATTGAGAGCGTTGTAATTTAAACGTCAATCTTGACGTTGCGATGCATATGACATTGTGTTCGGGCGGCGAATAAAGCATCGGTCAAACCAATAACTGGCTCTATCATGGCCAGCTGATTCAGATGGACAATGCTGTGTGTATGTGTGTGTGTGTGTGTGTACTTCATGTGGTTTTGTATTGTTGGGAATAAATGTCTCTTTATCTCTTTATCTCTCTTCAAAATAATACAACAGATAACAATTTATTGAACACCACATATATCGAAGTAAAGATATTAAATTTTTTTAATTATTTATTAGTGAGTCGACAGGCGGTTTTAAAGCTAAGTAGCGATATCTTCCAGACAACAGAAATTATTCGCGTAAGTACTAAATTGAGTATAACTTAACTAACTTTTGAACTACTTTGTTCAATTTAACATGAATATGTAAAATATATTTATTGGTAGTTCTAGTATATTAAAATTAACATTCGGCCATTAACGCCTGTAACTATTTTGGGAGACCAAATAAAAGTGCATCATCGAGTGCAAATCTAAAATGTTACGCGTAGTTAATTATTGATTGTTAATCAGCAAAATAGGCCTCTATTCCACATAACATAAGGGTATCCTGCGGGCCTAGAATGGCTGCGTCTATATCGCGTGTCAACTGTGGATAAAGCATCCATCACTTTTTGACATGTGTACTTATTTACCTGTCAGAAGGTGACGGATGTCTTATCCAAAATATATCACGCGGTAAACGCAGCCATATTAGACCGCATGCTTTGATATCGTAATTATATGTTTGTTTATTAGAAATGTCTTCGATAAATAAATCGTAATCATGTTGTTGACGTTGGAACAGTCCTTGTTCACCTGACAGTAAGAACTGACACAACATGATACAGGTGATTACGGTATCGAAGAAAGATCAGCTAAACCAAAGTGGAAGAAACTGATCTAGTCCTAAACTAAGGTCTAGGCATATTCTACTAGACAACGATGTGTTATAATCAGTAATACGGATGAGATAATTAAATGCTTAAATGTTTTAAAATATCCAACGGTCAGGAAACTTGATTCTTGCTCATCACACATATATTCGCCCTGACCGAGCATTAATCCCAGGACCGCTCGACTAGCTTCTTTCGGAGTCACTACCAACCTTAGACTAACCAACACCTAACTACAGCACTCTAACCAACCTTACAATGATTTAACATACGATATGGTTTTTAGTTAATAACCTCTAATGAGGGCGCCACTGATTTGTAATTGAAATTACAGTTCATATAATTTCAGAGGTTCAACGGCTTACCCTAAAATGCCCTAAAAATAGTAAAAAAAACGATTTTGACTGCGCGTGCCCACGGTCACGTAGCCGAAGGGCCAAGGGCCGGCCATTATGCACTCCCGATACTGTAGGCACGTAGTCGACGACGTCACAAGCACCCACCATGTTACCCTGTCAAACTTAATCGATGCTCAGCCTTCTATGATTGTCCATACGTAGTTTTAAAGTGACAAGGACGTAATGTATTGTAAATATTGCCGCTGATTGAACCAATGTCATCAAGAGGAGTGGTCAGGCGTGTTTGAAGTGTTCCTACTTGTATGATGTAGATTGCGTTGAGAATTTGTTTGGATCCGGTGGGGGCTCAAAGATCTCAGACTGCAAAATGAAGCGATTAGGGGAAGTTGAAATATCGTCGCAGGAGACTCTTTTCTAGGCTACAATGGTGATCGTAGGATTCGTCTGTCGTAATACCAAAGAAGGAAAAGAGAGAAACTACATAGTAACAGTATAATATAGTATAGGTATAAGCATCTATAATATAAATAAAAACGTACGCGCATAACTTGCCAACGACTGCACCAAATTGGATAATTCTTGTTGTGTTCGTTATTGTTAGGAGAAGGTTTGATGACAGAAAACAAATGATTATGGGAAAGACGAAAACTTGCAGCGAGGATGAATCCGCCGGCGGGCAGCTAGTTTTAAATATAATGTGGTTACCATATCGTACAGAATGCTTCGACTACTACATTGCAGTTACCTTCCACCTTCAATTCTTCGGTTTTATTGCAGCTTGCTAGTCTTCTTAGCTGGTACACATTGCTGCTGGCCTGGTGCAGACTGTTCCTGCTACGGGGTCACACCACCTGCCTTCACCGATGCTCTGTGACCGCACGACAATGACGTGACGATACTTGGGTTATTTTATATAACAAATGAACGTAAAGGCAAAGCAATTCGCCAATAGGTGCTCCATTTATTCTCTCCTAGTATTTCTAGTTTTCTAAATAGTTATGAAATATTATTTGATGAGGAGTTAGCCTTGTTGGTAGTAACCCTGCAACGAAGCCAGCGGACCCGATTTTGGTTTCCGGGAAGGGAACATCTGTGTGATGAGTGCTAGTAAGTATTTGAGTAGTTGATGTTTTATATGAACCTAGTAAGTATTTATTTATGTAAGTTATTGACGACGATGACGTTGTTCGTTGTCAGTACCCATAGAATAAGCCTGAAACTTGTGACGAGGATTTTAGTTACTTAAAACGCGGGTACTATTATCGTTGTATTATACATATAAATATATTATCTGCGGGTGGTAGGACCTTGTGCAGGGCCCGTTCCGATCGCTACCACCATCTTATCCATTAACCTACCGCCAAACAGCAGCATTCACATTGTTGTGTTCCGGTTTGGGGATAAGACAGCCGGTGAAATTACTAGCATTCCATCTTAGTCCTCAGGGTTGGCAACGCATTTGCAATCTTAGGATTGCATTGCAGTTTTGTGAATGCGAATTTCTATGGGTCACAGTTTCCGTTTACCATCAGGTGGCCTGTGTGCTCGTTTGTCTTCTCAATGCCATAAAAAAAAACAGTAATTACCATTATGACGAGGTCTCTTGCTCAGTAAAGAAGGTCTTCAACTGGCCATTAATCCTGCCACAGACTTGTGCAATGAAGATTAACTAGATAAATTTAAAGCTTCGCATCCGACCTATTGTTATGGTAATATCAACGCGCGTGCGCGAGGGCACGGAGGCTGCGCGCGCGCTGGTTTCGGCACCCAACTAAACCAAAAGGGCTTAATTTTAATCCAACCGTCCAAGCATAATAGGCCCAGTTCTGCTAGCAGTAAGGTCACGAATGCGTTTTACGCTGTTCATTTTTTTGGGTAAAAGGCTTTGGTCGTCTGGCTGTTATAAGTCGGAGGTCTGTCACGTAGGCCAACTTTCTCACGAGGGACCAATGTCCATTGCCCTATGACTCCACGAGATTACGATATGTTTGACCAAAAGTGGTGCAGCGCGAGTAATACCTCAATATAGTGGAGGTGGTTAGGAATCTCCTTGTTGCACATTTCACTTTTCATATACTCAGCTTACGTCACTACTCAGCTTGTTCGTATCAAACTATACTTAGAACAAAATTTCATGTTTAGCGGTAAGATTAAGGTAAAAATATCACGTATTTGATTGGTTGTAACTACTATGTCAGGCGAGTTAGAACCATACAGTAAAAGTCTGATGGACGAGAAATTAAAATAGAAACCTTGTTTTTTTTAAATATGTGCTTGTTCTTGGATTCAGGGTGCTCTTTAAACTGGCTATACGGTACAAACGTACAGGGCCGATTCTAAGCGTTGAACCATATCGTCTGAGAGTTTTTATCTGTGAAAAATAGTTAGTACATTTTGTGTCGCCATCACAGAGCAGAGGTGCGATGCCGTTTAATCATGTATGGAAAAGTGATTCGGTGCGAGATTGATTACGTATATGAAAAGTAAATGTTTTCGAATAGTAAAGGCAGTTCAAAAATGTGACTTGTAATTGACAGCAAAAATTACACGCATGTTTACAGTAAACAAAAATTAGTAATTCTATGAGACAGGCCTTGCATATTCAAATTTAAATTCAAAATTATTTATTTTAGGAATTACATTTCCATATTTAAATACACATTAAAATTAAAATCGAAAAATAGAACAAAAATTACTATGTCAATAAAAAATATTATTAGGTATTTTCTAGAATTATTAAACCATAATTTATATTTATTCAGGGACAATTTTATATGAATGATACCGGAATGGTTATAGGAAAAAAAATCACTTATTAGTCCATAACGACGTGAATTTTACGACCCATTTATGAGTCGAAAGTTTGTTCACAGTCTACAGACCGCAACTATTTCTTAAATCCTATTTTCTCCAATCCCAAGCCGACGCGATGCGAAAACTCTGTTCACAAGGCAAGAAGTGCGAGCAAAAATACATATTGCACTTTTTGCATGTGTAAGCGCACTGATGTAGATAAGACTGCATTCTACCTGTCGATAGGTTTTTAATGTATCACGTCTATTTATGCGCTATCCACTGCGCCTGCGTGAGTCAGCGCGGATCTCTCCCACGAGTTCAACGAGCTGCCGCGTGGCTAGGGCCTCGTGACGACTCCAGAGAGGGCCTGCCTCCCGAGCCCCCCACTACTCGCCGTAAGGGGGCTGACGCACTGCGGTTTGTGCGAAATCAAACTCTTTGATCTCAAAGTCGCCGCGACTCATTGTTTGGCTACGACCTGATAAATCAATATCCTGGTATAAGCGGTTGAATCACGGGTTGCGTGGAGCCAATATATGGTTTGTTATGCGCAGGCGCCGACATTAGACGTAATAAAGTTGGTCGTAAAATGCGGTTTATTTGTGGTCTGTTACTTTTCCAAACATGTATACCAGACTGAACTGTTAACATGGCCAGGTACATACAGGTCATGATCGTTACCATCGTCATCAAGTCCCTTACAAAATCTTCCTAAATCATATTTTCAACAAGGTAGAATGATACAAAAGTATTTTGAAGCTCATTTACTAAAATAAGCACGTCCTACCAAAATGTACTAGTCGTGGGAAAAACTAAGCTGTATGTGAAAGGACTGTCAAAAGCGCGAGGCTACGGCGCGACGCACCCTTCGGTTAGCATTGCATGCGCAAGCGCAGGCCGCGGCACGACATCGCTGAGCCCCGCGCCTAGCAACAACTTACAAGAAATTTCTTCAAAATACCCTGACCACTGACTTTTGACAAGGTAGCCGACCAGTTTAGTACAGTTTAAAAGCAGCAGTATACAGTACTTTAGAAGTAAAGCCCACTGATACTATCTAGGGCACTGTGTCGATGTACAAGAAAGGGCTTTGGACTTAAACCGGAAATTCCAAAGACGAACGTAATTTTGCTTTACATTGCTTGGTTACTATGATCAGCCCAGATAGTTGTTAGTACAAAATGGTCGATAGATGGTGAAGTCGGGGGCATGAGGGGGGGATGTGTTGCCAGGCTAAGCGCATGCCGCGGCGCCTGCGCCGGAAGAGACTGCGTTCCGAGACGAACTCTCACATAACAAGGACTTGACTCGATGCGAGGGGTCATCTAAATGGCTGTCGTATATAAAGAATACATTTGCAGATGCCATTCAATTACGTTTTAAGCGTTACCGTGGTAGAATATAAATGGTTTTAAACCCAGAAGCGGCTTGACTCATCGAACCATGCGAATTCTCTGCAAATGGAAACTAATTCTGATTTAACCCTAAAATGCACAAAGTAACTAAAAACAATAGCCTTAAAATAAAAATGCAACGACATCTATATTCATGTAAGATTCGTATTTATTTTTTATGTCCGAAAAAGCAAATCCTCATTACATCAGTAAGCCTAGATTACACTTGTGACTTCTGTCTACAGAAACCAAACAGCTGCCATAGGAATTTCGCAAAATTATACATTTGATGAAAATTATTTCAGCGAATAAAAGAGTCCTCAATCCTGTTATATGCTGTACTTAAAAATACGTATGAAAGTCTAGTTTTTAACGGGCAACTTTTGTCTCGCCGCAAGCTTAATTTGACACAGTTGAATGCACAACTAACTGTATCATTGTCTCTAATTAATCTTCCTACCGATTGAGCATTTCATTTGTATTTTATTTTTAACACCAAGTTGTAAACAACATGAAACGCAATAAATTATTGATTTATTGATGTAACTTTTTTAGCCCAACACTTTACGTAAGTAACTAAGTACAAAAATATTTAATCTATGCAACGTCACGTAACGTCTATGCACGTATCCTGCGTCATCAGTTATATTGTCTAGTCATCAAAAATATGCTAACCACGCTGCACATTGTAAAATATCAAATATACATATGTATATACAGGGTGGGGCCTGTAACTAAAGCAAAAAATTAAAACGTAGATTCTACTCCTCAAACTAGACAACTTTTGTTTAGCAACTTTTTAAAATCATAAAGTTTTTAGATTGTTCTTTTTTTCAAACAAAGTAAATAGTATTTTCAATGTACTTAAAACTCCGTCTAATTGACATCGCTTGTCAGTCTAGTCACTCTACAGACATAATCAATTTCATAGTACATTGCGTGTTCGAATTAACTTTAAAATGTAATAAAATTCAAACCGCAAGTTTTTTTTCAAAGTCGTCAAACAAACGTTGCGTAGTTTGAGGAGAAGAATGTACATTTTTACATTTGCTCTAGTTACAGGCCCCACCGTGTATAAGCATTCTGAATTTTCTGATACATTTTAAAGTATTGAAATTATGTAAGATACTTTTTTGTGTACGTATGTATATAATTTTCTTAGCTGGAAAACGCTAAGCCTCTCCCAAGGACCTCATTACTACGGTCGGCTTCATCGTGGTCGGCGCCACTCACATCCATAACACCCATATATTAGAAATCCTACTACAACATTATAAATAATATGAAAGTTTGTGTTTTTTACTCCTTCACGGCTGGTCGGATTTGAAATCGCGGGTAAAACCTAAAGTCGCCGTCAGTAGAACTTGTGAACAATGTAAACAAATTAGTACTGTTTGACACATAACCTCAAATATTCACCAAGCGTGTTTTTATTAAAAAATAACGTACAATGAATAGTTATTATCTTAAATCATCATCTTGAAAATAATGATCTACTGTATAAATCATTGCAAAGACCTCACTTGATCTTTAAAAGTAGGTACGTGATTATCGAGTAATCATGGTGATTTGGTTCGTTTGGTTTTGTTTACACCTTTTGCAAGTTCTATTGACGGCGACTATAGTTTCAAATATGATTCTGACTCTTGAACCCGTTGATAGAGTTGAACGCTCGAATTGTTTGTAAACATGGCGGTTTCACCGTCTGCGGCTAGACACTCGTAGTGCCAACAATTATAATTCCTGTATCAATTCATTTTGGAGTCGGTCAGTCGGGCACTAAGAATGTCTGTGATTAATGTATTAAGCCCATGATCGCGCCGTTTAGCGCGGGCCCGCCAAGCGATGTGGTCAATTATAACGACCTTGAGGAAACATGTATTAACACGAACGTGATAAAACAAGATGAAATGAAAGTGTTGTTAGAAAGTAAGATTCGCTCGGGCAGAAACATTTGGATATATGCTTCGAGAAACAAGAGAAAAAATACGAACTCAATTGATATTTACAATTTGTTTACCTTTTTTTTAAGGTTGCTTATGACTTTACAATAACTAATGTTATTCAAGAAAAATAAGTTTCTGTCAAAAATGCATTTTTGGGACAAGCTTTTATTGCCGACTGTACTTTTCTTTGCACAGTCGTCATCCACTTATGTCAAGACGATTCTAACAAGCCCTAACACGACGGGTTTATCATGTGTAATTTAGGAGTTCCTATGGCCACCCTGAGTCTCCATCATCAGACCAGCTCGATGATACTATATTATTGTATTGTTATCAGAACTAAAAGCGTATGCAAATTTTCAGCTTCATTGGAAACCGGGAAGTGGGTCAAATTGATCTTGCAAGATTTGACCCTTACACACATACATACATATATTTACATACATACATACATATATTTACATACATACATACATTGCAAGTTAAATAAAAGCTTTTAAAATAATAACAGGTATCGCCTATTTTCTGATTCAAAACAGACTGGGAAAGCCAAGGAAGCTTAAGAGTATCAATAATATTGAAAAACTAGGTAGGGTGACGGCACCAGTAACGGACAAGGCAACAATAATGGACACTTGATTCTTATTTTAAAGAAGATAAGGGTTATTTATTTGTTTAGCAATAACCAATTTAGGAGCGTATGACATTTGAATTAAAAGTGAAGTGTCCATTACTGGTGCCTGTCAGCTAAAAGTGTCCATCATTGGTGCCGTACCTTATGTTAGGGAAGTGGTGAAGTCTGTTTTTGTTGCGTAGAGTTAAATACTTTACCAAGAGCCAAAACGTCGCAATTCGCAACGACTTTGAACGAGTTGGCGCTCCAAGCTTCCACGATCGGAAAACTTTCATTCACACAAATTCTCAACTAAAACGCAATTGCAGTAATTAGATCATTGCAAAGTAGGAATTTCCCCAAAACATTGTTAGTAACGTGCGATCGTATTTTCTTAATGTTTATAGGCATTCTGGTTGCCAAACGAACCCTATGTATTTAGTTGTTAACAGTGTTTACTGCGTGGATTGACGTCAGAGCGTCCCGGAGCTGTCAGTGAACAAATATTTTGTTGTTTGAGAGCAAACTGCGACTTCTTGCATTTCACGCCTCGCCTACTCGACAAGGCTATTTCCATCTGTTCCCACCCGCGCACTCGATGCCTCAATACAGTCATGGATAAAGTGCAAAGTCACAATGAAACATTGGTAGCAGATGGGAAATTTATCTCCAACAAAGGCCCTATTATGGCTGCGTTTATGTCGTGACAACGTTTGGATAAGGCATCCGTCACCTTCTGACACGTACCTACATATCGTTCATTGAATTGGGATTGACCAAAAAAAATAACTCACGGTTTTTACTTTCTCATTCGAAAGAATAGGAAATTTTAAGACACCAATTTCATTAATTTTGTATTTGACCCAATAGTTTTGTTTTAATATCTTTATTAATTTAGCAGACATTTTATGGATGACATGATTATTTTAAATTTGGGATGGCATTTTCTAATAAATTACAACAATTAAATGATATCCAATGAAAAAAGTGATTGTAATACTGTATTAAAACATACATACATACATACATTACAGTACATTTTAAAATTAGAAGCGGTTGCAATACGATTTTTAATGGAAGAGCAAATTATTTTGGAATGTGCCCGTTTTGTATTCAATGAGCGATACGTATGAGAGTGACGGATGCTTTATCCACATAGACACGCGATATACATAGACGCAGCCATACTATACTAGGCCTGCAGGCTCTGAATTCTAGGCAAACGAAAACATTTCGCAATTTATAATTGTCCATTCCAGGTGAAATTTTAGAAAGTCTATTTCTTGTAAAGTTATAAAAAGAATGGCTGACCCCATTTAACCATTGACCCATTTGACCCCATTTTTTTGTACTATTTATAGGCCTAGCCTAGATTAACAATTAGCACTCAAATGTTCTAAATTTGGAAGAGCGAGGCCTCCTGACACAGGTTTAGTACCTACTAGGAGGCCCCAACGATTGTTGAAGAAATAAATAATTTGAAAATAATTTGAATTTTAATGTATGTATTTTGAAATCATATTGTAGATAATTACAATAACTCTTGTTGTCAAGTAAATAAAAGCTACCATAACGTTATTCACGATGATAAGGTTACAATAAAGAAGCTGCTTAGATAGTCTAAGAGCAAGTTAAATAAAAGCTATGTTAGCGTCTTGGTTTATATGTTCCATATATTAAACTCAAACACTAACTCACGTCGAAATACTCGCGATACAAGTACTGTTCTTTAGTTTTTGATATAAAAAACATTATATATTTTATCTGTATTTGTCATTACAGTCATTTTAGTGGACGGAGTCCATTTTAGTCGAATATACTAAATAGATATAAATAGTATAAACTGCATATTTATTAAAAAAATCTAACCTGGTAAAATAGTACTTGCACTGTAATAAATAAATTAATAAATTTTCTCTTTGTTTCTGAATTTATTATGTACATTCAGTATATAATAAATTCATCATTTATATATTACCTAACAAAAGATCGTGTCACGCCCCCTGATGGTCATTTCTGACGCGGTTAGCCTAGTGGGTTTGGCCGTGACATACCTACGAAACTAGCTATGCCGGGTTCGATTCCCGGTAAAATATTTGTGTGATAAGTGTGAGTATTTATTCCTGAGTCGGTTACAAAGAGTGAATCTACTAGCACGGACCAATAGTACAAGACCATCATTGCAGAGAAGAAACTCGAGAAAATCAAGCAGATCTTTTTTTCATCAAAATAGCACTCGACAAATTCAAATTCAAAAATTCAAATCATTTATTCTGTAAGTAGGCCCTGTAGGCACTTTTACAAGTCTGAGTCTACCAGCGCTTCCAAAGAGACCACTGTTGAGAAGAAGCGCCGCAAGAAACTCAACAGTAAGCCATTTACGACTGTAGATATATCTCTTTTACACTCTCTCTGGTATTTGTCATTATATATTTTATGCCAGAAAGAGTGCCTTGTAATCCTTGTATCCAAAAATACAAGCCTAGAGCGTAAATTAGGACTATACTTATAAATAAGCCTTACGTAGCCTGCATTAAATGTGGTCCAAAGTCCACAAAAAAACATTTTATTTTAATTCTTCGAACGCGACGACCGCAAGTGCGCACATCTGACGTTGGGACATGATCAATAGCAAACAATCGATACTTATCTATAGACACTCAAGAGCAGTGAAAATGGGCCGCGGTACGAATCATTTTAGATGGATTGTGAGTCTTGTGACCAGTTTTGATTGGTATATAATGTAGGTTCCACGGTGTGCGCGGGCGCATCCGCTCGCGGTTTGCCGAGCATGGTGAGTTTGCCAAGCAGTAAGACTGTAACACCAAATAAAGTATTGTCAACAAAAAGTTCGACGGGTCAAATTATATAGACATTTGACGTAATCACCCAACGAACATTTTACAGGTCGCCTCAACGTGCTGATTCTAACTTTTGTTTCTATAAGCTGGTCGTAAACACGTCGTTAGTGACGTCCGCCAGCAAAGTTAAACTCGGAACCGGGAACACCCAAAACTTCCGATTTTTTTTTAAATGTTATTGGAGCTATTTTAGATTATATTTTTAATAGAATTAATATACGTAGGTTAGTATAGGTTTGAGTAATAAAGAATATAAAAATAAAGGCATCAAACCATGGCATTCGGAATTAGATCTTGGAAGATATGTAATGTACCCCTCAAAGCCTCTAATCTACTGGGTAAAACCATATTGCCATAGACGTGTTATCGTATTGTCACCGTTACGAAAGCTCTTATTCACTTGACAGTAATGGCGTTCAAAACAATAACAAGAATAAAGGCAATATGGTAATATTATTATGGTTTTACCGAGTGATGATAAGTAGTAAACTTAGATGCAGGTTCTTGTTACGTCGTCTATGATATAACACCAAGGGTTTTTTTAGGGAAGGTATTGAAATAAAAACAAATGAATTCTGCTAATATTATAAAAGTGGACGGATTTGGATGAAATTTAAAATTAAGATAGCTTATACCCTGGATTCACATATAGGCTACTTTCATCCCGGAAAATAAAAAAATCGAAATACACACGGACCAAATATCCCATTCGAATTCGTCATCCATTCACTAAAAATATAATATGTAAAGATAATAAATAATTTACTAGGGCAAATTCATAATCCGTAAATTATTAAAACAAAGCAGAGAGAAAACTCAACTGGTATAGTTGGTTCCAGTTTAAATGACGAAAATGCACTTAAAACCAACCTTTAAAAACATCTATTGTTCAATTGTTATCATCAAGTAGGGTTGTAAAACAATTACGCAGGTGTGTCGGTACGGCCAAAGTATACTGTGAACAAACAATCTTGATAGTTTTGATGTTGTTTGTCTGTATTTTACCGCACGACGTGCGTTTCTAAAATAATAATTAAATACTGTGTCAATATCACTTTGTACAATTTTTGAATAGTATTAAAAATAAATTTTTACCTGAGTGCGATTACGCACTGTACCTAATTGTATTTGGAAAACAATACACCCTACATAAATGTGTCTGGTTCAGGTAAAACCCACTAATCCTAACGTCGATTGTTTTTTGTGTATTATAATATTTTTTAATGAATGTTAGCCATAAGAATATGCGAAGAATATGATTTATTATGTATCAATAATGACAACTTAAAATTATATTGAATGTTACATATAGGAATATTAATTAAGTATATTTTTGAATTACAATATAGATGGCTTAAAAAATCTTTTATTCAATGACCAAGAAGGGTTGAGCTACTCCAAGGCTCGTGCCACACTTCGGTCGTCCCTTTGTTATCTTTTCCTTTCATATTTAGCAACAAAAGAAGTTGTAAAATCCCGCGTTAAGTGCCTTTTCGTCATTTAAACTGGAACCAACTATATGAATAAATCCTAACGAACCCATTCAAATGTTTAAATTTGCTCAATACCTGCGCCGGAGCATGACGCGTGCGCCGATTGTAATCGATTTCAGAACAGCATTAACGGTCGCGTGCACGTGACTCACCCGGGCTTCCCCGCGCAGGTAAACAAACTAAACACTGCTCGCGGCGGCGGCGCGCTGTGTCCACAGAGTCAACACTCTCTGCGCGGCGCGAGGGGCGCGGCCGCACGATGCGAGTGCGGAGTTGGTGCCATGCGAGTTACTGGCATACTCACTAGTTGGTCGTCAGTGCGGGTTAGACAAGCAGTGTCAAAAAATGGTCAGATGCGAGGGTTTGGTCTTTGTAGCGACCCAGTTACATAGTTATATACGATAGCTATGGACGGGCTGTTCAGTACTCCTGTGCCCAGAGGACAGTGTAGTTGGTTTTTGGAAATAAAATAAATCAATAATGTTTTAGAGTAGAAAATTAGATCGGATGAAGTCAAGTCTAATTTTAACACAGGTTTCAAAAACTTCGGGCATTAAAGTTATACAACTACGCCTCTAGTTGATAACTTTTGTCTTTTCTTAGAAAAACTGCTGTGACGTACAGACAGACAGATATCGAAGTATCACCATAAAGGGTTCCTTGTTTTCAAATATGGCATGGAACTTTAAATTTGCGGAACTTGACTGCTCACTTACTCTTCTTCTTCTTAAGCTAGGAAAAAGACATTCACTCGCTACTCGGTTTTCTCTATCAAGCGATATAGGCATATTAGGCATACGGATTGTGAGCCGCTTGTACGACTCGCTGTTACATGACGCTGGAACGACGAGCGGCGAGTAAACAACAGTAGCTGTCCATTGCCAGGAGAGCTACTCGCACTGTGTATGCTGAGGCTTAAGATTTTATTTCGCACAAGCTTATTTGAATATAGACTAGGTTTAAGTAAGCGCTATTTATGTAATATTATAAAATTGTTTAAAAAGAAGGACGATTGGATATTTTTTTGCATGAAATTTAAAAGGAGGTTACTGTATTGCTTTTGACTTTTAAGTATGCTTGTTTACATTTTTTGTTTGTAGCAGTGAATCACGCCAACTGGTTTTGATAAAAGAGATGATTTAAGAATCGTTCCAATGCTGTAACGAAAAGGATTTACTAATATCGTTGCTAACAATGCGTCAAACGTATCTAACCCTCTCTATGCACCTAGTTAAGAACACATTGTCGCTAACTAAATATATATACTAACTTAGTCATAAGAAAAAAACTAACAAAATGTGGATCTAGTTGTCTGAATAAATAAATTATTATTATTATTATTATTATTATGCTTGTAATTTAAACGTGCCATATCATATTGAGCCCATAGACAAGTTTATTGGTGACCGTACGGTAGGGTTGCCATACGTCCCGGTACGCCGGGACATGTCCCGGTTTGAAGCATGGTGTCCCGGCGTCCCGGCCGATAAGCAAATTGTCCCGGTTTAAAAATCATAGTTATTTTATGGAGGGCTGACCTTGGTTAACAGTAATATACCCACAATAAACGCGACTAACTAGCTAGGCTAATCGTACGTGGATAAACGACGTAAGCGCTGACACTTGTCCGTTCACGTTTCACGAAAATACGTTCGGGATAGCGGGCTCTCTGCGTTGACAGATCAAGAGCGCATCGGCATACTACCAAGCCCACTATAGAGAACACTGTCGCACACTGTCACGTACACTACCGGGCGCTGATAAATGAGGATATTATATTTGATGATTATATTTTGTGTTAATTTAAAAAATAACAATGCCACGCATAGATGAGAATGTTATACTTATTTATTTTGTTGATTATATTTTGTGTTTATCAAAAAAATTACATTGTGATAATTTTATGTTTGTTGATTACATAGTGTGCTAATTAAAAAAATGTTGACGGATACTTAATACTTTAATTTAATGTTGATTTCGTACAAATTATATTTTTTTATCAATATTTTGTAAAATTATCAGAATTAACACATTCAGCGGCAGCGGATGCTACACGCTGATCTCGTAGCCGAGAACGTGCATTTTCGACTTTGTAGCGAAAAGTGCCAACGAACAGAAAACCTGACTGGCATGGCGGGTCGATGCCATTGATTGGCTGTATTCAAGTTATTTTGTGTTTAGGCAAGGACTTAACCTTAAAAGCTTAATAATAAATCCTTTTTTCTACCTTTACTAGTTTTTCTTTAAATGTCCCGGTCTGAGTCCCCACACTTATGGCAACCCTACCGTACGGTAACATAATCCGTACGTTTACTGATGATAATAAAAGCGTGAGTTTATGTATGTATGTATGTATGTATTTATGTTTACTGATGGATATTGTGCAAAGTTTAAAACTAGGAAAATTCCAACCTGATGACCAGTCGGCCACCCGAAAACAAACCAATAAACTACATCACGTTGTTATTGTCGCCGAGAGCTTTCATTACTAACTGTATGACTCGGCTTGAGCTGTTTGTCCCCAAATGCCAAATGCATGATCCAATACAAGAGAGGAGCAACAGAGAGAACCTTGAACCTCGACAGTCCAGGGTAGTGATTCTCTGAACGACGGTCGGACGGACGGACGAGAGAATGTCCAAGCGGCGAGTTTAAGTAGTCCCGTCAGTGCGAACAAAACATATTTTAACGCGTGCATTTTGAATTTAGCAGCATGGTTTCTGCCGATGGATCGAACGTATAAGACTGCTTAATTGAAAATGCACGCGCTAAAATGTGTTTTGTTCGCTCTGACGGGACTACCTAAACTCGCCGCTGCGAATTCGCTTGTTCGTCCGCCCGTCCGTTGTTTTTGAGAGAATCACTACCCTGGGGTGTTATTCTCTCAAAATAACGGACGGGCTGTCATTCTCTCCACTACCCTGGGGTGTTATTCTCTCAAAAACAAACAACGGACTTAAACTGGACGAATACGGTTCAAACCACTATATAACGATGAATCACACACTAAATTGTAAGATAAGAAAAGTAATTGACGTCATGAACTTTTTTAATGTGCGTTCAGAAATAAATCATACTTAGGTAGGTATAGAGGTTTGTTTCAAAACCATACCTACATATTTTTTAACTTTAATAGATTATTACTCACTGCGACAAAAAAAGAACGCTACGCCCCGGTTTGGACCGGTAGTTGGAATGACGTCATTGTTTGCAACCGAGTTACGTAGCACTAGCTGTCACGTAGAAAAGAACATGTGGTGTTTAACATACCAAAACAGGGGACCTAATATATTTGCGTTTATCGCGTGACAAAGTTTGGATAAGGCATCCATCACCTTCTGACACGTAAATAAGTACGAGAGTGACGGATGCTTTGTCCACATCTGACGCGCGGTATAAACACAGCCATACTAGGCTCGTAGGACCACGCTGTTCTGTCACCTCGGTGTTAGTTTTAAGTTTTATATTGTAGAGGCCCTAGTTGCTCGAAATAAAAAAATATTATTCTTGAGCTTTTTATCTAAAAAATTACCAGAAATTTGTTTATTCAATAACAAACCTCTAAAACCTTTTTTTCTCAGATCATCTTAAAGAAAAATCTATTGTCAATTATATGCGAGCACCGATCCCTCACGTGAATTAACCAGTGAGTGTAGCGGGCCGGAGGACTCCGCGAGAGGGCGCCAGCGCCGGCGCACGCTCTACGCCGTAGCACCGCTACGCCGCTACGACCCATTAAGACACGGTTCCCAACTTAATGGAGATCGCAGGGCTTTCCTTTAAATCTAGTGTTGTAGATTTATTTGAATACGATATAATATGCATATAAATGTTTGTGACTGTAAAAAAGATACATTTTGTGAACTTTCTTAAACCCTCGGATAGGCTTTGCCATGGTACTTATTTTTATTATCGTTCCCTACTTACAAATTGTACCTTTGTAAAAATCCGTGTTATGCCTAAACTTACTTATATAAACGTTGATACAACGCTGGTACACGTTACATCAATTTACGAATTAAAAACGAAAAGGCCGACTTAAGCAAAATAACATGTGACGTAGGATATTGTCATTCTTATCTCACGAATAGATCTCAACTTGTAACAGTGTATGGGTTTGAATTTGTACCAATTAAAGTGTGTTTTGGTATTCCCCAGGGGACTACTTGGGACCTGTTCTTTTCCTACCCCCTTACTAATAAACGTTGAGTAGCAGTGGTATAGCTATACAATGTTTTGTCCTTATCTGTCAAATTCAAATGTTACAATGACAGATAAGGACAAAACATTGTATAGCTATACCACCGTTGCTCAACGTTTATTAGTAAGGGGGTTAATATTTATTAATTACATCTTATCCCTCACCTGCGGCTGCTTAGCCTATGCTGATAACAAAAAGCTAAGTATATCAGAAAATAAAAACCACTGATCACTGTCATAGACTGCAGTCAAAACCGCAGTGTTCGCATTGTTGTGTACCGGTTTGGGGATAAGACAGCCGGTGAAATAACTAGTATAGAGGCATTCCATCTTAGTCCTCAGGGTTGGCAACGCATTTGCAGTCGTAGGATTGCATTGCAGTCTTGTGAATGCGAATATCTATGGGACACAGTTTCCACTTACCATCAGGTGGCCTGTGTGCTCGATTGTCTTCTCTATGCCATAAAAAAAATACAGCTATGTATTCAAATGTAGGAAAATGCCACGTAATTACTTTTTCGATGAAAAAATAACGGTATAATTACCGTTCAAAAGATGCCTGTTTAAATAGGGTCACCGTCGTTAAGGATCTAGGTGTGTGTCCTTTGACACTACTCTTTCTTTTCGTACTCATTACGATACCATCATACCGAAGGCCAATAAAGTACTGATATTTAGAATTGTCGATTTCAATTTATACATCCTAAAAACAAACTTTAAGCAAGGTTGAGCTTAAAAGCAGGCTTGAAATCCACTTCAAGACAGTTTAATCACTTTTTTTTTGCTAGCCTAGGTATGTATATTTATTTATTTATTTATTTATTTGATAAAGACGTTTACATGACATTACAGTTTAACCAATGCGTCACTAAACTTAGATTAACAATTAAGGATTAAAAATTCACAACAATAGGTAACAAATCAAATTGGAATAGTTGAACACCTAGCATCCTTCGCCTCACAGAATCTCAAGCATTCACTACACACTGCCGCCCATAGCCACGCAAACAAGTCGCACTCGGGTGTCGAAGCCAGGAGCGCATTGAGCTGTGCGCAGGCGCGGGGCAGCGGCGAGTTCCTGCACGACACGGTGCGCGCCGGCGGCACGGCCAGCAGGTCGCGTCGTCGTGGTCTGAGGGCGATCCTAGGGACATCCGGAACAAGCAGTCTCACGAAACGCTCAACAGGTTCGGGGCAGTCCGACTCACCACGCAAGGCTCGACATGCCGTGGTCATGAGTCGACAATTCCGCCTTACCTCCAAGGAGTTGTACCCAAGAGAGCCAAGAAGATACTTTGTTGGGTACAAACTACAAATAAGGGTAGACTCCAAATGATTTTTTATAAAGGAATCTCAAAAACGCCTTCTGAACCTTCTCAAGCATTAAGGCATACGTCGATTCGTAGGGGTTCCATACGATCGACGAATTGTCTAGCTTACTCCTTACTAAGGCATTATAAACCATTTTTATGGCCACTGGGTCATGAAAATGGCGAAGATTTCGGATAACGAAACCCAGTATATGAGCGTCCCACTGCTGGAAAAAGGCCTCTCGCCCTCTCCATAATTCCCTATTTGGTGTCGAGCCAGTTGCAGCGGAATGCATCCATTTCATCCATCCATCTCCAAATTCAATTATCAGCTTTTTAATAGTTTTTTTTTTAAGTTATCCGTGAATTAGTCTATGACATTAAAATATTTTAGTTTATCTTGAGGAATTTGGAACTAAAATACTTCAACGAGCACAACGTAATATGGTGTCGTTATATTTTACCTTGTTTTCATTTGCTCTAAAGACAGAGACAAAACAGCGAGATAGAGAGTCGAATAAAGGCGACCCGATGACATCAGCTGATGACCTTTATATTCCTCCTCGTTACCCTTGGCTGTCCTTGTCACGGACGGTCTATACATTGCCATTATAAACATTGCCTGTATACTCTATCGACAGATACCTTTTATGTTTTACTTCAATAGTTTTGTCACTAAGTATTTTTATATAAATCAGGGCTGCTTTTATTTGACATGTTTTTTATGATATAAGCCGCGATTCCCTTTAAAAAAAAGATAAAAGATGTTTATTCAGTAAGTAGGCAGCACGGGCACTTTTAAACGTCAAAAATCTACCAGCAGCGCTTCGCAAGAGACCACTGCTGAGAAGAAACGCCGCAAGAAACTCAACAGTTACTTAGTCGTTTTTTAAATAGGTATATAATTATAACACTTAACAGACCACTATATAAAACAATGAATCTTACATACGATAAGAAATAATTGTATTCACGCGTAGTTGAACACGTAAATGTGTCAAAACTCTGAATTTTCTCCAGAACTAATTAATAGTAATAGAAAAATACATATAAAAATTATACTTAATTATGATGGTGTAAGACAACTACATAAAAAGTTTCGATACATTCTCATACATAAACTGTGTCCCCTAGACAATATACAACGTTTCCATAATTATATCTTATTACTAAGTTATTATTAAGTTATTTGGGTGTTTAGTTTAGGCCAAGCAATCACGATCGACGTTTTATCTGATAGATAGTCCTCAACCCTATAGTAAGCTTTAGACATCAGCGACTTTTTCAAGTAGGTAAGTTTTAAGTACTGAAATGGTAACTTTAAAACTTCGTCAGGTAATTTATTATAGAAATGGATGAATTGACCTACACATGATTTAAAAACCTTTAATCTGCCCCAACATAGTATTTGAACGTAATCGCGAATGTCGAATCAACGTTTGTCTATTATATTCTATTCTATAATCGCAGTTTAAAATAGGCACGATTAAGAAGCCTTTTGTTATAAACATAATTATTAAAACCTATATTTATATATGTTAACTCTAGCTACATATTAAACTATCTCCCCCCTTATACGTATATGTATGTAGAGCGATGGAAATGCAGTTTTCGTTGACGAGGATGGCGGGAAAACCGGAGGCATTGCATAATAATGCTTCATAGGTGTTACGACACCTACGACAGCGGCGATTCCCAAAGTGTGTTTCGCGGAACCTAAGCTTTCCGTGAAAAATGACAAGGGCATCGAAAAATCTACAACTGAGATAAAAAAATCTTTAACGTTACCTAACGAAAGTATTTGTTGATCTTGGGTTCCATAAAATAAAACCGTTTTGGTGAAGGTTCCGCTTCCGTACAAGATTGGGACCTCCTGAGTTAGGCTGATACCGTCACACTCAGAGATGTCAATTAAATTTAATGCTTATTTAGTGACATGTCTTATGTTCTATTACTATAGCAAAGAAAGCGGCAGTTAGTGTGCAATTTACCTTTGTTACTGACGGTTCTGATCGATCCATTTTCTTTTATTCCGTCTTTAATATGGGAGTACAAACCTAAAACCATTTGTTTTTTTACACGTGCGGCATCTCCGACCGTTTGTTTCATTTCCCTATTCGCGTGAGTATTCGGCAGGAATTAGGTGGTATAGCGCAAATAATTATAAGGGTACCTATTTAAGGTTAAATAATATACCTTTAAATTTTTCTTTAAGGTTTTTTATTTATCCTATTTTGACGTCAAAACATTCTGGTTTAGCACATCTTGCTTCTATATTGTAAGCGTGTTGTTCACGTTATGGTAGCTCTTATTTAATTGACAGTAAGAGCTAACATGGAGAAGTAAAATCGACTAAAATTAAAATAGAGTCCAATGTCAAGTTTATTGGCGTAACTAATTTATGACAAATTTTATGATGCAATAACTTTAAGACCGCACCGCACGACCAGCTCTGTGCCACGAGATGTAAATATTGTCAAGGCCGTCCATCGCGTGAACATTTGAAGCTAGGACGGCGGTCGAGGTGTCCAAAGAAAGCTCTTACGTAGTCCAAATAAGACCTGCTAGGATGGCTTAAATATCCAAATACAATTCTCTAACCTTGCAAACAAAATTATTAAGTCTAAAAGCAAAAATATTGCTGTCCTACCTTACAATTTGCACTACACCTGAACATGCTGACTCACTATCACTATTTAAAAAAACAATTATACACTAATATAATATGTTTCTTAAGTATCATCGTAAAATGACTCACCACAAAAAAAACTGACTCGGTAACTGGTCCTCTATTCTAAACGGTAAACCAATATTGCTTTTGTCATGTTATCAAATCGTCAACGTTATATAATAACTGTTATCCACTTGACAGTAATGGTGGATGAATTATAAACAATACCACGTCAAGTGTTTTACCTCAGATAATAGAGGCTTTGTTTCACAATATATTTTATTGATCTGAGTAGGTGCAAAAATTTGTGCGGAGCAAAAACCCGCGCACGCGCCGTCAAACGAGTTTCGCGGGAAACTTTAGCGAGTTTCCTCAACGCGTGGCGGCGCCGGCGTCACTGGGAGCCGGCGCGGTGAGAAACTTCCTTAATTTCCCTCATGAATGAACCCATTCATGCTTCCGCACCGTGAGAGGTAAACGCTCGCGTTATCCTTCGGCCTTCGGCCTTCCTCGAGACATTAGACCGCTGGGTCTGTCCGTCTGACCCACGCTCGTGCGGGTTTTTATCGATAACTTTGTAATTTTTCCCAGTATCGTCTGATTATAATATAACACGTATGCCGATTGTAGTGGCACGCGACTGACTAAGCGGGAAATCTCGACAGTAATCGAAATGTTATGAAATTGAATGCAATCAGAGCCGGCCTTGAGATTATCTCAAGATGATGTTACAAACGCAATACTTGATTGCAGAATTTACCCATTATTCACAACATAGCTAACATGCAGGTACCACTGTGTTAAAGTTAACAATAACAATGGGCATAGACTGAAAAGGAACCTCTAGTTTTTAGTGACAAATATTTAAAATACCATTTTAAGTAACTTCGTCTTTTTGGTATCGCAATCTTTTTTTTCCTTCACAGTAAATATTTAACGACGTTATGCCCGTGAAAGCCTTTTGGTTCTAAAACTTCAAGGTCAAACCAATATCAAATACGTAGTTCATAATTCTTGCAAATAAACAAAAACAAACGACACAACTTACAAACTTACTTAAGACCACTAATCTAACAAACCGCTACCAGTGGGCATTAGGAACAATGCCAAATACTGGTACTGTTCCTAATGCCCACGTTGAATGGCAATGCTTAATCTTTTTGCCAATTACAGGCTAGAATTTTGGTCAATATCAAAGACAGATAAATTAACAAATATTTATTTGACAAAATCATAATTTAAAAACCTGACAGTTAAATTTGTTTGGGCAAGCCTTGGGTAATAGATTTCGAATACAGAATTTCCGTAAAAAAAACCAGTTTAAAATCCCGAAGAATGCGTTGGGCTTACCGGTTTACATTAATTTGTCAGATTTACTTATTTCCGATATGTACCTACATGTCATAAATGGCAATTTATATTTGTTTGACCTTTTAATAGTTTTGAACGCAAAAGAAAACTATTGCATAGTAATATTAGCTATGAAAGAAAGTAGACAGTCATTGCAAGGCGTATTGGATGAAATTAGTTTTTATAATGGCCTAAGTAGGTATTATCTATTAGATATCTTCCAATAAAAAATAAAAAAAATATATATAAGGGAAATGTGACTCCAATGTACTATTACTTAAAATACGTTTTTCTATTAAAATAAATAAATGCTATGGAAATTAATTCCAGCCTCCGGAACAAGTACAGTCAAAGACATAAGTCGCTAAACAAAATAAAGCTACGAAATTAACTGTACACGAGAACTCCCCATGTGTTAATATACAAAGGTATGTTCAAAACTCCTTGTTCGTCGTGAAAGTTCAAAAGTCCCTAAACACTACCATAACTTAATTAACGCCAAAAGTCGCTGGACACTTAAACTCGATGAAATAATCCAAAAGTCACTGTACGCTAAAATTCCACGAAGAAGTCAAAAATTAGCTGAACGTTATTTCAAAACTTTGATATTTATACTTAATATATTATTATGTTACCTATTTTAAAAATGCTTTTTATTACCGCAATGTGTGTATGAATGTCGGTGTCCAATATAAAGCGTTTAGCTCAGTAGCAGTTCCAGCCCTTTCATTCGCTGCGTGGCGCTACCAGAAGTGACAGAGCCAGTGATGGGTAACTTTTGTGAAGTTGTCTATTGTAGTTTTAGCCCACCTTGACCTCATATTTCTGTACTCTCTATCTGAGACCCCTTGTTTTAATAATCAGGTTATTATTATGACATTGCAATGCAGTTCATTTACGGCGAGCGTAAAGAAGAGAGCAATAGCAGTGTTATATAGCTGTCCTTTTCTCTCAATAGGTATTAGATCTTTCATAATAACTAGCTGACAAATTTTATGACATGTGAAATTTAAATTACGAATCAATTATTTAAGAAAATAAAGGCCATTTGTGGCAGAGGAAAAGAGGCAAGGAGTATAGATTACGCCTGCAATAGACGTAGAAATAACTTCGTATATATATATATATATATATATAATAATATACTCGTACAAGTAGAAAATCAACACTTTAGTCAAGTACCTACTATTTCTACTAACTAGAGTTTAATTAAAAAGTCATTGTGATATATCAAGTGATGTGATAACGATAACAATGATAATCAAAACAGACGGTAGACCATCAGCCAAGTTGAAAAAGAGTCAGTGTCAGCCTAAACGGGCATTATATATTTTACATAATTATTCCGACCTAATTAAAATTAAAACTTTATTCAATCCAATGTTTTGCCAACACGAGTATTATGCGAATAAGTTAAAAAAAATGGCACTACAATGACTTCATTCCCAAAACGAAAGACCGAAACCATTGGCACTCTTATCTATGACTCAACTCGGCACTGTCTGTTCAGCAACATATGAAACTTTATAGTGTGCAGGTGTTTTGTAAGTATGTGTTATTGGACTTTCGTTCCCATCAATGATAATCTAATTATGTAGATTTATAAAGTACAGCAACTTTTGATAAAATATTGTTCACTAACATTTGACATTCTGCAATGTTCACATAGATTTGATCAACAATTTGTTCAGCGACATATGGAACTTTACATTGTGCAGGTGTTTTGAAAATTTGGATCTGTTCATCAATTTATGTCTTCGACTGTACACGTGAAGGCAGGGTCGTGTGGTCACCAGGCTAACCGACTTCCTCGTCAAATGTCGTCATCAATTATTTTTCTCAGAACGTTTTCCTTTCTCTTGTACTTTTAGGGTTAACAGAATCAGTAACAGCACCGTTTAACCGAACGGCCTAACAAGGATCTTGTTTGTTTACATATTTATAACGCCCAATGCTAAAACGTAATAAAGTAACATAAAAACTTAATGTATTTTTGAACTGTAATGCATTACCGTTAAGGTTCCCAGTGTAACGCAGGTGGTTACAGGTGGCATTGCGCGTGCGCCGCGGAACCGGTGGTCGGCGCGCGGCCACTCCCGCGCCGGCGCGGCGTCGCGCCACCTCGCGCCACTCGCGCCACCTCCCCCGCTCCTACGACTCTTACAACACCCATATTTTGATTAACTAGGGCAGAGTTCTGCCGTTTTAAGCAAAAACGCAGTAACTAAGATAAACCTCATGTAGTAATATCAACCTTGTTACTAACGACATAGAATTGATTCTGCTTTGGTGATTAAATTTAAGATACTGCTTATTGGCTTAGGAGGGCAGAGTTAATGGTCAGTTAAAGAAGGTAATGAAGGTAGTGAGTGGCGTGTGTAATTAGCATGTCTCTTGCACCAACTTGGCTCGTTCCTCACTGCGAGGGATGCTTAAAGAAAATCTGATACTCTTCACTCATTTGTTTGACACTGGCAAGTTATGCACCGATCTAATGGCAGGTTATTTGCTAACCCCTCACTAATAAACGTTGAGTAACGTTGGTAAAGCTATACAATATTTTGTCCTTATCTGTCATTGTGACATTTGAATTTGACAGATAAGGATAAAACATTGTATAGGTTACTCAACGTTACTCAACGTTTATTAGTAAGGGGGTAAGAGACTTAGCAATGGAACTCACTCGACGTGGTTTTCATGTTATGAATTATTTATTCCCTGTTTTACTAATATTATAAATGCGATATAATATGTTTGTTACTAATCACAGATCACAATATGAATGAAATTTGGCACAAAAGAACATTATAGTCTGTAACAGCAAATATGTTTTTTGACGACGCGATAGCCTAGTTGGTAGTGACCCTGCCTACGAAGCTAGAGGTCCTGGGCTCAAACCCCGGTAAGGGCAGATATTTGTGTGATGAGCGCAAATATTTGTTCCTGAGTCATGGATGTTTTCTATGTACCTACTTATTTATTTCTCTATATAAGTATTTATATCGTTGTCTAGTACCCATAGTACAAGCCTAGAGCTTAGTTTGGGACTAGGTCAATTGGTGTGACATAGTCCCCTGATATTATTATTTATTAATTATTATATTCTGGAAAAATGTACAGTTCCCATGGGATGTCAAAATTACGAATTCTACGCGGACGAAATCGCTGGCAGAAGCTAGTGTCTACGAGAGGTGTCCCCGAGAATCCTTAACAACGTTTATCCTAACACATCGTTAGTCCGAATTTTCATTTGCCCTAAACTGGTTTTCAGATGGCCACTTTTTAAGTTTTCCAATTATAGGTATCTGCGGTTTGTTGAGGTTAGGGTTTTATTATAACAACACTATACAGGTTCAAAATTTAGTGGAAATGGCTTTTTGATAAACGAAATGCATGCCTGCATAAATGACGATTAGGAATTCCAACCGTCTACGACGTGCTAAAAATGTAAAACCAAAAGAATCATTTTATTTTAGTCTCAAGTGTTAGCGTTTCTGCGTTTTAACAAGCTACAGTTTTCATTTGATTTCGCTGCAATTAAAAGATGGTGGAAAAGTATTGAAGATGAGGAAGTCCGGTTGCCGCCGAGTGCGGATGTTCACGAAAACGAAACTCGAATAATTATTCGTGAAAACCAACGAATTACAAATGCGATTTCACACAGAAGGATTAAAGGCTTAACCAAAAAGTTAAATTAAACTTTAAGGTTTCCGCCTCAATTTTAAATCTAAATTTCACTACGAGATAGCGATTGACCGAATGATAGTTAAACACTTTTAAAACGACAAAAAGGTAACTCGACTTTATCAATCTCTCCATAGCCAACCGTATACTTCTCGATCTATTTTAGCCATTGACGTAAATTCAGCGTTGTGTAAGATTTCTGTCATTAATTAATTTCTACTAATTAACGAATTCTCAATCGAATTTCTGGCACCTGAGCCGTGACGCGCACGCAGCGGTAACGGATGCGCTGCAGGATGCGCGGGCGGTGAAACTGGAGCGGCGCGTGCGCATCTGTGCGCTAACACGGTGCGGTAACCGCCGCCGCACCAGCGAGATCCTATTGCGGGCATAATGTGCAACACGTCGGCCATCTCTAACTTTCCATACGCGACAATCAACAGCAAACATAAGACAACATAGTCAACGCTAAATATTGTACAACCCAAAGAGAGGGTTTCACGCTGAGAGGATATCCAAATGATCTAGGGTCACTGGGACTTCGATAATTTGAATCATTAAATTCGTTCAAATTCTAAAACTCAGATAAGAGAACTTCATCTACTATCTACTGATCTGACTATCTACTGTAAAAGTATGAAACAATTGAAGGCCATTTGTGGGACTTAACCTCAACCTTATGACCTAAATTTGACCAGGAGTTTAATTACTTACTGACTAAGTCTCGTCTAGGATCGCCCTGACACCTACATTAATTACCTTCCTCAACCTTCTCTAGTTGTACTACGTTGGTACACTTGGTACAATGCTTATTGTACAAAATGTACAGTTGCTATTCAAAGAGGAAACGTGGCCTCTTGCCAGTATTTTAGGCACAAACGGGGGCATGTTTTAGATATTTTAATTTAGATTTATTTATCTTTAGTTAAGTACTTTCCTCTTAAGACTGCACCGAGCAAACGTCGAGCGTCCAGTAGCGCCCTCATTACTATTATTGTGTTTTCTAATTAACTAAAGAATTTCCTTTCAATCAGACGATACGTTTTTGTAGCGCAAGTAAAAACACAATTTATGGGATACGTAACAAACTTTAATAGTAATTGAGTAGTCATCTTAACGGGAAAAGGTGGCCACTTTTTTCCTTTAATTTGATAACTCGAAGGTGAATTTTTATTAAACTATGTGATATACCCTTTAAGTTGTGTTCTCATTTATAGTACAAAAATCTACCGACTAATTTCAAGAAAATACTTTTGTTTATTAGAAAACACAATAATAGTAATAGTAAGGAGGGCGCCACTGTACATCCAGCGTACGCTCGGCGCAGTCTTAAAACTTAAAGTAGTTTAATAATCACAGTATTTTTTACTGAAAAACTTATATCAAGTCTCATACTTTACGGTTATAATAAATTGTTATTGTACAATACTCATAATCATAACGTATTTTACAAGTTCTTTATCATAATAAGGAACGTAACGTTGGTGTTTATTGCGCGCAACACCGGCGCCGCGCGTGCGCAGGACGCGCAGACATGGCGGCGCCGCCGCCTCCCGGCCGCCAGTGCCGTTGGAAAACGAGCTCTATCACACTGGAATCTAGACGATATTTCATTGAACGTTAAACTTCAATACGGTGTTAGTTATTACTTTAGAAATAGAGGCTTAGACAAATCGGCATTACAGATTGCGCAAAATTATTCGGATTTCAAGATAATTATATCAATTTTAAATTGTTTATCAAACGAAGAGTTTGTTTACCGTGTAGTTGCCGGCTTAGAATAGTGCCACTCCATGTCTTCCTGTGAAAGTCGTAAAAGACGACTAAGGGATTAAAGGTTTGTTAGTATTGTTAGGCGATGGGCTCGCAACCTGTCACTAATATACACATGGTAAACATCTTAGCCTATTGTGCAAAATGTGGTTATAGGATTGACAAAAAGTTGTTAGAGTTGTTGGTAATTGTGTACCTGCCTGCCCCACACTGGGATGAAGAAGTGACGGTATGTATGTATGTATGTATGTATGTATGTATCAAAATAAGCTTTGGTAAGACATCGTTACATTCGTTAATGCAACGTGAAATAAAGGCTTATTTACGTTAATAACCCAGGGCGTATATTCGTATTGTTTATTGTCAAGTTAACAAGAGCTTTCGTTACGATGACAATACAAGTCAAAAGCAATATGATTTTACACAGTAGAAAAGAGGCCCATTTATTCAACTTACTTTTTTAAAGGTACATCAATTTAACTATGGAGGTATTATAATGACATTGTTAGCTACACTTAATGAATAACCCTGAATGAACCCTGATACCATTCTCTTAAAATTTGTTGATTGTTTTCTCTAAATTGACAGTATTTCTTATGCATGCTAATTAATTAATGTAATTAATTCCATGATGATGACGTGATATTGGCCGCGGATCGTGCTCAGTGGCGTAGAGCAGGAGAGGCTTATGTCCGCCAATTGACCAGTACGAGTATGTATAGGATTATGAAGATGATGATTTATATAATTAAATACAATCATAGTTATTTATGTGACTAGTGCATAATGAGAGGGATATAAGAAAGTGGTTTTATGAAACGAGCCGTAAGACGAGTTTCATAATAAGGTCACACGAGTGTTTTAATGCCTAATTATGCGTACAATTGCATACAATATGTGAGAAACCTGTATCTGTCGATACCCTGTGTCTTAATGTACCTGTATCTTAATATTCGCATTAAATTATAAGTTACCGATACTTTAAAGTGCACATTAAAATGCAACTATAGTTATAACCGATTAATGTTAACATTAAAGTACAAACACAGATACAGGTTATATAGAGCATTTGCTTATCGCTTTTGAAAAAAAATATTAAAAATTATATATTAAATATATTAAAATATATTAAAGTATATAGATATAGATAAAATACTATTAAAAAGAAGCCTATGCCCGTATGTCACTATAAACCTGTTCTTGTATAAATTCGCCGCGAGAGAAATAGGCTGTCTCAAAAAGTTCAAATTATAACTTGATTTTTAAACTTTACTTATCATATAGTTATATTGATTTTCTCATCGTTATCATCGTCATATGACTCTTATTAAATCATTAACCACTAGTGACGTTACAGACTCGCTGCGTCGAGGCAGGGTGACGCTACCACGGTTTTATTCGGGCCAATCATCTTATTAAGATGCAGAAATGATAGGTATACTCGTACACTGAGATATCGCTGAGTTACCGCCGGGAAGCCCGCGCTCGGTGACGCTGGCACTAAATCAATTTAGTAGGAAGATGCGTCTCACCTCGCTCCGTGGGTGGCGAATTACTGATTTTAGGAAATCGATACAGTATTCAAAGATATAACCTTCGAAATTTAAAAATGCCAAGCACGTATGACTATAACGGAATATTAAAGAACTAAATTTGTAAACCGACTGTACTTCTATCACTGAGTCAGTGTCACTATTAGGCACTGGTCCCACCGCGAGCCAGTAAGCTATGAGCTATCGGCTATTTTCTAGCTCAAGAAACGAACAAAAGATAATCGCTTTCGTGTAAATAAAAGAGAGAGATATATATTTATAGTTTATAGCTGGCTGTTCACAGCGCCGGCGAGGACACTCTCCCACCGCCCGGCGAGTAAGCGATAATTCCATATAATGTTTACTAGCCGATTTACTGTCATTAAGTACAAAAAGAAATTCGTCCACAGAGAATTAGTCGTCAAATCGGAAAAAATGCCAAATTGAAATATACCTATTAGGATAGTTTTCCATCCAGAATATTGTCCAAAATAGAATCATGTCCTCTGGTAAAATTGTCCAAAATTAATATAGGCCGACAGGAATAATAACCATTTGTATTTATGTTCACTTGGAAGTATTACCATTTGAAATATGTACAAATGGAAATACGTCCATTTGTATTTACGTCCATATTTATTATTATTTGCAAATACCTTCCCCGTAAACCATGTACGTACATTGACAATCATACTCGTAGATATTACGTCCATTTGTATTTAGGGCCAGTCGGAAATATAACTACATCTCTTTTTGAGGGTAAAACAGCCGGAGTAACTACCGTTACGAGAGACAGTCCGTCTGGCAACTTGGACATAATTCGTTTTGTACTTAAATTTACATTACGGTCTCAAATAAAATTAGACAATATTCACTTTGTGCGTATTAAACTTTGCACATTTTTTATAATGGACATAATTCATTTCAGACTTAATTAATTTTTAACGAAAATAAATTTGGTCATAATTACATTTCATCAGATTTACACTTTGGTCAAAATTCCAAATGGTCAATTCAAGTGGACGAATTTCTTTTTGTACTTAATGACAGTAAATCTACTAGCCGCCCGCTGATTGTCAACTGTTTCTAGTACATAATTTTACTAGTTGATAGCCGAGCTCGCTGATAGTTGGCGGTGGGACCACTGTTTACTAGTTGACCGCCGCGATAAAAGCTATCGACTATAAAACTAGCTCAGCGGTACTCGCACGTAAACACTCCCTTATAGCTCAGCGTCTAAACTAGTAAAACTATACTCGCTTCTCGCCGCTCGCCCACTAGTTTGTAGTTTATAGTTTCACTCGCTTACAGTTTGTAGCCGGCGGTGGGACCAGTGCCTTAAGAGACAAAAGACACACGGTCCTACTCTTCTTCGTTTTTTATTAATGGCGGCCACCGCGATATTCCGCAGTGATTTCGCCAGTGTCGAGTGAGTAGAGTAAAGGTCCTACTCAAGTTTACTACTTATTATTAGACATTGGCAGTTACTAAGACTATCTTACAGTCTCCATCGTTAAACCAGCTCGATAATATGATAGTTTTCGTGTCATGATGAGAATTGCATGAGTAAACCAAACTTCAAGTCAGTCTCAGATGATCAGAAGTCAGGTAAAATCGTCTTTCTTGATTTGTTTACGTTGTGTTAGCTAGTATGATTGTTTCACGATCTGAACATTATACATCTGTAGATACTTTATATTAATGTAAACCTACGAGTATTATCCCTCCCAGAGGAAACCCAGACGCGTTATTTTTTAGGAATGGGATTAAAATAAAGAAGTAAAGTGGAGGGGAACCATTTCTGGTTACAAATACTACGATCAAGGGTTAAGTCATATCATTTTAGTGCACTCATACATACATACATACATACCTTCACGCCAGTCTCCCAATAGGGTAGGCAGAGATTATGGAACGCCAGGTGCACCGATCTAAACATACAATTTTCGCTTCCTCTACATTCATCAATCTCTTCATGCACGTACGGCGGTTTCGGGTGCTTTTGATTTGGCCCTTAATCAGTACATCGCGAATCTGATCACTGTAGGTCCGTCTAGGACGTCCCCTACGGACATCTCCGCTCATTCTCGCTCGCCATATGTCTTTCGTAACTCTTTTTTCATCCATCCTTTCTAAATGACCAAACCACCTTAGCATACCCTTTTCGATTTTAGTCACTACATCTTCTTTCAATCCACATCGTTCTCGGATCTCTAGTGCACTCAGTAACTTTCAAAATCAAAATCATCCTTGAACCTAATGCAAAGGAACTGCATTGTTGCGTTCCGGTGTGGGGATGACAACTGGTGGAATCACTAGCATAAAGGCATTCCAGTTAGTTTTCCTTGCAGTTTTTAGATTGTTGTCTTGCAAATGCAAGTCTAAGGTCCTTACCACCAGCCCCCTATTTCACCATCCCGACAATGACAGGTGACATTTAGGTGTACATGGCGTAGTCTATATGATACCCGGTGATGTAAGAGTGTGTTGTCACCTGTCACGTGTGATTGTCATGATCGTGAAATAGGGGGCAGGTGGGCTCGTGTGGATTCCCCATGTTATAAAAAAACACTGAGTGCTGACCACGAAAAAAGGTTGGAATTTATGGGGTCTTAGTGAAAAAGGGTTTAAGTCCAGCATCTTACTGTGTTTATGCTTTTTTAGTACGAGTGAAGACGACCTACCATCGATTTTACCAAACTTGAATAACACTTAATCCGAGATTAGTCTATACAATAGTTGCCGTGAGGTTGCCGCCTTATAATAGTACCACTCCATGTCTTCCTGTCGTGGTACTGGTACCTGGAAGTCGTAAGAAACAACTAAGGGATTAAAGGATTATGATATTGTTAGACGATGGGCTTGCAAACTGTCACTAATATACACCGGTAAACATCTTAGCCTGTTTGTGCAGAATGTGGTTATAGAATTAACAACTAGTTGTCAGAGTTGTCGGTAAGTAATTCTGTAGCTCTGCCTACCCCACGCTGGGATGAAGGGGTGACGGTATGTAGTCTATACAAATTCGGCGTTTAATCTAGGTATAAGACGTTATTCTCGTTTGGTCGAATCCGCCCTTATACTCTTTTTACACTAGGACCCCAGATTTATAGAGCATGAAACCCGTCTAACTAGGGTGCCGTACCATTATAATTTATTGTTCTCAGAGCTGCTCATCGGTGGGCGTTATTACGTCATCACTTTTTAGTACGTATGTGTTTTTAAACTAATCGTGTGGGATATGAAATGAAAGGGCTTTATGATATGTTTCTAAATAAAACCCCCGGTGACGTGATATAACATCTTGAATAGAGGGTCGTCATTGTTCTAGAAATTGCAAGATTTCCTAGTAAAACTACCCACTTCGATTGTCTCCGATGGTTAATAATAAAGTCAGAAGCTACGTAAACGCCACTTTCGTCACTTCCTCGAACTTTCTACTCGACTGCGCGAAGTCAACACAAACAAAGTTTGATAATAAATGTTTATCTTATTTTATCTTATCCAAAAAAGTGTCATGGTCGTAACATTGTATATTATGTATGTAAGTTTAATATTGATTAAAAAAAACTGTAACTCTTGAAATATTGGACCGATTTTAATTAAATAATTAGGTGTCGTATAATTCAACTCCACTTCCAACTTCACTTTCATTGCCGCCGACCCGCTAGGCGAGTCCATTTTGTATACAAATCAGAGAGCTTGGCAATGAAAGTGTTAAGAACGCGTGTCGTAGGTTATATTAAAATTATAAGGGTGCGTCATACTCGTACTAGTCACCAGCTGGCTCTTAGTTTTTGACTTCTAAATCACTTATACATGTTTGCTATTGATGCAAGATGACGTGCGTCACTTGCGTGAAATCTAATTACAATCCTTACTAAGCTTCCTGATGTGAACTCACAACTAAATACTAATACAGACTTTCATGATAACCTTTAAATATACAGGGTGTAATCTAAGTCGTGAATCAAATGATCACCTCTGTACTTCACCCACGAATATGAACAACTTTCACTATGGGATCAATTCTGAAATCACGAAAAAAAAAAAGCAGCTGTTTCATAGAAATGTTCAATACGTACTCGACCAAAATGTATGAAGCAACTGTTTTTTTTTTTTTGGGTAGGTCTCATAGTGAAAGTAGTTCATATTCGTGGGTAGAACACAGAGGTGATCATTCGATTCACGACTTAGATTTCACCCTGTAAATAACAAAAAATAAGTACAGGTTGGCGGAACGAGTTAAACGTGCGCTCACGTAGAGCTATAATACATATTATATACTGGTAACCATCACCAAGCAGCAGATTTTAAACTAGCATTGGATCTATTTAAATTTAATCAATTGGATAACATACTTTGGTGTGACGATGTCATTGAAATATTTAATAAAGCGCTGCGTGGGCGCATCTTCACTGGAATCTACATCAAACAACACATGCACGCGGAGTGATGTGGCCTGATTCTTAAAAACAATATCAGAGCATAGAACAAGGAACCTTAGACGAAATAACCTGTGTTTCACAAAATAAATGATTAGTGATTACTGATTACTGATTACTGAATAGGGCATTTGCGTTAATTAAGCCGATTGACCTTAAAACGACATTAGAGTTTTATAATTGATTCTACATGATAAAAAGATATATATCAACTTCGAACCGAATAATAACTTGTGCCTGTTGGAACCTCGTCCTTGCCCCACCCACCCCTATCTTTCACATTACCTTTTTATCAATCACATCTTTTCAGTAGATCTCTTGATTCGCAGGAGGGGCTCGGCGGGGTCACCCCCCGCGCCGCGCAAAGCCGCAAGGCCAAAGGTCGGTAAACAACAGAGTCATGCCGACCACTCGGAGGACTACCGGTTCTGCAGGCATTCTTTAATCGCCCTGCCTCGTAATGTCGCTGCGTAAGGGCAGCGCTACAAAGGCGGTCAACGTTCGCCCAGCAACTAGTCTTCAGTTTGGTTAATTCAGCAGAAATATCAAAGTCATAAAAATAGAAATATAAGTGTCTCAAACACGTACATACACTTTTTGTGTTCCATACCCAATAACAGCAAGACCCTTAGTACTAAGCCTACATCGTCCGCTGGTCTGTCCGTCTGATAGCTTGTTAAATAAAAAAACACTGACACACATTTGGCAAAGGAAAAACATTGAAAAAAAAAACATACATACATTACATCACGCCTGTTTCCCAGAGCGGTAGGCAGAGACCACTTCCTTCCACTTGCTAAGATCTTGACAAAAAAGGAATATTTTAACATCATCAGGGTGCAGTGCTCAACTTAGCCAACAAAAGCCGTTAATTAATGAAATGACGTTGCACATACCTACTTACTACAGATGCTTCGTTGAGGATGCCGTTAGCTACGTTTGGCTTAGCAGGGTATCAGTCATAGCTTTTATTGCTTAAAACTATACCACCAACCACCACATATAACCGCTATGTTATTTTAGAACACTATATACAGCGTTACGCGATTAAGTCCTTAAATTGTGTATACATCGTGTTAGTTTAAAACAACGCACATCAGCGTTGGTAAATATTAAGTTCGCTTTGAAATTATTTCTCTTTGGACCTTAGCCTCTCAGCGTTCTCCGACAGCGCAGTTTCAATACCTAGCGCCAATTTAACGCTATGAGTCAGAAAGTATTCCTCGCAATTGTAAGTGGACAAAAAGAAGTCATGCGAGGTCGGTCGGCTCACATGACAGGTGACGTGTCGATTACTATAACTCTGCGGAAACATGACGGGAGGGGGGTTATAATAATGTTTGGTTTGAGCCCATCTTGCTATATCATAATTTGTAGACACTTAAGAACTTCGAGTGAATATTTATGAGCAAGAATGATATTACGGGAAAAAAGCCTATTCCCACCTAGGCTTAAAACTGGAATACAGGCCCTGTTGGCAAGCTGGCACTTTCTAGTTACCTAGACAGCGATTTCAACTGCGGGTCTATAGTTGTCGGCTTCAATAATTTTAAGCGAAGGATAATGTGTAAGTACTGTATGTGTACTGTACTGTACTATATGCGTAAGTCATAAAGTGCTTTTTAAATTAAACTTTCATTATGCGATATAACATTTGTATGGAGTTAGGGGACCATTAATAATAAATAATAAATAATAAATTTTATTGAAGTAAAAAGGATTGTACAAGAAGGCAAATTAACTTAAGCACTTAAAGTAGGTATCTAATAACTATTGCACAATTAATTGTTAAACCCTGATCTCCAAACTAGGCAAAGGCCTGTATCTTGGAAAGCCAGAGAGAGCTATCTGAGTATAGTTTAGAACCAATGAAAGCACTTTGTGTTGTGATAATGAAATTCTCATTAAAAACAAAAAGTATAATAATAATAATAATAATAATATCAGGGGACTATGTCACACCAATTAACCTAGTCCCAAACTAAGCTCTAGGCTTGTACTATGGGTCCTAGACAACGATATAAATACTTATATAGAGAAATATATACTTAAATATATAGAAAACATCCATGACTCAGGAACAAATATTCGCGCTCATCACACAAATATCTGCCCTTACCGGGATTTGAACCCAGGACCTCTAGCTTCGTAGGCAGGGTCACTACCAACTAGGCTATCGCGTCGTCAAGTGAAGAATGAATGAGTGAGTGAAGTATGTATGTTACATTGGGCAGGCGGGACCTTAAAAGTTATAAGGTGTTGCCCAAAACCTTCCAACTGCCCAATGGTCGCCCACCTCCCATACGCGGGGTCTGGGGCAGGAGCTAAGAATTCTTGGCCGTTTAGCAAATGGACTTCAGTGACCTGTCCTATGACGATTTGGCTTCTTAGGTGCAGCCATGCTCTGAGACGTGGAGTTGATCTTGCACCGTCAAAAGGGCCCTTATTATTTCAAACCGACCAGATAACGCGACAGCCCAACGACTGATTGCTGTTCCGGGACTAAATCCATGGATAAGAACCAAGATTTTTGGACTAAAGTGAAATATGCAGAAAGATCCAGCAAGACAACCTGGGTTCAAACCAGCCACAGTATACCTTTACAGCTTTAATTGTTCATTCACTTAAATAGAACCCTGACACTGGAAACCAATGATTCATTGTAACGTTATTTATTTCTGGTGACTTAACGCTATCGCTATGTATGGTGTTCTATGGTGGCTCAACAAATTAACGCACGCACGAGCAGTACGTTTAAGGGAATTATAATTTTGGTCTGTGGGATGGATACCAAGAAGTACCTATTAGAAATCTAACGGCTTACCTTCCCGATTGAAGAAGTGAAGACAGAAAAGTTTTTTTATGCGAAAAAAGCAGAGCAAGCGATGGTAAGTGATCATCGCTACTCATAAACACCCGCAACACCAGAAGAATCGCAAGTGCGCTGTCAGCCTGAAAAGAGTGGGCTCGTTTTATGAAGGCCCCCAAGTCGTATTGGTTCGGAAATACAGACACTTAGACACTTAAGAAGTATACCCATATTGCATGAGTCTTACACGGCGTTGTAACACTGGCTTTAGATAATAGAGATCGTTAGGACAAATTGCAGAGCTCAATTAAAATAATAAAGCAAACTGGTTTAGATTCACTATTGATGGTAATCTGCGCGCGCGCTGTTGCCACGCGCCGAGTTGTAAATGTCACGTTTAGCCGCGCAGTGGCACGGCGGTAGATCACGCGGAGCACGCGGTCTTTGAATGTACTAGTAAAGTCAACACAGCTACTATTTAGAACGGATTTGATGCTCACGCGTCGCGATCCCGTGTGAGGTTGAATACCGGTCTGCTAGTTCTCGCTCACGCATACTTGCGCAAGCGCAAGGACGAAGCGCTTTACCTGTATACAATGTAGAGTGATCTTGGCTGCGGTGAGTCCCCGCACGCGCCGATACTACCTCCAGTTCCCACACTTGCCTGTGACCTCGGGCATGTCTATGCCTTATTTACAACAGATTAAAGTTAAATCTTGCATGTATTGCTCATTATGATTAACATAGCCATTTAAAGTTACTCATTATGAAAAGGTTTTATGTACATGCTCACGATAAGTTCAATTTAAACGTTGTAATCTGTCGAATAGAGAGAAAAATAAATTGAAATGAGAGATTGTTAAAGCCTTTTTGCGAAAATACCCCGCGTTTGTTATGACTATTGTAAAACACCGGCATAATACCACGTTGTAGGGTAATTCAAAGGGTTTTATTAATTATTCGCCACGTAATAAAGACGTGTTTAAGTATTTATAAGTTGCCAATTACAATATTGTCTGACGAGATTTACCCGTTTTACTTTAGCGTATAATATGTGCGACAAATGTAAGTTTATTACGATAGTAGTCTATTACGATGACATAATACTTCAATAATATGGTAGAGGTCGACGTTTTCCCCTTTTTGGACAACGTCGTCCCTGCAAGCTGCCTGGAACCTGGCAGGACATTAAAAATGAGTCATGAGGAGAAATGGGAAACACTGACCCGTTTGATATTAGGTGCCTATTTTGCTTCAATTTGCGTTTATAATGCAGCGAATCACCAAGAGAGGGAAGTCACAGAGTGATTCACGAAAACTGCACAAAAGCCGACTACAACTGCACTAAGGACCGGCATAGACGGACTGCTTGAAGCAGTCAGGACCGACAGCTCCGTGGTTGCGATAGGGCGATCTGCAGTTTTAATGCTCTAGGTTCGTATTAAAAGTGCAGATCAATCAATCAATCAATCAATCAATCATTATTTATTTATCGTATGGCGATTATTACGTCACTGCAATCATTGTTACTATGCTAATCATTTATTGCATATCATATCACATTACAATTCAAGGTGGAACAAACAGGAATAGGTATACATGTGACACCCTGCGAGGGCGCAGCAACACGAGACGGCTAGCTACATTAATATAATGTAACTAATCTATGTCTACGTTACAAATACTTAAAATAATTTTCTCTTTGAACTATACATATGTTATTGCACTTCTTATAACGTAACTAAGTAGTTTTTAGAGCAGTAGAGTAGGATTTAGAAACTTTCATTAAAATAATCGTTTAATATGTAGTAGCATTTATCAATAAGGAATAGTTTTAGTTGTTTAATAAATACAGAAGGTTTTTCTATATTTTTTATAAAATTAGGTAGATGGTTATAAATTTTTATCATCATGTGGTGGGGGCTATCTGTCACCAATTTCATTCTGGAGAAGGGCAATATAAGTTTGTTGATATATCGATCGTTTCTTCTAATATCTGTTTTAGGCGTGTAAAGATGTAAATGTTTAGTTTGTGTTAGATTGTCGAGTAGCGAGCACGGAGCTGTCGGTCCTGACTGCTTCAAGCAGTCCGTCTATACCTGCCCTAAGTCGCCTGCGCAGGATTACTGCCGAAACTACAGTTCTATGTAGACAACTATCAAACGCATTTTCTAGCCTACCCGGCATTAAAGTTTTGACCATAATATGTATAAAGTATACTTGCTAATATCTAGCGATTTAGTTGGTAATGACCCTGCCTACTACGAAGGTTGCGGTCACGGCTTCGAATCCGGGTAATGGCAAATATTTGTGTGATAAAGGCGAGTAATGCAATAAATATTTATTTTATTTTAATTTTATTACTTCTTACGTCTTGGATGTTTTGTTTAAGTATAGATTGCTGCAAACATCATTGAAGGAAATAGGTATAGAAGGAAAGAAAGGCAAAGGACGACCAAGAAGAAATTACTTTGAGCAAATAAAAGAGATGGTTAAGGTTGGGTCGTACCAGAAATTCAAGCAGTTGACGGAGGACCGCAGGGGTAGGCGATTACTCTACCGACAAGAGCCTGGCTCTTAAATAAAGAGAGAGAGAGAGAGAGAAGTAATAAATATAATTAAAAAAACGACAATACCAGCTCAGGTTTTGTGTGAGTCCCTTAAACTAAATAGTCATCAACGCGAAGATCCAGTCGCGCCCCCGACACTTAGACTAATCGAGATCAATTTACGTTTGATAAAACTAATATATATTATTGAGATTTCCAGGCCAATTGAAACATTAGTAACTAATTTAAACACCACACCTAGATATTTGGGGATTTCGTACATCTTCATTAGGTGATTCATCAGCTTAAGAAGTAGGTACTGCGCAACGGACGTACCCCCCGCCGCGGGTCAAGGCCGGAAGCGCTGTCATAGCCAAATTACTCGCTGCACGGCACATCAGTTTTTGTTACGAGTGACGCACAGTACCCTTACCATGAGTTACAATTACCGCACTCGCCAGCGAGTCGAAGGCTCTGTCCCTTGCACTCTATAAGAATAAATGCAAGGTCTGCGAGGGACAGAGCTAGCGAGTACGTTAATTGTAACTCATGGTAAGGGTACTAGAACAAGTATTTTCCCAGGCAGATGTTTCACAGATTACACAGAAAAGTATTGAGCGTTCATTATATTACAAAATAATGCTAATATTATGCAGCACGCGTCCGTGTAAAGGCGGAGTATGTCGACCACAGAATTTAAAATGCTGTATTGCTGTTTTACTTATGTATTTAAAAACAATAAAAAAAAACTATAGTGGGTTTGCGTTTGACCTCAGTTTTACCCGATGTCAAGTGACGACGAGGTCGAGGGTGGCTTACTCACAAAAAAGCCTATTCACTCTTGCCTTGAAAACACCAAGGTTAAACGATATATTTTGGATAAAGCTAGTACATATTGGCGATGGGAGATGCGTTCACTGCGGTGCGGAGCAGTTTTAATGCTCTAGGTTCGTATCGAAAGTGCAGGTTGTGCAATAGCGACCACGGAGCTGTCGGTCGGTCCTGACTGCTTCAAGCAGTCCGTCTATGTATGCCCTAAATGCTGGCGCTTAAGACGGCATTCGAAGAGCGTACAAGTAAGTCGGTCGCGTTGGGTCACTCCACTCAAAACGCAACAAATGCATACGCTAATGGCAGCACATGCAACATGCAAAACCCACGACACCCGCCTGTGCAACGTGCGTTGGTACGAAAATTTGTAACACTAATAACACCGCTCACAAAAAGCCTGGTGTGTCCCGGCTCATAAACTCGTTCCTTGGGATACAATAAAAGTGAGTCGCTACAATAATGGGGTTTTGTTCTAAAATACATCAGTAATGTCAATTAGAAATTACTTATCTACACTTTTAAACAGTGAACTAGATACTTGCTCTCATAAATCATACACAGAACATTCACCGGTGCGTCCTTGAAAATAGATCAAAAGATAAAAAAAAAAAAAAAAAGTTTTCAAAAACCCGCTTAAAGGATGAAAGGATGTTGATGTATTACCCAGTTCTCTTTGAATAGCAACGCGGCGCGCACTGCTTAACGTACGAGTATTTTATCCTTCGCGAGTGTGCTCCCGCGCAGGTCGGCGGGCCTACGTGCCGCGCAGCGCGCATTGACCCGCCCAAAATGATTATAGTCTTTTTGTTCCTGTAGACATGGCCGCGCCGCCGCGTAGGGGACCTACAAGGCATGCCAGCAATGCGCCTGCACTGTTTTTTTTTTATCTTTTTACAAGACTGTGCGTAGCGGCAGTAGCGGCACACTTCATAATTTCAAAGAACGCGGACCTGTTAGAGGAGGTGTTCTTTTTATAGCTTAGTTTTATTTTAATTAAAATACGTTTAGTTTTAATTTTTAATTGTATTATTGATTAATTTTAATTTATGAGTCAAACAATCACATAATATGATCGAAATCGGATAATCCAATCTGGCTCCTGAAATATTACTCTAATTTTAAGAAACGTTTCGTATTACTTGCAAACATACACACTTACATCATACTTACTCGTATACCAAATTGGGTGCGTCAATACTACCTAATCGCTAGGAAGGTGTAAGTTTTTAAACTTTATTTAATATTCCATTTTTCTAACTAGCTTCGTACGGAACCAGTAACTTACCAATGATGGACACTTGATTCTTATTTTGCAGAAGATAAGGGTTATTCATTTGTTTTGCAAAAATCAATTTAGAGTCGTTCGTGATCTTTTTCCTAAATTCAAATTATATGGATTTATGCGTGACACTTCAAAATGTCAAACTTGTACCAACATCACCAAAAATAATATTGTAAAAGGTATCTTGTTAGTCACTTTGTGGGTATACCCAGATGATTTGTAACCGCTGTTAATCATTGAATATGGAGCTGAACAAGACGTGTGAACAGATCTCGGGATTTACTGACAAACACGCGCGTGCGCACAACAAGTGGAGCTGCCAACCACGAAACCAAACAATAAACTGGTCGAGAGCATGTCGGGCCGTGCTCGGTGCGGGATTCCGACGTAAACTACCGGTCTACTCGTATCTCGATAAAACCCGAAAAAAAAGTGTTTTAATTCGTTTTTTATGCTTTGTTAATCGTCTAACATGTAATTTAAAGATAAAGAATTTAACATGTGATACATTCACCTAAATCTGAAAGTTAACTATTACAAACACAATGTTTTTAGTGTGTTATCGAACGGTAAGGGAAGTAAAGAAATATCCCGTGCCTAACATGTATGGCATAAATATTTTTACTGATATTTAGTTATTGGTAGGTATTTATTTCATGCGCGGTAAAAATATATATTTGTGTACAAATGTTCAGTTTTGTGATGCTTACAGTTATTAAAAAGTGACTGTGACATACAGACAGACAACAGACGTAGTTACACAATGGCTACGGAGCCCTTAAAACCAGCTGAGACATATTCCCAATCCCAATATCTCTACGATGCCATGGACACCTGTTTGAACCGCAGCGCAGGAGTCATAATATGTTATACCTACCTATGGTTATTTTTTATACCAATGCCGAACTAAATGATATTGTAGCAAAAGGTTTAAATGTTTTTTCTTATAAGGTCTCTGAAACATAATTATAAACGTACTTAGTTACATTTCAATTTATAAACAGCTTGTAGGAGGAATCTAACATCTTACAAAAAATAAAAAGACTACAGATTGAATATAGATTATTTATTAATTATGTCCTTAGCTAAATTTGCTACATCACTACTCTCGTACCATAAACAAACAAAAATATTGGAAGTATATAAAATTTTAAATTTTATCAAAAAAAAAACGTATAATTTATTCAATAGATTAGATTAGATTAGATTTATTTATTTCATTTTGAAAATTTACATGTCATTTCTAAATTAAAATACCATGAATTCACAAAAAGATCGTCAAAGTGTATAAGAATAACAATAAAAAAAAAAAAAAAATAGTCAAATCAAAATACAATGCGAAATAAAGTTTAACTTACTGAAAAGTGACACAAGCGTTATCTCCAACACTATTCTCACATTAACATAACGTCAATAACCATCAACATAATGTTGTACGGAGTGACGGGCGGCAGGTGACGTCACTGACGCAGCGTCTCGTGCGCGGGGGCTCGCCGCGCGTCATGACGCCGACAAGGCCACGCGGCACCAGGCCTATAAGCTATAATGAGCAAACAGGCTCGCACTTCGGGATTTACACCATGACTCTATAAATAGCGGTCCGAATAAGGAATACCTATATTTGATACTTACCCACGCGTTTACAAAACAAGCATTAGTAAAAAAAAACTCAAAGTCGTCATGAGTGCTAATTTAATATTTAACGTCTAGTCATCTATAAACATCTTCTTTTTATTTATGGTATCACGTGAGTAAGAGTATAAAAGATAAAAAGCAACATTAAGACCCATAAAAACGACCAGCTTTTGCTGGACCATTTCCATATTATTCCCATATATGGTTGCCAACAAACTGCCCGCAGTTTGGCGAAATTTTTTGTATACCTACCACCTAAGTTGTTTTTGAAATAAATAAATAAATAAATAATATCCATAAACTTTTTACTAGGCACGCAGTCATTATCATAATGACATTAATTTACCAAAAGCCTCCATTTTGCGTACTGCTTTACTAAAGTACTTTTTATTTTCGTAGTGCAAACCCTACCCATAGATTACGTAAGTATGTTATCACTTCACTTTAAATTGCAGTAAAAAAAACACTGCATTAGTGTTACACGTGCCTCTTCTCATCTGGTCCCAATAGTTATTGACCACAAGCATTGTAAAGTTCAGCTTCATTAATCACCACTAGGACCTACCGACCGCAGGTCCCTATTCTTACATTTTGCGCAATATTTCGCGATTGAGATATTTATGACAAGAAGTAAAGCCGACGTACAGAAAGAGCAGTGTGATTAGATATACGAGACCCAAAAAATTCGTTACAGGTTAATTTAATACATTGATTTTAGAAAATGAAAATTGTCTTTTATTTCAAGCAACAAGGCCCATAATTACAAATATCTTATCCATGAACCAATAAGTAATGCATAAATGAAAGATGAAAATAATTAAAAACTTCAATCAACAGAAACACTCATTGTGTCGCTTCCCGGATACTATTTTTGCCTGCAATAATGTTTGTTTTCAATTCACGCAGAAATTAATTTTTTTTTTTTTGGGTTCATATCAACCTTGAGGGAAAAGCCCATTCTTAGATACCTACGTTGAACTTAATGTCAAATCAGTGATTAATTTCTGACGCGTCTTGACGTACGGGTGCTATAACAAATCCAAATAGAACACAACGTGTGCCAATTGAACGCTTTAAATCATACATTTTGTCAAAGTCATTTTAGACCGCGTTATTGTTCGGTCGATGTCATCTCTATCGATATGAGAATCGGCTCTACATTTCTAGCTCTTTATTGAAGATTGAATAAACTGATTAAGATGTAAGGACCACTCGATATGTTCCCGTAGCATTCCTGCGGTTTCGACGAGTAGAGACAAATGACGCGGCATTATACTTCCGACATCAATTCTGCCTCTAAGCCAAAAGGCGGTATCTCAAATTCAATAGCCAAAGCAGATTCAACCATTTCGTATTAGTAATAAGGTTGCACTTACTAGAGGAGCTTTGTCTGAGATACCGCCATTTGTCATAACAGGGCAGAATAGGATTACCCTATTCATTACTCATTAGTTCGACCGAACTCTATAACGGTTTTGCTAAGCTGGTTGACAGTTTTCTAAAATGATGACACACGTAGCAACGTGTGCCTCGTACAGTCACGCACGAGATTTAATTTGGTACTCACCTTAGGTCCAATCCAAAGTCAATCTGACATTCTAGAACAATAAGGTTGAGTTGCAAATTACTTGACATCTCTAATGACATTGACGACTTCAAGTATATACATTTTTCTTGAAATGGGTCCCAAATTAACGCTCGTGTGAAAGTTAATAACTAATTCTACGCGACGAAGTCACGTGCAGAAGTTAGTTCCTAATACATATAAACTTTATTCTTGTTCAATAGGTAATTGTATCATAAAATAGAAAATAAATTCATATTTCGTTCGTATGCGGTTTTTTTTTCGGTATAAAGAACACAAACGAGCACACAGGCCACCTGGTGGTAAGTGGTGACCCATAGACATTCGCATTCACAATAATGCAATCCTAAGACTGCAAATGCGTTGCCAACCCTGAGGACTAAGATGGAATGCCTCTATGCTAGTAATTTCACCGGCTGTCTTATCCCCAAACCGGAACATAACAATGCGAACACTGCTGTTTGGCGGTAGGTTAATGGATAAGATGGTGGAAGCGATGCGGACGGACCCTGCACAAGGTCCTACCACCCGCCGGTATTACACTTTGTACGAAAAATCTGTAAAGTTAAATAAATGACAAACACAATTTAATGAATAACTTGTTAAACATTACCATAACAGCTTTGCCCCCGCGACGTCTCGTCTGCCGATGGTAAGAATATTCGCACAGAAGTACAGATATGGCTTACATCACCTTCAAAGGGGAAGTTTTTCAAAATCGCCGAAAGTGGTAGTTTTTTTATCAATCCAACGAACAAAAATAAACGGCTTACATACAAACTTCCACCCTCCGTTTTACCACCTTAGGGGTTTAATTTTGAAATATTATTTGTTAAACAACGACAAAATCCCAAAATCACTGCCCCTTAAAATTTCAAATTCCTTGGCTTGACATTGCCTTTTAAATATGTAGAGATTTACCTAACATTTTTTATAATTTGATGTGGACCAGTGAGCCTCTAATAACAGTTTTTGTTTGACCATAAAATGCAAAAATATGACGTAACAACTTACGCCATTTCTACACGCGTGAGAGACGTGACGGATGATTCACACAGTTATTCGGATGTGCATACGCATACCGCCTGCGCCGCCGCTGCGACCTGCGCACCGCGGGGGGCCCGCCCCTTGAGTGACCTGCGCGGAATGCGCCGCAAACACCCCACACGCTCTCCACGGGCCCTAAATGCATCCGCCCTATGAGCCCTGAAGCCGGTGGGGGTGTCTTAAGAAATACTGTGTAATCTTTACTCAGAACACTTTTTTTGGTAAAAGAATTCCGTTATGGCCGGATTACTAATGGTGATGAAACTTAAACAAGGGCGGCCAAAAAGCTTTCTGGAAGTGTTAAATAAGCCGATACCGCTATTAGCATTCAGATAGATGAGGTATTGAATACGAAAATAACAATGGCGTAACTTAGGAGACAAAAGGTGTCGAGTCAGAGATGCCCGTGTACAGTCCCTCAATGAAAACACATTTGACATAACAAACTTTAAACTGAACAGAGAGTGACCAGCATTATTTAGCTCTTCTGACATCTGACATCTCAAATGACAGGATTGTAAACGTGCTCATTATTATCATTGGATGGCTTTATTTTCTGCTATGGGGATTGAATCGAGTAATAAGGTGTATTTTTAATTTGACGAGGACATATACCTATCTAAAATATTATGTATCTGTAATAGAATTCTACTATGGGCAGAAAATGAAGTTTTTTTTTTAGGGCATGACGAAGGTATACTCCCCGGTGTCTCGGACAGGAGTGGCAGTTGCTGACATCGGGTGGCAGGCGACAGCGAGGATGTACGAGAGAGCCTAGGTATCCACGAGGTCAATACGGAACCTGGTCTCTGGACGGGGGATGTTAAGGTTCCTACACCCTCGTCCTACAGCTCGCGTAGAGTCACTATGGGCACCTGAGTCCCCCTGTTAAGCCGACTTGTTTCTACCTCTTTGATGGTGGTAAACGTCTCTTCGTCCTTGCAGCAGAACTGCTGGCTGGGTGTAGTCATCGGAACGGAACGGCATAGAGAAGGTAAGGCCACCTGATGGTAAGTACGAGGGGCGTTCAATATATTCATGGTACCTATATGTTACAACCTCTTTTAGTAAACATTTTACTACTGGCCATTAAGTGTCATTAACAGTGATTAAAAACCAATAGATATGGAGGCAAAACTTTCATTAGTTTTTCTGCAACTGCTGAAGAAACGTCATCACTATGAACGATTTTACGATGTTAGAAAAATTAGAGCACTGAGCCGTAATAAAGTTCTTAACAAAACAAGGAAAAAGTCAAAAAACTATAAAAGAAGAAATGGATACAGTTTACTGCGAGTCTGCTCGTTCGTTATCGATGATTCAAAAGTAGTCTAGTGAGTTTAAACGACGAAGGACAAGCATTGAAGATGACCCTCGACCGGGCCGGCCTGTTTATGCCACTTCTCTAGAAAATGACGAAAAAGTGGAAAACATTATATTAGAGGATGGTCGGGTCAAAGTAAAATCGATTGCTGAGAGAACCAACCTTTCTGTAGGTACCATACACACTATCATTCATGATCAACGCAACATGTCAAAAGTTAGTGCGAGATGGGTGCCGCGAATGTTGACAACACATCAGAAACAAACGCGAGTTGCATGCTGTTCAGAGTTTATAGAGCTGTGTGGGCAAAATCCAGATGAGATTATTTAAAGGATTGTTACCGGAAATGACACCTGAGTTCATCACTATGACCCAGAGAGTAAGCAAGAATCAATGCAGTGGCATGTTAGAGGCCCATCCCTAAAAGTTCAAGGTCGTCCAGCTGGCAAGGTCATGGCTACAATATTTTGGGATTATAAAGGCATATTGCTCATTGACTATAAAAATAAGGTTGTTAATAAAATATTTCCCAATCTTAAAAAAGATCTGCGCGGAAAGCGGTATAGTGACGATGAAATGGAGTGACTTAACTACAGTGTGAACACTGCTGTGTGGCGGCAGGTACGATGGTGATAACGGCCCGGACGGACCCTCCACCAGGTCCTTATACCACCAAAGCAACACACATGCGATGACGTATTTGATGACCAAACACCCAACTTAGTATGTCATAAGACTATTTTAACGTCCTTTCCTGTCATACTAATACGAATTTCAAGTTTTTACACGTTCATCCGTTGACGTCACGGTATAATAAGTATATTCGTAAAGCTCAATTTGCGCAACGCAGAGTGCTAATAAAGTTGAAAATAGGTCCAGTTTACTCGGTTTTTGCCGAGTGGTTCATGCGCACATGCCATCGAGACTAACCCTGGGGTTTGCCAGCCGGTTAACTTTCACTATCCAGTCAAAAAGCCAGTGAGTATGTTTTTGCGTAACATTGACCTATTGGAGTGCGCTGATGCATAGTGCTTAGAGAAAAAAACCGGGCCAGCGGAACAGGTTTGGCGTCTTATGGCCGTTAGAAATAGAACAAGGCACATATCGGTAGCATCGCTAGCACTGATATAATACAACTAAACTTTTGTCGTATACGTTCGTATTTATCGTACTTTCCTATCAGTTAACCTAGTATTACATATTTTCCAATAAAATACTAGGGTTAGTTTGTAGGTGTATCCCAATTCGTGATTTAAATTTGAATGAACGAATTGACTCCCAAACGAATTTAGACTTTTATAGACAAATACATAGAAAACATCCAAGATCTAGAGCAAATACTTGCCCTCATCACATAAATGTCTGCCCTTTTCAGGATTTGAACCCAGGACCGCTAGCGTCGTAGGCAGGGTCACTACCAACTAAGCCAACGGGTCGTCATTTAAATCGTAACCTTGAAAATTAAAGACTAAAGTATTTATGTACACTGATTAACAGTTATGTGGACCGTTAGGCTTCTCGAGTCATCTAATTTAAGGAAATTGAAAAAACGTCATATGTCACAATAGAGAAAAACCCGCCACCCCCGCTTCCCCCACCGCCCCCGCCGCGAAGCCTGCGCCGGTCAAAAATGCCTTGAATCAGAGGTGTGATGTCAACCGTCTGAAATATTTGGGCAAGTCATGATGACGGTGTTAGACGTTGGCTAACAGTTACGGAATAACTTTTATACATATGGCTACATACATGCACTATTATCCAATAATAATATTGTTCAAGTAGGTATTTACACGCACACACACACACACACACACACACACACACACACACACACACACACACACACACACGCACGCACACACAAACACACAAATATTTAAAGTAATTAAGAAAATTGTGTAACCCTGTACAAATTAAAACTGTTCTTGATACGGAATCGGGTCCTGTGACAGGGTTCCCTAGCACAGGACCCACTGTATTGCTTCTACTTTTGTAAGGTTTCATTTATGCAATACCAGAACTGCTGATTTATAGAAAAACCAGTGCTGGCTTTACGGCTAGCGAATGCTGAGTTGGGACCGTTTCGCAACTGTTTCTCTGTGTCTTTTTTTTGTATCTATGTGGTTTTGTATTGTTGCGAATAAATGTATCTTTATCTCTTTATCTTTATCAATAAACTTTCTTCATTGTCATTTTTAATTCATCAGACATTCGACGAGACGACGCATTTTGCCTTGTTGTGGTGACTGGTGACCTACGAAGCTAGCAGTCCTGGGTTCGATTCTCAGTGTTATGAGTGCGAGTATTTGTTCCTGAGTCTTGGATGTTTTCTATGTATTTAACTAATTATGTATTTCTCTATATTAGTATGTTTATCCTTGTCTAATACCCATAATACACGGCTAGGGCTTAGTTTGGGACCGGCGGGCATATATTGCCTTAGATACGCACTCGCAATCGCAATCGACTTCAAAGTGGAACAATTGTTTTCATTTTGTCAAATGAAAACAGTTGCGATTTCGAGTGCGTTAAGCAATATGCCCGCAGGCCAATTTGTATGAGATTGCCTCCTGACATTCATTTCACTATGCATACATGCACTTGAATTCTAATTAATCCATCAGACATTATCAGATCAGTCGACTGAAATTATCACTAATTTATTCCACTTGTCACTAAGACTGGGTTTGATAAAGATCCGTTATAAGTACCTAATTTCGGTCAGGAATGTCAAAACTTGTATGAAGTTACTAAAATTTGATCTGACATAATTTACTAACGAGCCTTTATAAAACCGTGCCTTCAGTGTATCGCTATCATTATACCGCGGTTATCATAAACTTTATAGACGCGGCAAATAAAAGGTGACACCAGACAAACTAGCATTAAGTCGGCCGGTATTGCCCTGTTAGTTTATCTTATTAAGGTTATCGGAACTCATATTGACTTGACAGTAAGAGTGGCCATATAGTAATATGTCTAAAACAAGATGAGTTTTAAAACAAAACGAAATAAACACCCACGTCAGGTTCACATGCAATAAAATCGTTGCCATTTACACTAAAAATACTAACTAGCATCTTTCTCCAATCAAAACATTATTAAACGGCACCTAATGAGTCACTGTCAACCACATCCATGTGCGCCAGTGAACACGGTCACACATAGCCCAATCAATTATTCCTCAATGAACAAGCCCTCGCTAACTACGAGTATAATACTTATACCCACCGGGGTTCACCCGGCGGCTATCTTCGGCGCAGGCGCAGGATCAAACGACGCTATAATGTGTTGTCAAATGTTTTACATTCCTTTTGTCCGCAGACAAAGGTCGGCTTCCAGCAACTATTTACCGCAATATTCCACGAAACGAATTGTAAAAGAAATCGCTTTTACTACCTTGATGGTCGCACCCGCTAAGCTGCTATAAAGATAACATTCTAACCGTCGCACTTAGTTTAGTTAAGATTGGCTCCAGGATTGCCTGCTTTATTGTAAGAAGCGTTAAAATTAAATTGTTTTATCTACGTTGTAATCAAAATCGTATATTAACCTTGGGTTAGTTCCGGGAGCAGTACTACGAAACTGCGGTAGGCCTTTTTGTTGAACAACGATCGGAATGCATTTCTCAGTAGGTAATCGTTTGACGGGCAGAGTAGTCTTGACGTACGGGTGCTTATAACAAATCCAAATAGAACACAACGTGTGCCAATTGAACGCTTTAAATCATACATTTTGTCAAAGTCATTTTAGACCGCGTTATTGTTCGGTCGATGTCATCTCTATCGATATGAGAATCGGGTCTACATTTCTAGCCCTTTATTGAAGATTGAATAAACTGATTAAGATGTAAGGACCACTCGATATATTTTTTTTTTGGTATAAAGAACACAAACGAGCATACAGGCCACCTGGTGATAAGCGGAAACCCATAGACATTCGCATTCACAAGACTGCAATGCAGTCCTAAGACTGCAAATGCGTTGCCAACCCTGAGGATTAAGATGGAATGCCTCTATGCTACTCATTTCACCGGCTGTCTTATCCCCAAACCGGAACACAACAATGCGAACACTGCTGTTTGGCAGTAGGTAAATGGATAAGATGGTGGTAGCGATCCGGACGGACCCTGCACAAGGTCCTGCCACCCGCCGGTATAACATTTTGTACGAAAACCCTGAAAAGTTAAATAAATGGCAAACACAGTTTAATGAATAACTTGTTAAACATTACCATAACAGCTTTGCACGCGCGACGTCGTCTGCCGATGGTAAAAATATTCGTACAGAAGTACAGATATGGCTTACATCACCTTCAAAGGGGAAGTTTTTCAAAATCGCCGAAAGTGGTAGTTTTTTTTATTAATCTAACGAATAAAAATAAACTGCTTACATACAAACTTCCATCCTCCGTTTTACCACCTTAGGGGTTGAATATCGAAATATTATTTGTTAGACGACGACAACATCCCAAAATCACTGCCCCTTAAAATTTCAAATTCCTTGGCTTGATATTGCCTTTTAAACATGTAGAGATTTACCTAACATTTTTTATAATTGGATGTGGACCAGTGAGCCTCTAATAACAGTTTTTGTTTGACCATACAATGCAAAAATATGACGTAACAACTTACGCCATTTCTACACGCGTGAGAGACGTGACGGATGATTCACACAGTTATTCGGATGTGCATACACATACCGCCTGCGCCGCCGCTGCGACCTGCGCACCGCGGGGGGCCCGCCCCTTGAGTGACCTGCGCGGAATGCGCCGCAAACACCCCACACGCTCTCCACGGGCCCTAAATGCATCCGCCCTATGAGCCCTGAAGCCGGTGGGGGTGTCTTACGAAATACTGTGTAATCTTTACTCAGAACACTTTTTTTGGTAAAAGAATTCCGTTATGGCCGGATTACTAATGGTGATGAAACTTAAACAAGGGCGGCAAAAAAGCTTTCTGGAAGTGTTAAATAAGCCGATACCGCTATTAGCATTCAGATAGATGACGTATTGAATACGAAAATAACAATGGCGTAACTTAGGAGACAAAAGGTGTCGAGTCAGAGATGCCCGTGTACAGTCCCTCAATGAAAACACATTTGACATAACAAACTTTAAACTGAACAGAGAGTGACCAGCATTATTTAGCTCTTCTGACATCTGACATCTCAAATGACAGGATTGTAAACGTGCACATTATTTTCATTGGATGACTTTATTTTCTGCTATGGGGATTGAATCGAGTAATAAGGTGTATTTTTAATTTGACGAGGACATATACCTATCTAAAATATTATGTATCTGTAATAGAATTCTACTATGGGCAGAAAATGTAGTTTTTTTTTTAGGGCATGAGGAAGGTATACTCCCCCGTGTCTCGGACAGGAGTGGCAGTTGCTGACATCGGGTGGCAGGCGACAGCGAGGCTGTACGAGAGAGCCTAGGTATCCACGAGGTCCCTACGGAACCTGGTCTCTGGACGGGGGATGTTAAGGTTCCTACACCCTCGTCCTACAGCTCACGTAGAGTCACTATGGGCACCTGAGTGCCCCTGTTAAGCCGACTTGTTTCTACCTCTTTGATGGTGGTAAACGTCTCTTCGTCCTTGCAGGAGAACTGCTGGCTGGGTGTAGTCATCGGAACGAAACGGAACGGCATAGAGAAGGTAAACTAGCATAACCTGACCTGATGGTAAGTAGACTGTAAAGTCTATCCATCTCCAAACTGTAATCTTATAATCTCAAATACGTTGCCCACCATAAGAACTGCTAGTCATTTTACCGGTTGTCTGACTCTCTATTTATTCAGTAAACTGGCCACATGAGGGCTCTTTTACCTGTCGGTAAAATGGAGTGACTTTGTTACAATGTGAACACTGCTGTGTGGCGGCAGGTACAATAGCGATAGCGGTCCGGACGGACCCTCCATCAGGTCCTTATACCACCAACGCAACACACATGCAATGACGTATTTGATGACTAAACACCTAACTCAGTATGTTATTAGACTATTTTGACGTCTTTTCCTGTCATACTAATACGAATTTCAAGTTTTTACACGTCCACCAACCGTTGACGTCACAGTATAATAAGTATATTCGTAAAGCTCAATTTGCGCAACGCAGAGTGCTAATAAAGTTGAAAATAGGTCCAGTTTACTCGGTTTTTGCCGAGTGGTTCATGCGCACATGCCATCGAGACTAACCCTGGGGTTTGCCAGCCGGTTAACTTTCACTATCCAGTCAAAAAGCCAGTGAGTATGTTTTTGCGTAACATTGACCTATTGGAGTGCGCTGTGCGGAGTGCTTAGAGAAAAAAACCGGGCCAGCGGAACAGGTTTGGCGTCTTATGGCCGTTAGAAATAGAACAAGGCACATATCGGTAGCATCGCTAGCACTGATATAATACAACTAAACTTTTGTCGTATACGTTCGTATTTATCGTACTTTCCTATCAGTTAACCTAGTATTACATATTTTCCAATAAAATACTAGGGTTAGTTTGTAGGTGTATCCCAATTCGTGATTTAAATTTGAATGAACGAATTGACTCCCAAACGAATTTAGACTTTTATAGACAAATACATAGAAAACATCCAAGATCTAGAGCAAATACTTGCCCTCATCACATAAATGTCTGCCCTTTTCAGGATTTGAACCCAGGACCGCTAGCGTCGTAGGCAGGGTCACTACCAACTAAGCCAACGGGTCGTCATTTAAATCGTAACCTTGAAAATTAAAGACTAAAGTATTTATGTACACTGATTAACAGTTATGTGGACCGTTAGGCTTCTCGAGTCATCTAATTTAAGGAAATTGAAAAAACGTCATATGTCACAATAGAGAAAAACCCGCCACCCCCGCTTCCCCCACCGCCCCCGCCGCGAAGCCTGCGCCGGTCAAAAATGCCTTGAATCAGAGGTGTGATGTCAACCGTCTGAAATATTTGGGCAAGTCATGATGACGGTGTTAGACGTTGGCTAACAGTTACGGAATAACTTTTATACATATGGCTACATACATGCACTATTATCCAATAATAATATTGTTCAAGTAGGTATTTACACGCACACACACACACACACACACACACACACACACACACACACACACACACACACACGCACGCACACACAAACACACAAATATTTAAAGTAATTAAGAAAATTGTGTAACCCTGTACAAATTAAAACTGTTCTTGATACGGAATCGGGTCCTGTGACAGGGTTCCCTAGCACAGGACCCACTGTATTGCTTCTACTTTTGTAAGGTTTCATTTATGCAATACCAGAACTGCTGATTTATAGAAAAACCAGTGCTGGCTTTACGGCTAGCGAATGCTGAGTTGGGACCGTTTCGCAACTGTTTCTCTGTGTCTTTTTTTTGTATCTATGTGGTTTTGTATTGTTGCGAATAAATGTATCTTTATCTCTTTATCTTTATCAATAAACTTTCTTCATTGTCATTTTTAATTCATCAGACATTCGACGAGACGACGCATTTTGCCTTGTTGTGGTGACTGGTGACCTACGAAGCTAGCAGTCCTGGGTTCGATTCTCAGTGTTATGAGTGCGAGTATTTGTTCCTGAGTCTTGGATGTTTTCTATGTATTTAACTAATTATGTATTTCTCTATATTAGTATGTTTATCCTTGTCTAATACCCATAATACACGGCTAGGGCTTAGTTTGGGACCGGCGGGCATATATTGCCTTAGATACGCACTCGCAATCGCAATCGACTTCAAAGTGGAACAATTGTTTTCATTTTGTCAAATGAAAACAGTTGCGATTTCGAGTGCGTTAAGCAATATGCCCGCAGGCCAATTTGTATGAGATTGCCTCCTGACATTCATTTCACTATGCATACATGCACTTGAATTCTAATTAATCCATCAGACATTATCAGATCAGTCGACTGAAATTATCACTAATTTATTCCACTTGTCACTAAGACTGGGTTTGATAAAGATCCGTTATAAGTACCTAATTTCGGTCAGGAATGTCAAAACTTGTATGAAGTTACTAAAATTTGATCTGACATAATTTACTAACGAGCCTTTATAAAACCGTGCCTTCAGTGTATCGCTATCATTATACCGCGGTTATCATAAACTTTATAGACGCGGCAAATAAAAGGTGGCACCAGACAAACTAGCATTAAGTCGGCCGGTATTGCCCTGTTAGTTTATCTTATTAAGGTTATCGGAACTCATATTGACTTGACAGTAAGAGTGGCCATATAGTAATATGTCTAAAACAAGATGAGTTTTAAAACAAAACGAAATAAACACCCACGTCAGGTTCACATGCAATAAAATCGTTGCCATTTACACTAAAAATACTAACTAGCATCTTTCTCCAATCAAAACATTATTAAACGGCACCTAATGAGTCACTGTCAACCACATCCATGTGCGCCAGTGAACACGGTCACACATAGCCCAATCAATTATTCCTCAATGAACAAGCCCTCGCTAACTACGAGTATAATACTTATACCCACCGGGGTTCACCCGGCGGCTATCTTCGGCGCAGGCGCAGGATCAAACGACGCTATAATGTGTTGTCAAATGTTTTACATTCCTTTTGTCCGCAGACAAAGGTCGGCTTCCAGCAACTATTTACCGCAATATTCCACGAAACGAATTGTAAAAGAAATCGCTTTTACTACCTTGATGGTCGCACCCGCTAAGCTGCTATAAAGATAACATTCTAACCGTCGCACTTAGTTTAGTTAAGATTGGCTCCAGGATTGCCTGCTTTATTGTAAGAAGCGTTAAAATTAAATTGTTTTATCTACGTTGTAATCAAAATCGTATATTAACCTTGGGTTAGTTCCGGGAGCAGTACTACGAAACTGCGGTAGGCCTTTTTGTTGAACAACGATCGGAATGCATTTCTCAGTAGGTAATCGTTTGACGGGCAGAGTAGTCTTGACGTACGGGTGCTTATAACAAATCCAAATAGAACACAACGTGTGCCAATTGAACGCTTTAAATCATACATTTTGTCAAAGTCATTTTAGACCGCGTTATTGTTCGGTCGATGTCATCTCTATCGATATGAGAATCGGGTCTACATTTCTAGCCCTTTATTGAAGATTGAATAAACTGATTAAGATGTAAGGACTACTCGATATGTTTTTTTTTTGGTATAAAGAACACAAACGAGCATACAGGCCACCTGGTGATAAGCGGAAACCCATAGACATTCGCATTCACAAGACTGCAATGCAGTCCTAAGACTGCAAATGCGTTGCCAACCCTGAGGATTAAGATGGAATGCCTCTATGCTACTCATTTCACCGGCTGTCTTATCCCCAAACCGGAACACAACAATGCGAACACTGCTGTTTGGCAGTAGGTAAATGGATAAGATGGTGGTAGCGATCCGGACGGACCCTGCACAAGGTCCTGCCACCCGCCGGTATAACATTTTGTACGAAAACCCTGAAAAGTTAAATAAATGGCAAACACAGTTTAATGAATAACTTGTTAAACATTACCATAACAGCTTTGCACGCGCGACGTCGTCTGCCGATGGTAAAAATATTCGTACAGAAGTACAGATATGGCTTACATCACCTTCAAAGGGGAAGTTTTTCAAAATCGCCGAAAGTGGTAGTTTTTTTTATTAATCTAACGAATAAAAATAAACTGCTTACATACAAACTTCCATCCTCCGTTTTACCACCTTAGGGGTTGAATATCGAAATATTATTTGTTAGACGACGACAACATCCCAAAATCACTGCCCCTTAAAATTTCAAATTCCTTGGCTTGATATTGCCTTTTAAACATGTAGAGATTTACCTAACATTTTTTATAATTGGATGTGGACCAGTGAGCCTCTAATAACAGTTTTTGTTTGACCATACAATGCAAAAATATGACGTAACAACTTACGCCATTTCTACACGCGTGAGAGACGTGACGGATGATTCACACAGTTATTCGGATGTGCATACACATACCGCCTGCGCCGCCGCTGCGACCTGCGCACCGCGGGGGGCCCGCCCCTTGAGTGACCTGCGCGGAATGCGCCGCAAACACCCCACACGCTCTCCACGGGCCCTAAATGCATCCGCCCTATGAGCCCTGAAGCCGGTGGGGGTGTCTTACGAAATACTGTGTAATCTTTACTCAGAACACTTTTTTTGGTAAAAGAATTCCGTTATGGCCGGATTACTAATGGTGATGAAACTTAAACAAGGGCGGCAAAAAAGCTTTCTGGAAGTGTTAAATAAGCCGATACCGCTATTAGCATTCAGATAGATGACGTATTGAATACGAAAATAACAATGGCGTAACTTAGGAGACAAAAGGTGTCGAGTCAGAGATGCCCGTGTACAGTCCCTCAATGAAAACACATTTGACATAACAAACTTTAAACTGAACAGAGAGTGACCAGCATTATTTAGCTCTTCTGACATCTGACATCTCAAATGACAGGATTGTAAACGTGCACATTATTTTCATTGGATGACTTTATTTTCTGCTATGGGGATTGAATCGAGTAATAAGGTGTATTTTTAATTTGACGAGGACATATACCTATCTAAAATATTATGTATCTGTAATAGAATTCTACTATGGGCAGAAAATGTAGTTTTTTTTTTAGGGCATGAGGAAGGTATACTCCCCCGTGTCTCGGACAGGAGTGGCAGTTGCTGACATCGGGTGGCAGGCGACAGCGAGGCTGTACGAGAGAGCCTAGGTATCCACGAGGTCCCTACGGAACCTGGTCTCTGGACGGGGGATGTTAAGGTTCCTACACCCTCGTCCTACAGCTCACGTAGAGTCACTATGGGCACCTGAGTGCCCCTGTTAAGCCGACTTGTTTCTACCTCTTTGATGGTGGTAAACGTCTCTTCGTCCTTGCAGGAGAACTGCTGGCTGGGTGTAGTCATCGGAACGAAACGGAACGGCATAGAGAAGGTAAACTAGCATAACCTGACCTGATGGTAAGTAGACTGTAAAGTCTATCCATCTCCAAACTGTAATCTTATAATCTCAAATACGTTGCCCACCATAAGAACTGCTAGTCATTTTACCGGTTGTCTGACTCTCTATTTATTCAGTAAACTGGCCACATGAGGGCTCTTTTACCTGTCGGTAAAATGGAGTGACTTTGTTACAATGTGAACACTGCTGTGTGGCGGCAGGTACAATAGCGATAGCGGTCCGGACGGACCCTCCATCAGGTCCTTATACCACCAACGCAACACACATGCAATGACGTATTTGATGACTAAACACCTAACTCAGTATGTTATTAGACTATTTTGACGTCTTTTCCTGTCATACTAATACGAATTTCAAGTTTTTACACGTCCACCAACCGTTGACGTCACAGTATAATAAGTATATTCGTAAAGCTCAATTTGCGCAACGCAGAGTGCTAATAAAGTTGAAAATAGGTCCAGTTTACTCGGTTTTTGCCGAGTGGTTCATGCGCACATGCCATCGAGACTAACCCTGGGGTTTGCCAGCCGGTTAACTTTCACTATCCAGTCAAAAAGCCAGTGAGTATGTTTTTGCGTAACATTGACCTATTGGAGTGCGCTGTGCGGAGTGCTTAGAGAAAAAAACCGGGCCAGCGGAACAGGTTTGGCGTCTTATGGCCGTTAGAAATAGAACAAGGCACATATCGGTAGCATCGCTAGCACTGATATAATACAACTAAACTTTTGTCGTATACGTTCGTATTTATCGTACTTTCCTATCAGTTAACCTAGTATTACATATTTTCCAATAAAATACTAGGGTTAGTTTGTAGGTGTATCCCAATTCGTGATTTAAATTTGAATGAACGAATTGACTCCCAAACGAATTTAGACTTTTATAGACAAATACATAGAAAACATCCAAGATCTAGAGCAAATACTTGCCCTCATCACATAAATGTCTGCCCTTTTCAGGATTTGAACCCAGGACCGCTAGCGTCGTAGGCAGGGTCACTACCAACTAAGCCAACGGGTCGTCATTTAAATCGTAACCTTGAAAATTAAAGACTAAAGTATTTATGTACACTGATTAACAGTTATGTGGACCGTTAGGCTTCTCGAGTCATCTAATTTAAGGAAATTGAAAAAACGTCATATGTCACAATAGAGAAAAACCCGCCACCCCCGCTTCCCCCACCGCCCCCGCCGCGAAGCCTGCGCCGGTCAAAAATGCCTTGAATCAGAGGTGTGATGTCAACCGTCTGAAATATTTGGGCAAGTCATGATGACGGTGTTAGACGTTGGCTAACAGTTACGGAATAACTTTTATACATATGTCTACATACATGCACTATTATCCAATAATAATATTGTTCAAATATTTACACACACACACGCACACGCGCACACACACACACACACACACACACGCACACACACACACACGCACACACACACGCACACACACACACACACACACACACACACACACACACACACACACACACACACACACAAACACACAAATATTTAAAGTAATTAAGAAAATTGTGTAACCCTGTACAAATTAAAACTGTTCTTGATACGGAATCGGGTCCTGTGAGAGGGTTCCCTAGCACAGGACCCACTGTATTGCTTCTACTTTTCAATAAACTTTCAATAAACTTTCTTCATTGTCATTTTTAATTCATCAGACATTCGACGAGACGACGCATTTTGCCTTGTTGTGGTGACCTACGAAGCTAGCAGTCCTGGGTTCGATTCTCAGTGTTATGAGTGCGAGTATTTGTTCCTGAGTCTTGGATGTTTTCTATGTATTTAAGTAATTATGTATTTCTCTATATTAGTATGTTTATCCTTGTCTAATACCCATAATACACGGCTAGGGCTTAGTTTGGGACCGGCGGGCCTATATTGCCTTAGATACGCACTCGCAATCGCAATCGACTTCAAAGTGGAACAATTGTTTTCATTTTGTCCAATGAAAACAGTTGCGATTTCGAGTGCGTAAGGCAATATGCCCGCAGGCCAATTTGTATGAGATTGCCTCCTGATATTCACTTCAATATGCATACATGCACTTGAATTCTAAATTTCTAATTAATCCATCAGACATTCTCTATCAGTCGACTGAAAGTATCACTAATTTATTCCACTTGTCACTAAGACTGGGTTTGATAAAGATCCGTTATAAGTACCTAATTTCGGTCAGGAATGTCAAAACTTGTATGAAGTTACTAAAATTTGATCTGACATAATTTACTAACGAGCCTTTATAAAACCGTGCCTTCAGTGTATCGCTATCATTATACCGCGGTTATCATAAACTTTATAGACGCGGCAAATAAAAGGTGACACCAGACAAACTAGCATTAAGTCGGCCGGTATTGCCCTGTTAGTTTATCTTATTAAGGTTATCGGAACTCATATTGACTTGACAGTAAGAGTGGCCATATAGTAATATGTCTAAAACAAGATGAGTTTAAAAACAAAACGAAATAAAGACCCACGTCAGGTTCACATGCAATAAAATCGTTCGTGCCATTTACACTAAAAATACTAACTAGCATCTTTCTCCAATCAAAACATTATTAAACGGCACCTAAGGGTGCGGCTCCACTAAGGCGGAGATGAGCGGAGCGGAGCGGAGCTGTGCCAATATTAACCAATAGAAGGCGCATGCGGTCACGTCGAGCGCGGCTTGCGCACGTTAGTTTAGATTCTATTGGTTAATATTGGCACAGCTCCGCTCCGCTCCGCTCATCTCCGCCTCAGTGGAGCCGCAGCCTAATGAGTCACTGTCAACCACATCCATGTGCGCCAGTGAACACGGCCAAACATAGCCCCGGCGCATGTCTTCGGTGCAGGCGCAGGATCAAACGACGCTAATGTGTTGTAAAATGTTTTACAGTCCTTTTGTCCGCAGACAAGGGTCGGCTTCCAGCAACTCATTACCGCAATATTCCACGAAACGAATTGTAAAAGAAATTGCTTTTACTACCTTGATGGTCGCACCCACTAAGCTGCTGTAAAGATAACATTCTAACCGTTACACTAGTTTAGTTAAGATTGGCTCCAGGATTGCCTGCTTGATTGTAAGAAGCGTTAAAATTAAATTGTTTTATCTACGTTGTAATCAAAATCGTATATTAATTAACCTTGGGGTAGTTCCGGGAGCAGTACTACGAAACTGCGGTAGGCCTTTTTGTTGAACAACGATCGGAATGCATTTCTCAGTAGGTAATCGTTTGACGGGCAGAATAGACCGGCGCGCGCGCACAAAGCGCAGGCGCCGGCGCCTCGCCTTCCAGCAACCGCATTGTTTGGAAAATAACGTCACTTTTTTTTTGTTTCTTTGACAAAAAGACACCTGTGGGGTTTTGCTGGCTAGCTTTAAAATGTATTGTAGCTGTCAATGAGCTTACAGCGACTGTGAGCTTTACGTTCATTGAGAATGAGTCAGCAACCGCATTGTTTGGCAAATAACGTCAGTTGACCAAAATACACCCCAAACACTTTAAAATGTATTGTAGCTGTCAATGAGCATACAGCGAGTGTGAGCTTTACGTTCATTGAGAATGAGTCTTCATTGAATAGAATAGAATAGAATAGAATAGAAATCGTTTATTCGGTGTTAGAATAAAATGAACAAAAAACGGCAACAACATTATAAAAAAAAAGAATAATACAAACTTAGAATAGGTACTTAATCTAAAATTAACACCGAAAAGGTTGCCACTCAGCATGGTGTCAGCTTACTATAGTAGCCCTCAACCAAAGTGACGACCGGGGCCATAAAACCCTTGAACTCGCGTTATCAGTTATCCATTGTGTTGCGCCCGGACTTTTATGGCCTCAGTCGTCTCTTCGTTTGAGGGCTACTATAGCCTTGACGCTGGTTTTCAGGGCCACCGGATTGAAGAGAGAGGAGAGCGCTCCCAATCCATCTCACTGCTATTTTTTAGGAGTACTTAATGCTTAAACTAAATTATTTAGACTTCTGAATTATTGCGTGTATGTGTGTGTGTAGGTATTAGGTTGAGTGTTTGTGTGTGCGTGCGCGCGAGTGAGTGTGTGTCTTTTATATTATTTTTAAATAGTAACTAAATAACTTGTAAAACAAAGAGAGAGAAAAACACATGTTATGGGTACAGGACGTCTGCTTAGTGTTGGCCAATTGGATATTTAGTAAATATTGTTTCATTTTATTTTTTAAGTTCGTAACGGTTTTAGAGTTTCTGATTGGCGGTGGCAGATTATTCCAACATTTCGTGGCAGCGTAGCGAAAGCTGCCACGAAAAGCAGTCGTCCTGTGCTGGGTACCGATTAAGAGTGAGGCAAACCTCACCTGACGTTGTGATTGTTTTAGTTTTTCGTAAAGATAACATGGCTGGCCACTATTTATAATTCCAAAGATTAGAGCAGCTAGATGTAAGTTTCGTCGATTTGACATATTTAACATATTGTTAATATTAAAAAATTGAATTATATGTGATCGACGGGGTACATCAAAACAAAATCGAACACAGGCATTTTGAATGCGTTGCGTTAATGTACTGGTGCGCCCTAGTAAACAACCTCCAAAAACAGAATCAGCATAGTTAAGTTTAGACAAAATCAGAGACTCACACAGTTTGATACGCAAATCAACACTTATATAGTCACGGACACGGTATTTTTAGCCTATAAAAACAGTTACGCATAATTTCTATCATGTGCTTCTCGAATCGAAGCCTGCCATCCATAATAACACCCAAGTTACGAGCTTCTGATACTAGTTTTAAAACATCGCCCTTAATAGAAACTTGTGGACTATGAAGATGGATATCGTTTATTTGCTTATTTGATCCGCACAAAAGGAATTTCGATTTATCAGAGTTCAAAACTAGATTATTAGCATCACACCAATGGGCTATGTGGTTTAGATCTGAGTTAAGCCGGTCAACGTTTTGGGTGGTATTATGGGGTTTAAAAGAGATATATAATTGAAGATCATCTGCATACATGTGATATTTACAATATTTAATATTTTCTACTCTGTCAGTACTATACAAAATGAAAAGTAACGGCCCCAGAATGGAGCCCTGCGGAACTCCTCTGTCTACCGTTGCGGTCGATGAATTTAACGTTGTACCACTACCGTCGCGTACCTGAACAAACTGTTTACGTCCGGTAATATAACTCTCAAACCATTTTAACGCAAATTTTGTGAACTTGAGTGAGTGTGGAAATGTACAGTTATAAAACAAAGTGTAATGCGTATGGGATAGTCTGTTAAATGTGTGTCTGAAGTAAATATAACTTAAAGTACAAAAATAACTAATTGTAACTTTAGTATGATGCACCACGATTAGATAATTTAGGTACACTAGTAATAAAAATAACAGAAACTGACATACGAAAACACACACATACAAGTCATAAAAACTAAACTTTAAATAACAGTTATAAACATGTTTAAAAATGCAACAATTTATAAAAAAGTTCTAAAAACTTCGTAACATAATATAAAGAACTAAAAAACTTGAACTATTGTGGACAAACACAATTATCGACGAAAAACTTTATGCAGATCAAAAATTTTACCGTCACGTGTCCATACGTATTTCCATTGAGCACTGGAAGCTTCCTGGCGCGCCGAGTAGAAGAGCTGACGATTGAGTCGAGTCAGCCGCTCGTTAACAAAGAACGGACGTGCAGCGGCACTCTTGAGACAAGTTTCTCTATCCCGCCGCTCGGAGCCAAAACAACACATCTTAAATTCCGTCTTAAGCAAATCCAACCCAGTCTTGTTGTAAGTAAGTTTCATATTATATAGTAGAAACTATTTAAAATCACGATTCCCACTTGAGAACTTATCCGCGATGAATGGCATTGTTATCTTTTGTTAAACGCAACCGCTAACTACCTGTACAACATGAAATGCATAAATAACAAAAAAAATAATATGAATTACAACTTTACCGCCTTGCGAATAAGGTTCAAATTGGAATAGGACACAGTTCACATAGATCCTTTTGGAAATGACATATAATAAGGACCACCGGGTCGAGCATTTAGCATTTTTATAAAAATATCACCTGTATGTAACAAACACAGACAGACACCTGCGTGACAATCGTTCTTAATTTCAAAATGTCATACATTGAGTGCATGCTATGACAATATGAACCTTATTTTTGAAGGAATACTATTGTTATTCATACGACATCTTTTGTTATTTATGGTATTTATTTTGCACAGGTAATTAACGGTTGGGTTTACAAAGGATAACAATGCCATTGTTCGGGCAGTTAAGCTCTCAAGTGGGAATCGTGATTTTAAATAGTTCCTACTATACTTTATAAGTCGATTGGTAAATGTTTCCTTTGAGTTTAGCCCCAACACCTGTGCGGCTCGCATTCATTCGACTGTACCGGGGCGGCGGCGGCGGCGAGTGTTGTTGTTGTGAGCCGAGTGCGAAGCGGGCGAGGATAATGACTTAATGAGATAACATTGTGTTTAATTCTTGAAAGTTTTATGACAAATATTAGTGAGTGAGTAGAGTAAATGTAACACCTTTTTAAGCTCGCTTTATTTCCTCATAGCAAAAGTGGTATTCGAGTCGGGAAAACCTAATTGATTTTGATATGTTCTCATCGTCGTTTTTAACTCAGCTTCTAACTTTTACTGTAAAGTAAATAAGAGCTACCAAAAAATGGACAGTACGATAATAATTCAAAAGCAATTAGGATTTAGCATTTAGAATTGAACCCCGTGGCAGAATTTCAAAGCAACTGTTAATGCCTAAAATGCGACTCTACCTTTTTATTCCTATTGTAGTCGCCATCACAATTCTAACCGTAGCACATAACGCTTTTAATATCATAAAAATAAGTAAGTACTTAAGTAGTATTTAAAAAAAAATAGTAAATATATTAATAACATTTCGGTCTAAACTTTTTAATGAGATGTTTTTAAATAATATTACTCGTACAAGTAGTAACCATTATTTAATCTGTGATATTACTAGTCACAGATTAATAATAGATAGTGAATAGCAAAATTTCAACAGCAATGAATTGTGGCCACATTTGTCAAATTCCAAAATGCTTAAATTTGGAGTAAGTGTTGCAGCATCCATCCCCCTTATTGTTTAAATTTCATAAAATACTCACTCATTTCATAAAACTCTATGTCATTCAAATTAATACATTCGAATTCGTTGTACAAGTTATCGAAAATGTTGCGTATATTGTGTATCGGCACGCGGTTCTTTCACTCGCACACTCCATTTTGCGCGGCGGGTGAGAGAGACAGCTTAGCGTGCGCACGCGCAGCCGACGGCGCCGGCGCTTTGCACTTGAATTACTCATATGGTGCAACTCCGGTGATGTCCGATACGTGAAACAACACCCTGCTCTTCGACCCTACCCTTGACTTGTTCTCCCAGTCGGAGCCGAAGTTCCTGGGACAGCCGCGCGGCACCTGGAGTCGAAGGCCACCCCCAGCACCGTGTGAAAATGATCTACTCAGTGCTGGTGGTGACACAAAACCCTAGGCATAATGTTAAGTTTCACTATTTTATATTTTTTTATTATAATCTTTCGTTCTTTATTTGTATTATCTTAACCTGTTTATACCTACTGTACTGTATGTAACCTAACCTATAACTTATATGTGTGGCATTTCTGTAAATATAAGTTGGTTAATAAGTAAATAAATAAATAAATATTACTTAGGTACCTATATCCATTGAGTTAAGTGTAAGTGTTAAGTCAAATAGTGTACATAACACAACACACACACAGTGACACATAGTAACGTACGTAAGTGGTAGCAGTAGTGTGGGTGTAACATAGTGATTCTTATTAAGTCGACGTTAGATCAATGTTTACACCTATGTTTTCAAATAAAACTATTTTGTATTTTTTTTTAAATACTACTAAAATAGTATAATAAATACTTTGCAACTGTAAAAAATCCACATTCAATTTTCAGCAGTTAATTTTTGAAAATATACCTACATGTTAATAGAGATATTTTGATGTATATACAGTTAAAGTACAAACCACTAAACAATATTTAAAATAATACATAATTAAATACCAGGGGATCATCTCTCACGACATAATAATATAATAGGTCTACCAAAATCTGATGGCATTTTTAAAAGTAAAAAAACTTTGATTTTCATATGGCAACTGACAACTGGCAGCTGTGTCAAATTGTTTGTTTACCGTTGCATAAGTACATTTTGGGTCTATGGCTGGCTGTCATTCTGAAAACATCTGTCCAATTATTTAATTTATTGAAAATTATTTTATCGTTAATTTTGATTCGCAAATCCAGGGCAGTTTTGTGGGACAACTTGTAACATTGATGAAGAACTTGCATTAAATAAAATAACAGTGAAAAGATAGTTCCAAATGAGTTAGCGCTCAAGATCACACCAAGCCATTGAAGTGGATGCCCGCCATCTTCAAGGGGCACGACTATGACTGGAAGACTTCGACGACAGGACTGGATTCACCGTACAACGTTGCTTATATATACTTGACATTGGCAAAATTACGTTATTATGTAGACGCCATTAAATAAAGAAATAATAATAAGTACATTTTGAAATTCACCTTCAACGATTGTTATCTGGTGAAAATGTCGAGAAAACCGCTTAGATCTCAAGCTAGGAATATTGTATACAATGTGTGTAATTAATACAGTACGCGAAGAAGGAGGTGTAAATCAAACACAATCTTCGATTTTAAAGCGTATCGTGGAGTTGACTGGTAAGTTGAAACGAACTGTTTTGATACTTTTAGGTTTAGGTATATTTTGTCTTACATAAATGCTACTTATTACAGGGTATAATGAAACAAAAAGTTGCAGAGAAGAATGTAAACAGACCTGCCAGCGATATTAAATTATTGACAGAAGAAGCTTTCACAACATGTAGAGAAAATGTTAGAAGAGCGGTTTATTATAAATACTCCTCTCCCTTCATCGCCCTCAGCAGATGAACAAGAAATGACAGTAGAATTTTTGGAATCATTTTCTAGTTCTAGATGAGATTTCAAGTTATTTCTTATACTCATTATAAGTATATCAATTTGGCGAGTAAGAATGGTGTGTTTATTATTTTATTTGTGAGCAATAATTATTATCCTATACTGGAAGTTTAATGTAATAGGCCTCTAGTGTCATATATTTTATGTTAAAAATCCTATAAACATAAAAAAGTACAAATTCGTCGAATCTTAAACTTCCTCGTTTTTTATAAGCCGATAAAAAATTACACAGTATCAATACCGTTTAGTCCAATTTCCCCAGTATTGCCCTCTACATTTTTTAATTTCCCTATTTGCCATGAGATTCTAGTACACCTATATCATCTCACATACCCTGCCATAGAATATATCCAAGACTCGGGGACAATATAAAATAAATATTTGTAGGAATGTAATTTATAGCCAGGTTTACTACCAAGTAGTTAGCCTACAGTGGGGTTATTATGACCTATCTGTGCCATTCATTTTAAGCTGAAAGAAAAGGACAGAGTTATGTAAATGTAACTGCTATAGCTCCGTCCTTTACACTCACCGTAAAATGAACTGCATACCCATTGTCGCGACGAACGCGAAACGATGCGAAATGACACGATGCGACACAGCTAGTCTGACAGGTAATTTAAACGCTGGCAACTTTAAAATGATTCCGTATTGTCTGTGGTGAGCGCCTTTTGTAACTTTTCGAATTGGAGGGAATAAGTAAAACCTTTTAAAGTGGTGTGAATAGTGTGTGTAGTATCCTGTGTTTCATTAACCGGAGGATAATGAAAGCTAAGTATCTAAGTATCTACTAAGTGCCTAACTGTCTAGGTATCTAAGTTCCTAGCCTAAGTCCCTAAGATTGAAAGTATCTGGCTTAGAGATCTGGACACCTGTGTTGCTGTTCAGGTGCCTAAGTGTAATAAGCATAATATATGTGTCTACAAGAGATACCCCACGTGCATAGGGAAGATCCTTTTTATGTGGATGTGAGATACCTCTATTTGATAGAGAAGATCCAGTTGTGTGGATATGGTTACTCCTAGTAATAGGAAAGATCCTTTTTATGTGGATGTGAATATATCGTATGGTTACTCCTAGTAATTAGGGCATGCGGTACCGGTACCATTCACAGAACCGGGACTACGATTTCCGGTACTGAGTCAGAACCGGGAATTCCCGGGATTACGGTACTTTTCGGTACTGAGTAAATTATTTGTTTTTTTTTCTTAAATTATTCGTTTTTGAAATAAAACACCAGTTAAGTGATAATTATGAATCTTTTAAACCAGAATAATCAACAAAGGGCAAAATAAATCAACAAATGGCAAAACAAATCAACAAATGACAAAATAGGCCAATAAAAAAACAACACATGATTAACGTTTTTTATAAGTCTAGCTAGAAGCGAGATTAGTACTTGTTATTATTTATTTGGTAGTGTTACATTTGCTTACATAGGTTAAATCACGATGAAAAAAGTAAATAATCCTTGTTAAAATAGGTAAGTAAGTTTTTATGCATGAACTTAAAAATATAAAATACACTTATTTATATAAGTGTTAAGAGTATTCCAGATTTTCAGAATAATCAACAAATCATCAAATGACTAAATAGGCCAATAAAAGGGTGCAGACTCGTGGTCACCCCAGTTTGTCACCCCAGTGCCTTTCGACGGAGCCCTGCCTATGGCAGGGCTCCTATTTCTGAGCGATTTGCCCTTCGGGCATCTTAAGATACCTAACGAACCTAACCTACCTACTTTTGCGGAATAAAAATTATTTCTGACGAATAACCGACTAAAGCCAATAGCACTGGGGTGACAAACTGGTGTGACCACGAGTCATCCGCTCAATAAAAAACAACTTTATTAACCTTCCTCTTGAATCCATCTATCTATTAAAAAAAACCGCATCAAAATCCGTTGGGTAGTTTTAAAGATCTAAGCATACATAGGGACAGACAGCGGGAAGCGACTTTGTTTTATACTATGTAGTGATAGTGATATAAATAAATAAGTGTATTTTATATTTTAAAGTTCATGCATAAATATTTACTTATTTTAATAATGATTATTAACTTTTTCCAATCGTGATTTTGTCGATGTAACACTAGTACTTTAAACACTTAATTAACATTTCTTATACACTCTAAGCTTCAAAGTGAGATCACCTGTCATTATTTAGTTGGTCGTATCGCATCCGAATAAAACCGAGCTTGTGCGAGTTAGAATTGAAAAAATGAGAATTAGTCTAATCAAACTCAGTACCGAAGGAACCGAAGAACCGGGATTGCCAGTACCGGTACCAGGTGGAATGATAATTCCCGGGATTTCCCGGTCCTTTCAGTACCGGGAATTCCTGGGAGCATGCCCTACTAGTAATAGGAAAGATCCCCGTGGATGCGATTCCCCCTAGTTAGTAGGGAAGATCCTTTCATGTATGGTATATGTATTACCTATATGAAAGGATGTGAATGTCTCGGGCAGATAACTGCATATTTATTTTATATTAATAATTCATAATAATGATGTTGATAATAATATAGTATAGGGCTGCTAGGTGCTTAGGACACCGAGTATCAGGGTCATGGTACTTTAACTTCAACAGGAGGTGACAGACTCCTGGCAGATTCATAACAAAGAGCGAAGCAGATGTAAAGAGAGAGAGAGTACACGGCCGGCGGAAGGAGCGAAGGGAGTTACAATAAAGGGATTATAGGAAGGTACGTTATATTGATATTAATGGACAAATCGCGACGCCTCTATTTAACCCCCAATTATTATTTCAAGAGAACTGGGAATAGCATGAAGTATATAAACATAGTTTATATAAAGGTTGTAACGTCACAACCATGGCAAAATATATATAAGAGGCATCGCGACACCCATGTCATAATAACCCCCCAGGTCGCCAAAAAATAAAGTTATATAACACCTCCTACCCCACTGGCGCCGACCACTATCACGTGACTTAAATTCACAGTACACACTTAATGCACGGGACAAACACGATCCAAATTATTCTGAACACAATATTTTAGGCCATGTTTGCGAAGAATAAATATCGGTAAGAAATTGCAAGGCCGCCACGCCCACACGGGATAACCGCTGACGTCAGCTGCGCGAGCGCGTTCCCGCGGGCCATGCTAGGCTTGCTCCAGCCGACCAGTAACACAGTTTTTGTAACGACTCCTTCATGACGAGCAATGTATGACACACACGCACACACACACACTCACTCACACACGAAAGCAAGCACATAGAATATCTCTAGGGACTTTATTCATGTTCAAATGTGTTATTTCTTACTACAGTTAGTTAAGTTTGCATAGTTCTGTATTGTTATCTGTTTTAATTGTCCTAAAATACGAGGGCTGCTACTTATGTAACCGGAATAGAAAAAATAAACAAACGTACATGGCTAAATATGGTTTTATTGTTTTTCGAAGTATTCTCCGTGATAATCGATGCACTTTTGCATACGTTGAAACCAATTTATAAAGCACTTTTTCCACTCTGACTGAGGTATCTCCAAAACGTGCTGTCTGAACGCGTCGACGGCATCTTCACGGGTCGAAAATCGTTGACCACGTAATTTATTCTTTACATTTGGAAATAAATAGAAATCATTGGGTGCCAAATCAGGGCTGTAAGGTGGATGACCCGTTAATTCTATATTTTGACCTTCCAAAAATCGAGTCGTTTCACGTGATGTATGACAGCTGGCGTTATCATGGTGCAGAATGATTCTCCGTCGCTGGTTGTTTTTCCGTATTTTTTCAAATACTTCCGGCAAACAAATGGTCGTGTACCACTCCGAATTAACCGTTTTACGATTCTCTAGGGGCACTGTAGCCACATGGCCATTAATACCAAAAAAGCAGGCCACCATTTGCTTCAAGGTGCTTTTTGCACGAGTTACTTTCGTAGGGTTCGGCTCATTTTGAAACACCCACACCGTTGATTGTTGTTTAGTTTCGGGATCATACGCATAGATCCAGGATTCGTCACCTGTGTAGATATTATAAACAGCTTTTGAGTCACCACGGTTATATTTTTTCAACATTTCCTTGCACCATTCGACGCGAGCCTCTTTTTGATCCTTAGTTAAGTTTTGCGGGATCCAACGCGAACAAATTTTTTTCACAGCTAAGTGTTCATGTAATATCTTATTAATGCTCGTCATACATATGCCTATAGTCGCCTCTATCTCGCGATACGTAACATGACGGTCATGCATTATAAGTTTTCGCACAGCTTCAATATTTTGTGGAACAACGACCGATTTCGGGCGACCATCCTTAACTTCGTCCCTGAGCATACTACGTCCACGATTGAACTCACTAAACCAGTGATACACAGTAGTTTTGGATGGAGCTTCATCACCAAAAGTCGAAGTGAGTTGATCTATGCACTGTTGTTGCGTTAAACCACGCCGAAAATCGTAATAAATCATAGCACGAATATTTTCACGAGTGAGTTCCATTCTTGCAGCGAGATTAAAATTTAAACCCGCCAAAAACAAAAGACTAGCGTACATAAGAAAAAAAATATATAGCGGCCAGTATTAAAAAAAGTTCAAATTTTACCATGGAGGTCAGATATAGCGTTTAAAAATGTTGGAATCCTGGATTCCGGTTACCTAAGTAGCAGCCCTCGTACTTATACCTATAAATAATAATCTAGTAGATACCTAAATGCTACTGTAATTACCTCAAGTTACCTTGAGCGGTGTCTCCCAACACAGGCATTTATCTTGCTTACAGGGAGATCTTAGGTCATACTTTACGTGTTTTTGTTGAATAAAGTACTTTTTTTTTTTTTTATTTACTGAACTTATCCAATTTCTAAGTTGGTACAATCAACAGGCTACCTCGAACCACTAAATTAGAAACTTTGGGTGACGAGTCCCTGTCACTCGTCACTCGAGACTAAATCGAGAGAAAGGGATGGAGCTAACGCATTACTTAGAACTTCGATTTCTAAAGTAGGCTCTGCTTGTTATTGTTGAGCCACTTTGGAATCTTGTCATAATGACAGCACGGCACAAGAAAAATACTTAATGTATTCGTTGACTTTCTGCGATAAGGTTCTATATAGTGGTTCTACAGTTACAGTTGTTGATTACATGTTTACAAGCATATTTATATTGATGATCTATTGTAATGACATCCTAAGTAATATAATAAAAACTGAATAAGTTGGAGTAATTGCACGTTATTTTACTTGTAAAACATGATAAAATGTAATTGCTAGTTCTTAAGTTATCTTGTATGACGCTTTGGCTGACGCTGTAAGTACACAGGATGTTTAAAAAAAATGTACTTACTGTGCAATACGATATAGATGGTGGCGCCCTTATTTTTATTATTGTGTTTTCTTATTGACTAAAGTGTCTTCTTAGAATCGTTTTTTTTTAACTATTTATAAGGCATACTTTTATATTATTTAATTAATTGCAATGTGAATTAAATTGCTATTAAGCTGCGTTATACCGGGTCTAACTTGAGGGGTGGGTCAAATGAAGCCGGTCGACAGAGCACCCATTACATATTCAGCAAAAAACTTTCTAAGTTGTCTAAGTATTGTTTGTGTAAGTTTTAACTGTTTCACTTGTAGTGACCCGTCAGTGTTTAAGAACCTTTTATATATTTTTTCCTTTTATATATCCTATTTATTCCTCCGACTCATGTTTCTCGGTAGGTCCTCACTTTAACTCGAGTTCAGCGCCGCGCGTCAGCGAGCCGACCGCAGTTAAACAATGACCGTCCAAATACCGCGCGCGTCAGCGGCGCCCACATCTATTTGGGCAACACCAATAAATGTTACATATACAGCGAGTTCGCGCAAGTCGCGCCTTCTTGACGTCACTGCGCAACGACCCAGCTCGCGGACACCTGCAAGGTGTTTCAACACCTGGTGTTTTTTTCTTAAACAACTTAGTTTTCCACATCGAAGTACCGACCGACAAGCTTAAGTTGCCTGGTGGGCTCGGACTTGGTGGGCCGAATTGGACTCGGTGCAACAATTTAGCCTCTTAACGTCCATCTCTTCAAATATTACTAGCTCTACTATGTATATAAGAAATACACATACGGATAGAGAAAGCTCCGAGGCACGCAGCGGTCTCAAATGATACCATTTTCCGTGTTTTATTAACTAAGCAGCTTTATTAACAAATGCGATTGTAATTAACCTTAGAAAAAATAAAGAAAACAAATGCATTTCATTTATAAGCCTTCACACACATTTCAAACACGTCATTGCCTAGCGTACTCGGAATGGCAATCGACTTCAAAGTCGAGCAATTGTTTTTATTTTGTATGCAGACAACCCTTCGATTTTCGAAATGAAAACGATTGCGATTGCGAGTGCGTTAGACAATAGCCCCTCTGGTATGAAAAACGGGATTAAACTCGAACACTCCCAACCCAATGATCATACTGTGTATGCGTAATATGTCGCAAAATAACGGTGCAAATGATAATTTATGTCGCGTCTTCAATTGACCACTTACCTACTCGTAAAGTGGGACGAGGCGCTTTCGCGGATAACATTTATTAAACACCGCCAAATAACCATCATATGGAGGAATGAAATCAATACGATTTCGTACCTTCTGCGTCAAAGTTCAGTAGTGGCTAAACAAATTAAAGTCCGTTGCCCTCCATTATGTTATAAAGTGTTACGTTCTTACACTGTTACCGTAAGGTCACGTTTGTTTGGGTTTGCGTACAACGAGTTACGCAACGAGCTCCGGGTCGCACCGGTCTCGCCGCGAGCTCTATCTGAAGCAATCTGGGCGAGTAACCGGTAGCAGCTTAAGGGTCACTGAGACCCATGTCAAGATACGGATATAATTATAGACACCAAATGAACAAGGAAAAATATGCAACTGGTACGAAATACGGATCCGAAATGTTGCATTAAATGTAATACACGTCTTCCGGGAGCTCAAGAAAAAAAAAGACGGCCTCTGTTGGAAAAACGCTTTCTTCAAAGATCACCACAATGGTCCAAGTGATGGCCATTGGGGTGGTAAGGTTCTAGAGTCGCGACCACGTATCGGAAAACGAACAATAGGCCTTCCACAAAGTAGACCGACAGCCTGGGGAAGATCGCGGGAAAGCGATGAATGCTAGTGGCACAAAACCAACCATTAGACATAGTCACAATCAAATATATCTGGATATAATCCTGTAAGGGCTCAAAAATAATTTGTATATTTTGCTTGTAGATACCAAATTACACTTACCGACCGTAATCAAGAAGTCAAGCAAAAACCAAGTAGATTTCCACGATGGAGCAACAAAACCCTGAATTGCGCGCACGCAGCCGAACACGCAGACTTTAAAATTTTAACGATGAAGAATACACATTCCTCCGAGCTCACTACCGGGAGTACAGTCAAGGACTTTAATTGTTAAGCCACTATGGAACCCTGTCGCATAACGTTGATCATTAATTTTAGCGTAATTTCTTTCATATGGTTTGACGCTGTCATTATGACAGGGTTCCATAGTGGCTTAATTAAAGTCCTTGACTGTACCGCGCGACACGCGACTCTCACCCGGAGCAGCAAGGTCATCGTCTAAAGCCCCACATTATAAGCATAGTATGCAGTATACTTACACTGTATCACTGTATGCTATGGCTACGCGCATGCGTGGTAAACCCAACGCCGAAGGGCCGGCGCGGGAAACCCCGTGCAGGGCAAAGAAAGCGCTTATTAGCTAAGAAAGCTAGTTGAGAAGCATAAAAGGTACATATCTATGTATTGACAACTCTAGGACGTACTAAGTACTTTATAACAGGTTTTCTGATGAGGTGGGATCATCACTAATCACGTTAACATTTTTAGTATAAATATCGCTAAAACTTTTTAATTTTTCGATTTGCGCTGAATTCTAATATGTTGTACTGAAATGAAGTTGTTATCTACTCGTAATAAATGCAAACTGATTGTATTTCATTTGCGACGTCAAACAAGTTTGGTTAATTTAAGCCAAATTGAAAGCATTATTGATGAAAAATTGCCTATAGGTACTTGTGCGTATTCCATGGAAGCTTTCTTTTTTTTTTAGCAATTTTTTATAAAAATTAACTGTTTTTGCTAATGTACTTCATACGTTTATCGTAGACGCGATGGCCTAGTTGTTAGTGACACTGCCTACGAAGCTAGAGGTTCTGGATTCAAATCCCGGTAAGGGCAGATATTTGTGTGATGAGCACGATTATCTGCTCCTGAGTCGTGGATGCTTTCTATGTATTTAAGTATCTATATATTTCTCTATTTTAGATTTTATATCGGTGTCTAGTACTCCTATTGGCGTGACATTGTCTCTTGATATTTACTCTCCAGAAAAAGTGTATATTAGCCAACATTGAACATATGGAGCCATGCAAGCCATACTTCATAAATTTCCAACTACTTACCCATACCTCTATTTACATATTAGAAACAAGCAAATTTGCCAGAATGCATGAAAAATTATACTTACGAAAATTAATTATCAAAAGAAATGACCGGTGTTTATTTATTTAAATTCAAACTTCCCTTTTCCAAATTAAAACTACTCTCGTCCAGTCCCCACCACATGTTAATTAGAATTTACAACCACTTACCTACCAAACTCTATTAAATGCATCGAAAACACCAGGATCGTGATCGAAATGTTTTTACAATTTGAAAGAATTCTTTAATAATTATAATCCAACACGACCCCAATTAGTATAAGCAGCTTTAGAATATAACTGATAACCAGAAGTTATTATATTGTATTGTATAGCTCTGCAGCTGCTCTCTAACCTATGTTGCTGTGCCCTCGCAGGGTGTCACATACGAAGCTCCCATTATGTACCACCTATAACTATGTCAATGTGACATGCATTTTTTTTTATAAAAACCCTGAAATATTAACAGATACAGAAAAAAAATAAAAGCGGGTTGGCAAATGAAATGGTTGGGAAACGATATATTCAGCAAAATATATTTCGACCAATAGGCAGAGAACCATTTATTTGGCAAGAATGCAATTATTTTTTTTAGGATCCACGATCTATTTAATGTTTAATGTTTATTTGGGCACAAACGGTACAAGTAAAGAAAAAATATAACAGAAAAACTTACATAACACATTGACCAGTGAAGTTGTCCACATCACGATTAATAGTTACGTAAGGATACAGTCATACACAGTGTATAAAAGGAGACGCGCAGCCAAAACAGCTAAGCCAAGGCACTTGAAATTCGGAGGCAATATTCCTTTGGTACCCTAGGGGTACGCTGAGAAAGGATTTTCCAAAAACCGACCCCAACGCGAAGAAATAGGGGTTGTAGCGGGAAACAAGTTCTACGCGTATGAAATCACAGGTGTCCCTAGTTATTAATAAAAACTACTTCTATCGAAACAAACACACATTAGACGTTTGAATTTAGAATCCAACGAAACTTTTCGGTTGTGTAACGGTTTTTGGTGATATGGAGCGTGCGTCAGAGCAGCCGGTCGGCCGGCGGGTGCCCGACTATCTGCTATCCGTTTTCGTAACGAACAGTGCTACCTGCATACGGACGCTATGTAACTCGAATGTTAATCGGAATGTTATGCAAACGTCGAGTTTACTATAAAGTCCCTAGTTAGTCTCATAAAAATAAACAAGTAAGTTTGTATAGTTATGATTACTTTACTCAAGGGTTTCAGTCTTACCCCCTTTTCTATGCACAACAAACAACAAAACACTTTCTGTCAAATTCCAATATCATAATGACAGATAAGGACAAAGCCAGCTTTAAGCACATTTAGGCTATTGCGTGTTTATGAATAAGAGGGTAAAAAGTTTAGTGGTAAAGCTACCCAACAATGAATCAGTACAAACTAGACACGCAGTACTTAAAAAACACCGACTAATGCGAATCAGACACTAAGAGTTCCGTACCACAAAAATGTACGAAATTAAATATATGCATTTTATTGTATATTTATATAGTATAATTCTTACAGTTTCAGCGATAAATCAATTATGCGTAAAGATAATTAACAAAACAAACATCAAAAATAATTATGCGGAGCAAGGTGCACCGGCACCGTTTACACAACACCCGCGAGCAAAGCGCAAGCAAGGCTGGAGTGGCAGTTTACTCTCGAAACTACTCATTGTTTCCTAACGCCGATCGCTAAGCAGTCTCGTGTGTCCCGAGTTATCTAACGTTACCTGGATGTTGATACAGCCGCCGGCACCATGATGCGTCAGCTCTTGCGTCGTGGTTCGAAGTGTAAACATGGCTGCGGGTGATTCATAGTCAAACTTACTCGAACTTTCCTCTTTAGCCTTAACGGCAAAATCCGTGAAGGATTCTGTAGAACTGTGCTGACGTCCGCCGCCTGTCCGTACGCATTGCGTTCCGCTGCAGTCAAGGATGTCCGGGGTCAGGCGCGCGCGCAGGTTGTGTAACATAACGGGACTTAACCGTTACAGGCCGTTTATAAATGTAACACAGGCATGTAGGTGTGATGTGATCTGTGGTCCCTCATACAACACATTTCAACTTATTTGTAATACATGATTAATCGTTTTTAGATATGTTAGTATGTATGTTAGTTCATAAGGTACAAGTAAAGACCTCACCTAGCAGTAGTAGCCTAAAATAAAAATTTGGTTTTTGAATTGGGATTTCTAGTCAACAATCAAGACATTTCACAGACACCAGCAACTTGTTCAGCAAGCAAGCTTATGGTTCCAACTGTTCCAAGTAGAACAACGCTGTATCAGTCATTGAAATGGTCTTTGTGTAAGACAACCCCTACAGAGATAAGGTGATTGTTGAAGGTGTATTCCGCGCAAAGAATTAGCTGGAATCATTTAAATACACGTGTTTATAAAAATCGCCACAATACGCAAAGCCACATCTGTATGTAAAAAACGAAGGAGTCCTACCGCGTAACTTCGGCGTACTGTGTCCTAATTGTAGGGCTTTTTTGGTTGCCGTCTTAGACTTAAATATGTTTAAACTCCGCCCAGACAACTAGACTCCAGAGGTTTCAATGAATCCAAAACACATTAATGTCTCTCCATTCTTTTTGAAAACGTATTATTTAAGAAACAAAAGCGGTAGGTTGCGATAAGAGCAATAGTAGCCCGGCCGATTATTGACGAGGAAAGTGACCGTGGGAAGACATTACAGTTCTTTCTCGATTTTTAAACACCTTTATGACAAAGCAATAGTAACATTTGTAACGGTCCAGAAATGCCCGTTCAATTCGCAAATATAATTCATTTCAGTTTAGGCTCTAACCAGAGTAAAAACCATTATACATTAAAGTTAAGAATAAAAGTTCTAATTCGTTACTAAATAACCTCATATCTAAATTTAACTAATTAATTACAATCAAACATAATGACAAAATCTTTGAATTTCGAAATACCACCTTACTTCTGTTGTAATGAGGATCGCTATTATTCTTTTATACAAGTTGAGAACAGAGACCTCTCTGGAGGAAATTGTAAACAATTTAACAGCTAGAGTCTTAAAATTTACAAATTTATTCCCGGGCATCTAGTGAGGAAAGCGGGTTCCTTCCGATTTGTCTAGATGGCGTTGTTCTATGTCCAAATACAACACATAATAAAAGTGTTGGAGTTTTATTAATATTCAGATAGTAAACAATAATACATTGTTGCCTAGGCGCGGAAAGTAAGGGTTTTCCTGACAAGGTGGTTAGCTGGCCGAGCAATAGCGAGGTCTGCTAAAATACGAGTCAGGAAATCCTCGTTTCCGCCGCGGCATACATAATGCTTTTCTCAAATAATGCGAGGAAATGATACAAATACATAATTACAAGTATTTTTAAAAACCCATGACAAATTCGGAGATAATGTTTGTTTGAAAACTACCGAGTATTAGTGAAGATAGTTTCACGCGCAACGCGCCGGCCCACACTGCACCCACAAGTTGGGTGTGCGGGATTTTTTTCACGTTCCTTTCGATTTTGTATGCAATAGAGAGCACTTTTAATTAACAATATGGACATGGACGGTAAGTGTTTTCATATGGTTTTTTTACTGCTAGGAGTAAAATGAGGCACTTTCCGTCCTTGTGTTTCAATCGGAAAACCGTTCTTTCGAGTATGTTTGAGAAAACTTAATATGTTTATGTTTATTAAATAAATTAAAGGAGGAAATAGTACATTATTGCCTAGGCGCGGAGAGTAAAGGTTTTCCTGACGAGGTTGTTAGCTGGCCGAGCAACAGCGAGGCCTGCTAAAATACGAGTCAGGAAATCCTCGTTTCCGCCGAGACAAATATAATGCTTTACTCAAATAATGCGAGGAAATGATACAAATACATAATTATAAGTATTTTTTAAAACCCATGACAAATTCGGAGAGAATGTTTGTTTGAAAACTACGCGTATTAGTTAAGATAGTTTTACGCACAACGCGCCGCCGCCGGTCCACACTGCACCCACAAGTTGGATGTGCGGGATTTTTTTCACGTTTCTTTGGATTTTGTATGCAATAGAGAGCACTTTTAATAAACAATATGGACATGGACGGAAAGTGTTTTCATATGGTTTTTTTACTCCTAGGAGTAAAATGAGGCACTTTCCGTCCTTGTGTTTCAATCGGAAAACCGTTCTTTCCGAGCATGTTTGAGAAAAATTATAAAATCTAACAAGGAATGTCTAGTTAGCAGAAGTTAAACCAAACTAGAATAATAAAAAAAAGAGACAAATTCAAATGAAAATGAGCCTTATTTGTTACTCATTACGTTAGTTTAAACCTTGCAGCTAGGTGGATGAAGCTAGAATTGGCGGTATGGCTCGCGATCGACGCGCAGGGACGCCTTCGGCTCCGCGCAAGTAACGCTTGGGATAAGAAATGGCTGGACTAGCGGAAAGCTACCCTAACAGCTGAAAATACGAATGATTTAATATTAGTCTCGGATATCTGGAATATCTCGTAGTGCGTATGACAAAGAAAATAGATAAAAGGGCCGGGAAGGGGACGCTAGGCTCTCTTTTGGGGTCCAGTCGTCCGTCGAGGTGGTGAGTTATAGTAGCAGTGAGGGTACTCGTGTCGTCCATTTTGTCTGTCCATTTTATTGTTTGTGCTTATTCTATAATTGGTTTTTATGTGTTTTGTGTGACGATTTAGGGAATTTATGGGTAACGCTACGAGTTAGCGAAACCAGCTAACAAAGCACGGGCTACGGGAATGGTTTAATAATTTGTGTTCGTGTTCTTGTGTTCCTTTTGTTGCTATGATTTGATTACGTAGTGTTCCGTAGTGTTACGTAGTGAGTAGGGGTTATGGGATTGTGTTAACAATTGGGTTCGTGTTCCTTTTCTTGTTGTGATTTGTTTACTAATCATGTTGATTTTCCAGATCTCTGTACCTAATGACGCCTACTGGTAGTCTACTAAACAGAGCTCCAAGGCAGACGTTGAAAACGATAAAATAACCTACGCTTACATTTTGGTTATGGGATGGAATCGGAAGGTTTCAACAATCAAGAAACGTACGATTTATCTCATTAGCCAAGTAAGTCAGGAGGGTTACGCGCAAAAGGTTCTGACGCCTTAACTCGGTACGTCAGACAACGCTGCTGGTGGTATTCCGTATATTTGCTTCATAGGACCCCTTGTTGGATCCGTACCTAGTCAGGTGGTGCAGACGATATTTGGATATACCTCTTGCGTTGGACCCCTTATTTATATATTTATATATCGACCACCTTAGGTATTTACTCCGCTTTGACGCCAACTAAAGGCTTTTATTAGCCGGCTGAAAAGTACTTAGGACTACACACAGGAAACTTGGTTTTCCGAAGTCATTGTTATGATAGGTTTAGCTGGTCTAGAAGGATATCCTTACACCGGAATATTCTAACATCACACACACGTTTAACGTAATCATAAAAGTCAATTTCGGACTTTTAGTTTGATTTAAAACAGTAGAATAGTAGGTGCCTAGGGACCCTAGGTAGATAGAAGTTCTCTCATTACACCGTGAGAGACTTACAAACACGTAATGTAGATAGCTAGGCATATTTTATTATGGTTACAAGGTTTGTTCAACTTTGCCAACTCCGCTATGACTAAAACTATTAAAGTTAGACCTGGGAAAACCTGGGAAATAAACTACTTACTCAAACATACCTAATTTTATTCTAAGGAATACCAAGTTATTTTGACTCTATTTAACTTTATTCCTAACCAATAATGGTCATGTAAGCTTATCAGAACGTAAATATTTCTAGTCTGTAGCAGAGTAACTGCGTTCATAAGTAAAGTTCAAAGTCATATTTATGAATTGGACTGTCTTCCCACCAACACTTCATCGGCTGGTATTCTCTGTTCAAACTGAGTTACGACTCGGCTGTACTGTCTGCGGGCGCCAGTTAGTCCCTGTTCAGCAGAATTATCATGCCTTTCCCAAGGGAACCTATGCATAAAGATGTGCATCTCGTTGGCCGACAACACTCCTTGTGAATGTACTTAAGTATATCAAATAGTAACGAGACTGGAAAGCTTTACTATACCTCATACCTACATTTGAAATGAATAATTGAGCCTGAGTGATCTGGTTTCTCCTATATATAATAATAAATATCTACTGCAAATACTGCAACTGACAAGTTATAATATCATCAATCATGGCTAGGTACTTACCTGATTGTAAGCTCGCAACGGACGCCTCAATATAAAGCTAGGACAAAGTTCCTTAGCTAATGATATGTGATTATTTCTAGTCAATGGCAGATAGCCAATTATACTTCCACATTGAATGATCCTATGAGATTGACTGATTTCTCTAAACCTACATTGATTATTTTACTACGAGTGATTTCTCTGTTTAACACTATGGGATACGTCTGCTTGGTATTACTCAAGGGTAAACCAGCCTTATATTTAGTCTGTGAGCAGTTGGAATCTCTAACCCATTCCTACTAAGTATACTATGGGAATATACTACCACAAATATCTACAATTGTGATTGAAATCTTCATCAGATCCCGCATTCATCATGACTAGAAAGAGTCACAATCGTCTTAAGGAATTATTATTGTTATAATTATAACTGGGCTCTTCTTAGAAAATGCATTAAATTGATACAATCTCAAGCTACATAACCTTGGTCTTAAAGGACTATTAACCTATCTACTTCTTAACAGTTCGACTTTGACATGTTAATAATGCAGCTCCTAGTATTTTATATTTCTCTCCTGCAATGGAGTAAGGAGCCTTTGTGAATATTCCCTCTTGTCCATTGAAAACTGATGACAGACTATATTGACTCAATTATTATTAACAGCTGACAAAGACTGTAAAATCTCAACCAGGACAATACAGGACAGGACATAGCTGTACATGACAAAATAATATCTTGAACGTAAAACGGTATCTAGTCTAAAAGTAGACTTACATATTACGTAAATAAGTCGTGTCCTCCTTATGGACTGCGCTGATTTATTTCGTTCAATCTTGCTCGTTTTTTCTCAAGAAAATACTGGTTTTTCGCGACAAAATAAGACTACCTTTCCCTGAATTGTAGACGCATTAAGAGTTTCAAATCCACGATGTACTTACATAATAGGCATTCTGCAATCTTTGGCAACTGCAAAATAGAGGTAAAATAGACGTGTGACTACGTCAGTACCTACATTTTCACCGATATCTTTCGCACAATGGATCTCTTCTATTAAGAGTTAAAAATGTCTAAAAGAAAGGAAGCGCGTCTAACATGTAAGAGATATGCGGACTATGCGGAGCACCTGTTTGTGCGGCCGTGCCGGCGTGAGCCGCGAGCCGGCCGGCGGCGGCGTGTGCCGCGGGTCAAGGACGCGGCGCGCGGCGCACGCGCTCAAGGCCTTGGCTCCAATTTTCTCATCATTAAGATTGCGGATGTAATCGCGTCTGATCTCAAGTTAACAAACTGATACCAATCTCAAGATAAGACAAGTAATCGGAGAAAATTGTATTTTGTAATAAAAATATCAGGGGACAGTGACATATCAAATGACTTAGTCCCAAACTAAGCTCTAAGCTGTTCATACCGAAACTGTCGGTACAGAAAAATACATACATAAATACATAGAACACATTCATGACATGACTGGGAGTCAGATTCGGACACAGTAATCTGCCAATTTAAAAGTGACATCTACATCTACACTAATATTATAAAGAGGAAAGATTTGATTGTTTGTTTGTTTGAATAAGTCCAAAACTACTAGACCGATTTGTGAAATGTTGAGCGGTAAAGAGACCGTTGTGAAGAGATGGGAGCCGCCGGGCGTGCGCGCAACTCTCTGGCGCAATTACAGCACCAACGTGGGTCACACGACACGGCACGAGTACAGCCAAAACATCGGAATTTTTGCCGCGGATAATGACGTGCAAATCTTCATACACCTCGTTTACATAATAATAATAATGTGAATTGCGATGCAGTCCCGATTCGTTTCAACTTAGACGAGCTTTAAATCACTGCGTTTGACATGATAATATTAATAATAATGATAATAATAATAATCTTTATTTCGGATTACGCATCCATATATGTGTTAGGAACAGTACGAACTTATTATTATTTTAAGTATTTATTTTACAGAAAATTAAATAAATACTTAAAATAATAATAATAATCTTTATTTCGGATTACGCATCCATATATGTGTTAGGAACAGTACGAACTTATATTGATTATAATTGATGTCGTTGTGGAAATTTCCTAAAAAGCACACAACCAAGGACGTAAGTTCGGTAGTTAGTCGGTAAAAAGCGCTCCAGACATGAACCAAATAATTAAAATACGGATGCATATTTTTGTTTTGGCATAGAATTGTTTGTGCGCAGCGGATCAAAACATTCAATTCATAATAACAAATTATGAATATATTCATATCAACAACAATATTAAGTAATAACTATTCAAAAATACTACGTCATGAAATATATACTGGAAATCACTCGCAGCGCGCCTGATCGATAATAATATGATATTGATATTCATCATAGATCCACTATTTTTTTTCGCCTTATTACATATTATGAAACCACACGTACAGACCCGACCATGCCTTTATAAATATAAATAAATATAAGTGGACAATTTCACACCAATTGACCTAGTCCCAAACTAAGCTCTAGGCTTGTACTATGGGTACTAGACAACGATATAAATACTTATATAGAGAAATATATACTTAAATACATAGAAAACATCCATGACTCAGGAACAAATATTCGCGCTCATCACACAAATATCTGCCCTTACCGGGATTCGAACCCAGGACCACTAGCTTCGTAGGCAGGGTCACTACCCACTAGGCCAGCGCGTCGTCGAACGTCGAACGTCGTTATATTCACTATTTGGAATTTAAATAAGAAATAACCCCTGTTTTAACAAGGAAAATACAAAAAGTATATAATTATCTTTATGAAACTAATTCAAGTCATGTTAAATTCCCAAGCGTTGAACTCTAAAGCTGTGGCAAATTTCCCTCCGGCGTTTAAACTCTAAGTCTTGAAAAGTCAAGTGCTTAACATGTAAACGTCAAAAAATACTAATACCTAGAGGAAAGAAGAGTCAGTATGCACTTCTTGGTTTAATTCGTTTTTATCATTTGTTAGTGGCTCAGTCACATGAACGACTCAAAGAGTTTTAGAATCCAATTTGGAACTCAAATGTTTCGTTTCGACCGAGAACTTTCTGGATTACTTAAGTCCGAGAACTTTCTGGATTACTTAAGTCCGAGAACTTTCTGGATTACTTAAGTCCGAGAACTTTCTTCCTGGGAATCGTTGAGGTTCCCGACCACGCGCCGCGGCGCAACGATACACGAGCTCTACTATACACTACAGAACATAAACATAACGTTCAATCGTTATCCTGGTCTGTTTATTAGACCAAAAGTATTTTTGAGTTTTGACCAACAAATAATTATTTCATAAAAATGTATTTGTTCTTATACCATTACATGTTATATAAGTTACACGGACTTATCATTCAATAAGTTAGGTTAGGTTAGACTTTTAACCACAAAAATAGTGAATTAATGCGGTGAGAGGTACCTACCTCCCCGCGAAATGAAAGTTAGTGTGCCCAATGATGATATGGTAACAACTTTTACTTAGCCTCGTGTTCCATATTAAACATTATACCTATTATGACGAAAGCTTTAATTCGGAATAGGTAGTTATTACATTCATTCTGAGTCATTGTTATCAATATTACGATTACAATGAATGATTAAAAAAAAACTTGTTGGGGAAAACTGAGGAAGCGTGAAAGGAAGACAGTCAACATGCGCTCACTGCACCAGCTGCGAACACCGCGGGATCTCCGTTGAGTCAGCGGCGCCCGCGCACGCATGTACCTACCACGCCGAGACGGCGCGAGCGCATTCCCAAAAAAATGTATCACTGTAGATAAATTTAAACTCTTTACGAAGCCATTGAGAAGGCTTAGGTAGGTAGAAAAACTTTGACACTATTTAATTGAACGAGTTTATTTACTCGTTCATAAAGGTGAAAACGATTTTGTCGCAAATTCAAGAATTTTTAACTGGTTTAAAATTGGGAGACTCTATTTCTGAGTTAAACAAAATGTATGTACGTATCTATGTAAGAATATAAATATATGGGGTGTAGCGTCGGTCGGGGGTCAAAGGATGCTCGCGGACACAGGACCCCGAGACCTATCCATTTCACCCCCACCTCAGCGACTTCAGCGATTTTCTATTGTCCAAAAGTTATGGATCAAAAAGATTAATACTAGTTTTAAGGAAAGAAAGAAATCATTAACAATCATCTTAAATCCAACCTAAGCTTCAAGTTTTGGGGCAATTAGTCAATAAAGGTTACCTACTTACTTTTATTTCTACAAACTATTCAAATAAACACGCAAATTATCGATAAATATTTGGTTGCATTTAGCTTACACAGTACCGTGCAGAAATTAGGTAAGAAAATACACCGAGTGAGAAATCGATTAATCCTTTAGTAAAATGTGAAAAGTTTTTCTTATCTATTATAGTACCTAACAGAATCCGCGGTCGTGTCTGACTTACAACAAAAGGTTTATCGTTTGCCTCGCCCGGTGTGGAGGTCAGTGTCTAAACTCAAAAGGTCAGTTTAAAATGTTTACGTCGTCGTCACCGGCGCCGGGCACGTCACACGGCTCCGGCTGTCTGCACGCGGACGTTGCGCTTAAACATGCGCATGCGCAGACACCAGCGCTGTCCGTCGCTTTCGTCGTTAGAGAATGACTCTCTCGTCACGCAGTTTGTGATTCGCGCATCGCTTGGTTTGGTCGGGTTTGTTCCGGCATTTTTTTTATTTATATTTTTTTATTTAGCTGATTCGTGTTTCATGCCTCTTGACCACTGAGAGGATGTTATTTATTTTATATTCCATAGGAGTGAAATACTTCTTCAAGTGACAACATTTTTCGGCAAAACGAAAATTAAAAAACAGGGCCACTATATTACGTGTCGCAGGCATAGATGGGTGATGAGAATGAGGCTTGAGGGGGAGCGGCTGCCGAGCTGGCTGCGTCGGTGCTGCAGACGAGTTAACAGGCAGAGTGGTGGCACCAGGTGCCACCGGACAACAACGTCCTAGCACGCTATTGTAGCAGGGCGCAAGTGAAATTGTTGTCGCCAGGGGATAAGCTCCGGGCGCCAAGTTGTAGTTGCAAGATGTATACCTAACGCTAAGTTAGCAATTTTAGAAAATCGACCAAGTATAGAATTTGCGTAATGATGACAGATCGCATCGACTGCTTATGTCAACTCCATACTTTTCGAGTATATAGAAAACTCTGAAACGTTAGCCACGTTTGCATCTTGGCTGGGCCTGCCTACCGGAGGGACCGGTGTGGGCGGTGCTGCTGCTGTACAGATGTCGGTAGCAGCGCCAGCGGCGCCGACGCAGGGAGGTGGCTGCTCATCGCTCAAGAACACCAAACCTTGAGGGCCAGATTCATTCAGTGAAATGTTTTGTGAGCGTGTATTGTGCCCAGTTTTTTAGAGGTAAGGCCTAGTATTATCGGAATCCACCTTCCGCCCTCTCGCTATCCACCCTCTAGGTACGTGAAAACTTTTGTTAATCACAATGATCACAGAGAACATCAAAACCAAAACGACACCTTTGATATCATTTAGATTTGAAACGTGTACCGGCCGCATTCGTCACAAATTTTGCATTGGCTCCTTTATTTTTGTGTCCGGCCGGTATAAGGTTTTACGGATATTATTAAATAGATGTTTTAACTAGCTACCCGCCCTCGCGTCGCTTAGGTTTATGTGAGTTTTCTGTTATACCCGTACATATTCCAGGATTAAGTATAAGTAAAAACCTTCCTCTTGAATCCATCTATCGATGAAAAATACATTCAAATCCACTAGGTACGTAGTTTGAAAGATCTATACGTACATACAGAGGGACACACGAAGGGAAGAGATTTGGTTTTATACTAGTCGTATGTAAAGATAAGGAAGTATTTGTGACTCAATGACATATTAAAAGGCTCTGATTGGAGGCCCATTAAAGTTGATTAGATTACAAAGTAACCCAAAACCAGTATTTGATTAATTCAATAATAATAATATTTACGCGCATAATCCGTTAGAAATAAACAAAAACAGAATCGCAAACAGGTAGCCACTCGCTAATTTAATTAATTAATTTATGTAAATATCTTCGATTAGTACTTCAAATCCAGTTGTTCAGCTGTTAAAGTACTTAGTGTGATATTTAAATTCAAATCCAAATTTAACTATTTGTCTACCGTACAAAAATGCGTCAAACGTGGATGGTTGACGGAACTCCAAGTTTGGCCATGAGGCATACAAATAATAAGCAGGTAACGATTTAAGTATTAAAAATTACATCTAAATTACTTCTCATTCTAGAAATTCTGATAGCTTTCGAAATATAATTTGCAGTGCAATTAGCTTCAGAGAATGAAACTACTCGTACGAGTACTAACCAGACGTCACAGTAACCAAATTTTGAATCATGTCCCGACAAGTCTGGCTCGACTTTGACTGCGCCGTAGTAAAAGTCATTCACGAGCCGCAATGAATGGCCGGCGCGCAGCCGGCGCAGGCGCCGCTCATTCACTACACTCCGTAAACTCCGTTAGAGTTGGCAGCTGGCGGCGGCAGTTAGTGGTGATTCACTTGTTACAGTTTACACTAAAAACAAATGCGAGTCAATTTAGACTTAACAATAACTTTCAGGAAGGTGAACAAATAAGCATTTAAGTAAACTATACTAACTTAGAAATTTGTATTGTGGAGAGGCCAGAGGGGGGCAGTTTTAGAAATCATACAGTCTTAGTTACATAGTTTCCCTTTTATCCTATCTACTAATATTATAAATTTGAAAGTGTGTGTGTGTGTGTGTTAGTTTGTTACTCCTTCACTCTGCAACGGCTAGGCGGATTTAGATTAAATATGGAATGGAAATAGCTTATACCCAGGATTAACATATGGCTACTTTTCATCCCGGAATATTTAAAAGTTTTCTAAGGAAAATCGGTAATCGAAATTTACGCCGACAAGGTCGCGGACAGACGCAAGTTTCTATCATTACAAAAAATATCCCAGAATAAGCTTGAAAAATTATGGCTGAATCAGGCTACCTATTCTAATGATCTTACCTGAAGTATGTCTATTACCTACGCGATGTTTCCCCGCGTATCGTTTTGGAGGTTGAATCATTGAAGGCTTTTGATTTTTGTTCGATTAGTCACGCCGCCGTCGTCTCCGCCCGGCACGGCTGCTGCTAATAATCCGTGATGACTTGTGCAGCGGTTATAATGGCCACCACTGACTATCAGTTGGACTGACAGGCCGAGAGGGAAGCAGCTATCAGTGTCAGAATGAGTGACGGATACATATAGATTTCTGACTGTATCAAGTACTTAGCTGCGTCCCCCTCGGCCTGTCAGTCCGACTCATAGTCTATGGTAGCCATAATTCTCCCGCAGACAAACCGTCGGACTGACAGGGACACAGCTATTTGTTAGAATAAGACAGCTATTTACGTCTCTGTGCTGACAGATAGCTGCGTCCCTCTCGGCTGTTGGTCTTTAGGGCTTCTAGGCACATCTACCTAGGTAAAACTGTATCAATTAAGGGTGCAAAAGGCATTTTTGGATATATTCTAGAACAGGTTTTTGACAAGCTGTAAAAACTTCAAAATTTTCGATGTTTTTAAGTGATATCAGATACGTGCCTTTATCAAATATCAAATAACAATTCCACGTCAATTTGAACCAATGTAATGAATTTTATTTTTTATTTATTTTATTTTTTAAATGTATTATTTACCATTGCATTTAAATAAATATGTGATTTTGTTCAATTCAAAGTACTCTAAATAAATATCATTAAGTAAAACCAAGATTGGGTATCGTAGACAGCGGTAATTTAATTTAGTAATATTTTATTTTCTGAGCGAGGAGTTTACTTTTACTTTATTATTACTTGACCTTCAATCTATATGTCAGAATCGGCGAAGGACTACGATCCTCCATAGCAACGGATTCTCGAAATAATACCTCCTTAATGTTGATTAAGCGTGTATTTAATAAGTCCAATTGAAATAACGTATAAGGCACTACACAGTAATAGGATGCAAACGGATATGAAACGCGGTGAATTCAATATGGGGCTGACAGCACTACCAGTCCAATTCAAAGTGCAACGAAAAGTGAGGTTCTAATTCCCACTACCAACCTTCCCCCCTGTTCAAACAATCTGTTACTAAATAAGCTAGTTCCCGAATCCGCCGTGTGGCGCCACTAGTCCTGTCACTACGACATATACATATACGTAGGGTAAGCACTGCGAAGGCGCTTGGCTACCGTAACATTACTGGCATTACATACCAACCTATGCCAAATTTCAGTCCATTATTTGAACTATATATACAGACGTGTGGAGTAGTAGGTAGTAGTTTATAGGCTGCAGGGTCGCATGAAGGCCGCGGTCGGCGACCGCCGGCGCGCGCGCCGTTGTGACGCGTGCGCACGCGCACCGATGCGGGCTCGACCAACGCTATGCTTATGCAAGAATTGTAACTAGGTTGTTTACTAACACAAGACCATCACATACCACCCTTCATCTGTAAATAATTATACAACAACATTTGAATATTGCAGATATGGAAAATTGCTGCTTGCTAAGGAAGAGGTACACTAGAGGAATTTTGAAAAACAACCCCAAATAATAGAGTTGGGGTCTAATAAAAGCTTACATACGGTGTAGTGCGGCGATGTCTGTAATTAAAAACTTAAGTAGTATTTTTTTAATGAAGAATGAATTTGTGTGTACAAATCTAAAACGGGACTTAATCGCGTAAAGACCTGGCAAATGAAAGGTGAGAATGAAAAAAAGGCGGCAAATTAAAAAATCGAGGTGAGGTATCCCTGTCGTGTAGTGCTAAAATAGTTTTGATACTTGTGATACATATTATGTAATACCATATATTTTTAAAGGCTTTTATTACGTCCACCTGTAACTCTTGTAGGTACTACGAAACACTACCTGTATTATGAAATAAATAATATCGGAAAGTTTCAACAATGAACAAGCAATATTCATAAAACATAGCTCTATCACTGTTTTATGGATAATTACATTAGTTGCCTAATATTTCACTTAGTAGGTAGTCATTTACTTTTGAGAATAACAAATAGGAAAGAAGATATTTTTCTTCAATTGCTGTTACATTATTTTTAAATACATCGACTCCTTCTACGTCCGCCAGCCCTTCTGTGAACACAATAATTAAAATATTAACTGACAATATAATATGTACACGCAATTGGGTAAGTAAAGTTTTTGGAAGAGATGTAAATTATATTTTTTTTCGATAGTCGTCATCCTGAAGATCATGGAACTGCGGCTCTTTTACTTTTATTTTCTCTAATATTTTAGAAATCTTTTTTTTAGTTATGAAGTTGACATTTGTAAACTTTAATGACCGACAAGCTTGTTGCCTTCGTATTTAATGAAATAGAAAAAAAAACTGTCACTTCTATATCTGTCAACGTCAAATCAAATCAAAGTAAACAAACAGTTCAGTTCAAATAAGTAAATTCAAGTAAATCTTTGTAATACTCCATTTCCACAGTCCGTGTGGGATTGCCTGAATTCATTGCGTGGATTGTACAATTCAAAAGTGCTCTCGTGGCTATCAAAAAGCAGGGCAAGAGTCGTCGAGAAAGGACGAAATCGGTGTCCAAGAAGAAGTGCCAAAGGGTTCGAAAATAAATCGTAGACCAAATATCGTGCAAAGGACTTAGAGCAAAGCGGCAAAACGAAAGTCCGGAGTTCGTTCTGAGATCGTCAAAAATATTTCTAAAAACACTGATCACATGAAACACAAGCAAACAGAAAAGAGCCGTTGTATTGAATTGTTTGTTTACTTTGATTTGATTTGACAATGACAGATATAGAAGTGTTTTTTTTTCTTTTTCATTAAGTACGAAGGCAACAAGCTAGTCGGTCATTAAAGTGTACAAATGTCAACTTCATAACTAAAAAAAATATTTCTAAAATATTAGAGGAAATAAAAATAAAAGAGCCGCAGTTCCATGATCTTCGGGATGACGACTATCGAAAAAAAATACAATATACATATCTTCCAAAAACTTTACTTAGCCTATTTTATTAAATATTAAATAAAATTTCTTGGCTATCCTCAAGTATCAAAATTATCATGTCATACTAACCTAGAAAATGCATTATCGTATGTAAACATTCTTGAATCTGCTTGGAAACAATGATTGTCTCCTCTTGCTTTTCTTTAAATTTACATATCATAGTAAACAGCAGCAAGCAGCAACAAGTAATGCGCGTAACACATTACTTGTGATCGTTTTTTTTCATGATAAACACTTAAAAACGTAGCAAATACCGCAAGCAAGCTTCGATCTCAAGATGAATAAATGACGTTTGACGTGGGGTGACAGTCGACTTTTTTGTTGCCATGTAAAAAGTTCTTAAGAAATCTCATTCTCATCTTTCATTTTCCAGACTATAACTCGACGGTTTGATCCTGCGGGCCTAGTATGCCTGCGTCTATATCGCGTGTCAACTGTGGGTAAAGCATCCGTTACTTTTTCACACGTGTACTTATTTACCTGTCAGAAGGTGACAGATGCCTTATCCAAAATGTACCTATCACGCCATAAACGCAGCCATATTCGGCCCCCTGGTGCAACAGTCGTGATTACGAATAGACCAGAGTCACAAATTGTTTGTGCTTTAAAATACCAATATTAGATTACATTTACAGTTTTCTTAAATTTACAAATACCGTTAAACGGGGTTAGTAAGGATACTCGGGATTAAGGGGGGGTGACTAGGGACTCAACGTAAAATGAAGCATATGTTAATAATCATAAGACTGAAATTATTTCCAATAGACGTAACGTTATTGTACATTTAATACTTGTTCATATTTGTACCAAGTTATGAATTATTTTAGGTTATGTTCCTACTCACTTTTACTAACGCAGACGACTGTTGCACACCCACCATCTGACTAAATAGACCCGTCGGTCTGATTTGAAAGTAAGTGCCTGCCAGGCCTCCAGCGCCGCGCCGGGTCGTTGATACATTAGCCATGGCGGCGGCGGCTGCTGGCGCGCCCGCGGCGCCCGAGGCTGGGAAACCCGACTCGGGTATACCCAACACCACTCCGTTGACATTTCCGAAATAAAAACTGATTGATTGGGTATGCTGATGTAATTTAAGTCTCTCATAAAGAGTTAGTACCATCAAACTAATTTTGATTATAATTCGACTCCTGCTCCTGCAGGTAAAAAGGGTAAAAAGAGTTCGTAATGCAATTAAATTAAGTAATTAAACACATACAAATTACAATTTATTTTAATTTATTTTCAGCCCCGGCGCACTCCCCAACACATCTAATCATCATCAGTCATCACGGGCTGTTACGGGGATCAAAATGGCCGCTCTACACGCACGCGACATATACGAGTATCGCGGTGTGGATCCACCACGACGTGTCGCGCTGAAACATAATAAAGCTCCATAATCGCAATGGTTAGCGCAGTTTTTAGTTATTCACATCACGGTGAAGTTGACGCGGGACTAAAAACTAACGTAAGTAATCGGGGAACAATACGCAAGGCCGCGAAATTTAATTAGAGAGAGGGCGCTACCGTGCTCGTGTTTATATAGGCTCCTAACAATTTTGTCAATTAAAATTAGAATTCGCACGGTTACTAAGAAAAAGTGTCTTCTTCATGTGTGAAATATCCCAAAATACGACTGTGATTGTTAGCGGCGAAGAAAACTGCAATATTCGAGTGAAAAAAGCAAAAATAATAATTACCGGATTATCGCTACATACACTTTGATACGGAACCGGATCGATTTACCTATAATTAGAAAGAAGTTTAAAAAGGTTAGTAAAGACTGTAATATTATAAAACACAGTGAATGTACTTCTACAGACTTTCATATCCAAAAATAACCTCTTAACTTAACCTCTAACCCATTGATTTAGTATATACAAGATACACAATCCCGCACAAAACTTTATTATAAACTGTCCCAAATGACATTGATAGCTGCATTCAGATACATGCTAACATCGCTATTTTTTACCTTAAACATTCATGCAAAAAAAAACTCAATATACTAGCAGTCAAGTGTCAAATTTGCAAACTAATGTTTTAAAATATTTAAAACTCTTTAGTGAAATCGCCATTATCATACTATTTATGACAAAAGTGGACATCGAATGAATGGAGACGAATTTCTCTATTTATATTGTATTAGTTTTAACGAAATTACAAATTACACAAAAAAACTTTTGACATGTTTTATAAATGCTGTCATTGTATTACACAACTTAAGCTATATATATACAATAATAATAATGAATAAATTAATGTAAAGCAAGGTTTAAAAACCCGTCCCGTCGATTGTTTTTATTCAAATTTTAACGTTTAGGTATCCTTTGTCACCCGGAATGGTGAAATGATTCTAACAATACCACACACATATAAATTGGCTCAGGTGTTCAAAGTTATGTTGGAATAAAGAATTATACATACATACATAAATGAACCATTAAAACATTACACTTTACTCCAGACAAGACAAGATCTTATCCTATCATAACCAACCTAGCCTAACCGGTTACGTATCATAATATGTACATAAAGTTCAAAATACATAATGGGTCATAATTCATAATGGTCATAATTAGTGACCGACCGAAACATGTTATTTTGCCGAAACCGAAACCGAAACCGAAGGTTCGGTTTCATTGTAGTTTCGGCCGAAACCGAAACCGAAACCGAACCTTTTATATATAAAAAAAAAAGTCCTTAAAAAGTCGAAAAAATGTTAGTAAGCCCGTTTTTTTCTAAAACTAATATCTCGCCGACGGGTCCATATTGGCTTCGCTAAAGTTCATCACACGAAATTGATTTTCCTAACGATTTGTACTCCTAATGATCACTGTTCCTAAAATTTTGTTTCCTAAAGTTTCCGTTCCTACATTTTATTATACTATTAACGTAGTCCATAACACTCAGTTTTCCGAAAATTGATTTTCCTAAAAATTTTACTCCTAATGATCACTGTTCCTAAAATTTAGAGTAGGGTGCAGTTTGTGAAGGTGTGTGAAATGAAACGTTTGAAAAAAAGCATACGATTTTAATTTGCAGTCAAATGGTATCGCATAGCTTATTCAAGGGATATAAAAAAAATAACCTCGAAGGCTAAGGCGGGAGCTTGCTTCGCTTCGCTCCCGCCATAGCCTTCTAACCTAACCTATTCAAGTCGGTTCTGCCCAGAGAGGTCTTGCTCGCTCGCTTCGCTCGCTCGCTCACTCATATTTATATCATAATATAGTATTTATCTTATAACCCAACCTTCTAAAAAATGCACTGACCAAACAATATTCGTTGAAAAATAATTATATTGTTTGATAAGTATGTGTAATGAAAAAATAAAATTACAAAATTCATTGAATTGATTTTCTGTCGAATTTGTTTCTTTCAAGTAAATAGTTAAAAAAAAAAAATATACGAAGCAAAAATACAAGGACCAAATAGTATATGAAACATTTTCTGTGAAACAAAATTCTGTAATTTTTCAGTCTGTAAAACAAGGGGACACCGTTATGAACACTAATTTTTCAATGTCGATTATCAGGAACAGTGAAAATTAGGAGTACGAATTAGGAGTAGGAAAATCAATTTTCGGAAAACTGAGTGTTATGGACTACGTTTATAGTAAAATAAACGGTAGGAATGGAAACTTTAGGAAACAAAATTTTAGGAACAGTGATCATTAGGAATTCAGAACTTTAGGATCAGAGTAGTTATGAGAAGTGATTATTAGGATGTAAATTTTTAGGAACAACATTTTCGGAGTTCCGATAATCGACATAGAAAAATTAGTTCAACTTTGGCGCACCCCTCGCCGACCTATAATTACATTACCATTATTCGCGGAACAAACACAACACGTATTGACACGTCTACACGAGCAAAGCGCACTGATTTAGGTAGTTGCCGGCGGAGTCAGGCGAGCGACGCCATATTGCCAGTTGTGCCGAGCGCGCCCGACGTTAGCCGAGCGCGACCCGAAGGTACGATGTTGTAAGTTTCGGCGCGGCCGAAGGGTTCGGCCGTTTTTGGCCGAAACCGAAACTCGGGCCGAAACTAGATTTTTTGGCCGAAACTGGCCGAAACCGAAACCGAAACCGAAATTTCGGTCGGACACTAGTCATAATATATAATGGTTTTTTTTGAAACCCTGAACTTTTCAAGATTGTTATACAACAAACCTAACCTAACCTAATGGGTTCTATACAATGGGCTTTTAAAAATATTGAAAAGTTTACTTATTATGACCATTATGTAATATGACCCATTATGTATTTTGAACTTTATATATAGGTATTATGATGCGATCCCAACCTAACCTAATTTCCTTGAAATAAGTTTAATTTATTATATAATTGTCTTTTAGACCTACATTTACTTAAGATACTTTCTTTTTTTGCAATGTAATGCAAACGGACGGTTAAATATCGATCGGTAATAGATTTAATCAACAGAATTCTATGACTATTATTTATTTATTATTAGATTTAGTCAGCCTTTATTTGTGGTATATACGTCTGTGGTACGAAAATGGGTCAAGCACACAACAGACGACTTATTTGCCTTGAATAGTTGATCACCCCTATCTCGTGCTAATATTGCGACCCATTTTGCACGTCGTAGAGGATTTCGTGGAAAGGTTAAATTTAAAAATAAAAAATATTAAAATTTAAAAAAGTAATAGCTACTCCATAATAATTTTGTTCCTTGGTAAGTCATAATTTGTGTGCACAAAATAAATTCCTAAAAATCATGAAAACATTATAATTTTAGCTAGAAACGTTTATAAATAAATAGAACTTACGTAAAATAAGACATTCCATCCTTTTTATTAGATTTTTTGTTATTATTTTTGCAGTTTTTCATCACACATTTTGTCATGATTGACAACTGCCACTGTCTGTGGTCGGAACAAGACTAATAGCAAAACTACTGCCCAAGTCGATTCGGCAGTAGTTTTGACTTGCCATTTTTTCGTGCTGATTGTGTATCTAGTATAATACTAAATCAATGCTCTAACCCTAAAAAATAGTTTAGTTAGTTTAGTTTATTTATTTCATGAAACAAATTACAATATAAGTTTGCATTACCATGTCAAAATTTAAAGTTGTCAAAATTAAAAGAAATCAAAATTAAAAGTCAAAATTAAAATATTGCCTGTCATAGACGAAAGGTCATAGTGAAGGTTTATGATAACAGCGCCATCTAGTAACCATAAAGAGAATGACTTAGTAAAATACCATAACAGCGTCGAACATCATATTACAGTAACAGCGCCATCTAGTAACAACTAAAAAGAAACATCTACTAGAATATCGATACTCCTCAAGAGGGCGCGCTAAATATTAAATTAGAAATAATTAAACATGGACCAACTTTGTGATGGATGTCGCAAAAAACTACCCAGAAGGGATTATTGAACTTGTTCGCGATGCTCTAAAAGCTACGACTTGGAATGTGCGAATGTTTCATCTCATCGTTTTCAAAAAACAATGCAAATAGACAATAAAAAAAGGAAGAAATATGTGATGTCAATACCAAAATAAATAACCTAATAATTAAAAATGATCTGCTGAAACAAGAAATAATAGATTTAACAACTAAAATTACATCTGGTGCAAATTACTCATCAGTAAAACAATACTCACCTGAAAGCAACAGTAAGAAAATAGTTATCTACAATTTTAGCGAAAACTACAACGAATCGGAGTTAGATCTTTATGATAGAATATTGCAATGTTTCCGAGAAATACAAGAGGTGGATCTGATGGGTTACATCGAAGATGCATATCGCGTGGGTCGAAAAACGAACAGAAGACCTCTAGTAGTTGAACTTATCAGCAAAAGGATGGTAAAATACATTCTACGAAACGGCCACTATTTCTATTTAGACGAAAACTCACGTAAAGAGAGAATGGTCATGAGAGAGGAAATGATGCACGCAAGGAACAATGGACACCACGCCGTAATACGTGATAACAAACTTATCATAAACGGGAAAATGGCCAACTCAGGTAATTTATTGAATGAAACCTCTAGAGTGACTTACAGAGTAAACGATAGCCTTACTATTCCTGATCAAAACTACACCCAACATAAAAAAACTGACATAAATGAAGCACTTGAAAATAACTTATTTCGAAACCCAACAAACACCATTTAAGATACTGTTCCAAAATTTCCAAAGCATTAATAATAAACTACATCTATTAGAAGCCTATTTAAGTGAAGACACGTCAATCCACGCTATATGTATAACTGAGACATGGCTAACTCGAGACAAATTAAGCTTGGTCAACATCAACGGTTACTACTTATGTGGCATCATCCTACTGCCGGGAGACCAGAGGAGGCGGCGGCGTGTGCATACTTCTACAAGACCACATTCAATCCTCTCCAAAAGAGGATATTACAAATATGTCAATTGATTATATATTAGAAATATGTGCAATAGAATTAACTAGTCTAAATATCTTAATAATAACTCTATATTGGAATAAACGGGAGGGAGGAGGAAGACTTATTTTATAACAGATTAGAATCCATTTTAAACTATATTAATATAAAATATTCTAAGTATAAAATAATTCTAGGAGGCGACTTGAATGTAGGTAAATATATTAAAAGCAGACTCTGCGGCAAATTCACTTCTGAATTTCATGTCCGAATATAACTTCACCCAATATGTAAAAAAACCTACGCGTATTACTCATACTACGTCGACCTGTTTAGACTTAATATTTACTAACTTCAAGGATACAACTTTGCGAACTGATGTTCAGGAATTAGGCTTTTCTGACCATTCTGGTACCACTTTGTCTGTCAACTTTTCTCTAGACAAAAGACAACAATCTAACTGATTTACAGAAAAGAGAAAATTTAACACTACTAATTTAGATCGTTTTAAAAATTACCTTTCTGATATTAAGTGGCAGGATATAATTAAACCCAACAATGATATATAAATGAAAATTACTTAGCCTTTAGTAATATTTTTACAAATACTTTAAACTTATGTATACCAAGAAAAATAATCAAACATAACGAGAAATTCAAAAAACACTAGCTTACCGTAGGCGTAAAAATATCTTGCCAAAACAAGCGCTTGCTAAAAATACTAACGTTAAAATCAAATGATCCAACCAGTACTTCATCGATATTATAAAACGTACGAAAATATATTAAAAAAAACAGTAAATATAGCTAAAAAAACGCAATACATAAATAGAATGAAAAAATGTAATAACAAGGTAAAAACAATGTGGACCATAATAAATGAACGGACAAATAAAAAATCCAAAAAAAATAAAAATAACATACAACTACTTAAAAATAACACACTTATCTCCGAGCCTAAACAGATAGCGGATACTTTTAACAATTTCTTTGAAGCTGTTGGCGGCGGTCCTCGTGCAGCGCCCGGCCGCCCAGTAATCCAGGCGACCGAAAACTCTATGTTCCTTAGCCCTGTAGAACCGTATGAAATATGGAAAATAATAAAGAACCTAAACAATAATTATAGTTGCGGAATCGATGAGCTACCGCCGCTCCTGGTAAAACGCTGTGGGGATAAGCTGACTCTGCCGCTCTGCTCTCTCGTAAATCAATCCTTTGAAGAGGGCGCCTTCCCCAACTTATTAAAAAAAAACAGTTATAAAACCCATACACAAAAAACTCGAAAACAGACCCTAATAATTAGCGTCCTACCCACTAATTCAAAAATATTTGAAAAAGCTATGAGTAATCGCATATACGCTTTTTGTGAAAAATATAAGATATTTGACGATTCTCAGAACGGTTTCAGAGAAGGTAGATCCACTAGTTTAGCGGTATTTAAATACGAGTATATCCAGGAAACTCTCAATATAATCAACGGGAAACAGTACGCTGTGGGCCTATTACTCGATATGTCTAAAGCCTACGACAAGGTCCAATTTAACATAGGTACTGCTGCAAAAACTATATGGAATAGGAATTCGAGGTTTAGCGCACAAATGGTTTTCATCGTATCTAAAAAATAGGGAACAGGTAGTTGAAATAGAACATTTTGACATTGATAATAAAAAAATAACAAATGTTCGTTCAGACGTTATAACTTATAACACCAAGGGCCTCAATTTCACAAGGTAGTGTAATTGGGTGTCTCCTCTTCCTAATCTACATTAACGATCTTCCTAAAATCATTAACCCATGTGTTCTATTCGCCGACGACATCTCAATACTTACTACCTGTCAAAATAATATTAACATAAATACAAAGCTAAGCTCTATTTTAAATTTGATTATACGAGGGCTGCCTTTTAAGTTGTGTCGTTTGGAAAAACTAAAGTCAATTTAAGTGTTAAATGGTATTTATTGTTTTTCAAAGTAATCACCGTGATATGTAATACACTTTTTCATTCGATCGAACCAGTTTTCGAAACACTTATTCCAGTCCGAAGTCGGGGTCTCCAAAATGGCCGTTTTGTATGCCTCAACGGCTTCTTCAGGCGTCTGGTACCGTTGACCACGAAGTCGTTGCTTGATTTTTGGAAAAGTAAAAAAATCGTTAGGGCTTAAGTCTGGACTGTGCGGCGGGTGTTCCAGAATTTCGACGTTTTGCTCTTTTAAAAACGCAATTGTTTGCCGGGCGGTGTGCGAGCTCGCATTATCGTGATGCAGTCTTATACGACGTCTTGGGTTATTTTTTCGAAACTCGCCGATGACTTCTGGTAAACAGACAGTGGTATACCAGTCAGCATTAACCGTTTTACGATCCTCGAGCACGATGTTGGCCACGTGGCCACTTTTCGCCACAAACGTGGCGACTATTTTTTTCGAAATGCTCCGTGAGCGTATTACTTTGGTCGGTTTTGGCTCATCTTGGAACACCCAAACAGTCGACTGCTGTTTAGAATTGGGTTCGTAGGCATATATCCAAGATTCGTCACCACTGATAATGTCGTAAACATGTTTCGAGTTTCCTCGGTTGAATTGCCGCAGAGTTTTGCGACACCATCGAACGCGAGCCGTTTTTTGGTCTTCACTGAGTAAATGTGGTATCCAGCGAGAGATCAACTTTTTTACGCCTAAGTGATCATGCAAAATACTGTGAACACTGGTCCCTGAAATACTTAAGGAAGCTTCTATCTCACGGTATGTCGCATGGCGATCTTCGACGATCAGTTGCCGTACAGCATCAATGTTCTCCTGGGTTACGGCTGTTTTTGGTCGACCTTCACGATGTCTATCACCAAGACTAGAGCAACAACGTTGAAATTCTAAATACCAGCGTTCCACAGTCCGGAGGCATGGTGCTTTATCATTGAAAACCGTAGTCAACTCTTCGAAGCACTGAAGTCGCGTTAAGCCCCTTTTGAAGTTGTAAAAAAATATCGCACGTAAATTTTCCTTCGAAATTTCCATTTTCACAACTGACTTGTCAACTTTGAACGAGCGCTGTACTAAAACGGTTGGGCCGATTTCGAGTCATTCTTTTGTTTTCGAATTCTAATTTCAAATATTTTAAGATGACACTAGTTCTTTTTTATGCAATCACGGAAGGCTTGCAAACGACAGAACTTAAAAGGCAGCCCTCGTAAACTGGATGATAGACCACAACCTAGAAATAAACTTTGCTAAAACTAAATTAATAACTTTTTACCCATACCAGAAACAGAAATTGTTAATTAATTTTATCTACAACAATATTAAAATAGACGTAGTGAACCATTTTACCTTATTAGGTACCTATAGATATTGATACCCATATTAATTGGAAAACACACGTGAGAACAATCCATTCTAAAGTGTCTAAATTTGTTTACGCCCTTCGGGAAATTAAAAAAAACTACCGACCTCGCCACTGCCCTATCCACTTACTACGCATATGCCTACTCCTGGCTCAACTACGGCATTATTCTGTGGGGAAATAGTACGGACGCGCCATCACTATTTACCCTACAGAAAAAACTAATACGGATATTAGTTAACATAAAACAAACCGATAGCTGCCGACCCTACTTCCTGGAATATAAACTGCTTACGCTTCCAAGCATCTACATCTTAGAAGCATGTAAGTTCGTACGTAAGCATGATGAGGATATGCCTGCTACACGCCCAATACGTCATAAACACAAAATTATATTGCCACCTTCCCGCCTTAAAATCATTTCATCCGGCCCTTACGCTATGACTATAAAAATATACAATAATTTACCTGAAATTTTAAGACAAGAAACAAATGAACGTATTTTTTTAAATAAACTCAAACAGTACTTCTTACTAAAGCTTACTACACAGTAAATGAATACTTATTAGACGACAAATTATAATAATAAAAATTAGTAAATTAAACATTAAATTTACCTATATTGTAAATTGTACAAAATACATTTTTTTTTTCTTCCGAAGTCTTTTCTAATTATAAAACGATAAGTCTCCCTCTCTCTGAATATGTTTGCTGTGCCCAACAGGGTTCATAATTGAGACAATTATTATGTTTCCATCTCTGTAAACATTATGATTGCAATAAAGTATTGAGTATTGAGTATTTATGCGAAATGGCTCCAAACTTAAGGTTTGTGCCGTTCACCACTGGGTAAGTGTAGGGCAGAGCCTTTAAAGTTCGTTCAGTTAACGAATGGACGTTGCTCCAACTCCAACTTTCTCTAGTTCTCTAGTTCGAGATCGAAATCGCGTTTTTTTCTATCCGTGATCGTTAACAAGATGCCCTAGTTCAAATAATTATGTGTGTCCCTGTCGACTGTACTCTACCTCTAAACAAAACCAGGGGCCGTACCTAACATGGCTGCGTTTATTGCGTGACAAATTATGGATAAGGCATCCGTCACCTTCTGACACGTAAATAAGTACACATGTCAAAAAGTGACGGGTGCTTTATCCACATTTGACACGCGATATAGACGCAACCATACTAGGCCCGCAGGAAGAAAGGAAACAAATATTTAGTTATAGTAATTGATAAATCTCGTAGCACCTCCTAAGAACGGTGCGTGTACTAGCCAAGTACCACTAGACTTTTGTAACCACGCAGTCTGGAGGTTCGAAAAACGACGGTGACGTCTGATTATTTGAAAATATTTGTAGTTATAAATAGGCTGACACTTAGTGTGTAATCACAGCTCGGCTCTTGTAGTTCATTTGGACTTATGCTTTGAGCAGGACCATAGTTGTCACATTTTTGGTACAAGCCAAGCACTTTAATGCGGCCCGGACGTCAGAGGAAAACCGGACGAAGTTTTAGCAGCGACGTCACGTCGCGCGTGTCAAGAATATTGTCGACCATTTCTCAAAACCACTTAAAAGTTTTATAACAGATCTAGATTATTCCACCGGAAGGCTTTTAGTGGGTGTTGTGATTCAGGCGGCGCTCGTAGGTGAGCCTACGCATGCGCAGTAAATCCCGGTGCTGTCACCGCGACACGTGTGTTCCTCGAACACTTACTTACTCACGGTTGCGCAACTAGCCGGCGTCGTACCTCACCACCGAAATCTCTCACTACGGTAACTTATTATTCAGAGAGTAAATATAACACTAATGCGGCGTAGGTACCCGCTACGTTCGGCCAGGGCAAAACCACATTGTCATTAGCGACTATTTCAATAGTTTTCTACACAACTTGCACTATCCTATTCAGCTATGGGTTATATGGGTACTTATATTCTTGAAGGACACGAGTCTCGTAAGGCATACTCCAATGTCTCCCTTAAAAAAAAACTAGGGTCGTTTTTTGTCTTTTAAATTTGGAATCACATGTCATGTCATAAGGTGCATCAGTCTTACAAAGAGAAGGAAGACAATTTTGAACCCTAGAGTGACCTAGGTGCGGTGCTGGTTATTCCAGCTTCTGAGCATTAGGAAGCCCTCCTTCTAGCCCGATGTGGTGCTGTTATTCCAGCCTCTGAGCACAGGAAAGTGACTATGAACCCCATGATCTAGGTGTGGCGCTGTTACCCCAGTGTCTGAGCACTAGGAAGTCACCGCCGCACAGTCAATGTATCAATTAATAATATAATGTAGTATAAAATTGATAAATATTTTATGAATAAACCTTATAAGCAAAACCTAGATTGGCTATGGATCTCCTAGATTCATTATTATAGTATTTTTATTCAATCATAATATCAGATTTCAGTCCCATAAATTATTCACACACGACTGATGGTGATGATGAACTGTAATATCAATGACTAACAACCATTAACGACGCCGCCGACGCTGCAACAGCTGTAGAACATGTCACCGATTTCGTTTTTACATTTTGTACACTTCTGCTACACACAATAGTCGACTGAAAATCTATTTAAATTTACATAATTGATGATGAAATCTATTTTCCACGGAAATAATTTTAATAAATCTCAACTAATCTTGACATTTAGGTCTATTCCGTTTGGGCCAAATATTTTAGGCGGAAAGCATAACTTACTTTTGTATTTGCCAAATAAGTTGTTCCCGGTGCAAGTTGATTTATTTTTGATGTGGTCATTAGCCTAACTTAACGTACTTAGGCGGACTTGCGCGGACCAGAGTTAGCCCTTAACCCAGACTTAAGCGTCTATTTTTGTACGTGGTTTGCCGCCTAACCTCGGGTTAAGACGCTAACTCTGGTCCACGCAAGTGGGCGTTAATAAACGTAACAAGCGTCTTTAGTATCCCGGGTATTAAACAAACAAATCTTTTTTTGGGACATGAATGTTTGAAAAATTATGCATTCGGCCAATAATATTTCAGCCTAACGGCGTTCTCCCCTTGAAATTATTTTAATGTTGTAATTAATAACTTTATAGTAACCTTTACCGTATTAAGTAGGTACAGTCAACAAATTTGATTCCTAGGCCACTCTGGACTTGTCAAGTGACGTTGAAAACCAAATCATAGGAAGTGTCTTACGTTTTGGTTGTCAATGTCACTTTAACAAAGTAAACACCGTGTGTACCTACTCGTACTTTGTTTTTAAACAAGTAAATTATGATCGCAAAATAACTTGAAAGTTTACATTACGAAATGGCCACTTCTTGCAAATAAAACTTAATTACGAGTGTTATTTCCTTTTATAAATACATTAAAAACATCGATTTAGGTAATTAGTATGTTTATTGACGCATTCGGTATGGGTCAGCGATAAGGGCGTCCGCAGTCGCGCGCGGCGCCCGCGCACAGCGCGCCGCACTCGTCGCTCGTCCCTTAACCAAATCAGAATTACTGTCGCGCTGTGGTGTTTACTAATTAAAATAATAAATTACTTGTTTTGTGTATAATCAAATTCACACAAAAAGGAAAAAGGAAATCAAAAACAGTGCACAGTCGAAAGTAAGCGCGGTGTTGAATCAACGCTGTTTGTTAAGAGCTCGGGACGCTCTTATCACACCCAGCGCCGACCCCGCGCATATATGTACCTACACCGCACGCACTTAATTTGTAAGTTTGGCCACTTTATCCTTCTCACTCTACTGTTGTCATGTTTTTGTAAGAAAAGGATAGTTGTCATAGCCATAATCTTATTGTATGTTAGATTCATTGTTTTATTAATTCTAGGTGAAGTTTTGTAATTGTATATTTAAACGACTGACTATTGAGTTTCTTGCGGCGTTTCTTCTCAGCAGTGGTCTCTTGCAAAACTATGGTAGGTACATTTTTGACGTGAAAAATTGCTCGTGCCGCCTATTTACCGAATAAACATCTTTTATCTTTTTTATATTTTAGTCATATTCATTTATTCGCTTATGTTGGACAATGAGGTCTTAAAAATACAGTAGGTAGCTTCAACATAAACCCTGCAAGGGAACTGCAACAAGACACAATAATATACTTACATGTTTATTTAGGTAATGATATTTACATTATAATATAAATAGGTAGAATACGTATTATAGATGAAATTTAATCATAAAAGGCTAACAGATTTTATTCACTCTTGAAACGCAAGAAACTGTCCCAAATTATAAACAAACATTTTGAAATCAAAAAACTCCTCAACTTACTACAAAATATAGACTCTTTTTTTATGTTTTTGATTGTAAGAGGAATTTTATTGTAAATTTTCACAGCCATGTGATGGGTTCCAGAGCTAACAATTTTTAAATTGGTAAAAGAGCTTATTAAATTATTTCTCTGCCTAAGATTATTTGACATTTATTATGTTTTTCTTGTGCAAATAGGCCTTTGTGATTTCGTACAAGTCTACATATTTCGTAAATATACATAGACACCAGTGGTAGGATATTTAAACGAGTGAAATGTGGCCTGCAAGTATCTGTTGCTTTAATATTGACCAGTATTCTAGTACTTTTTTTTTGTAGAGTGAAAAGTTTGCTAACATTTGTGCTGTTGCCCAGATGATCACTCCATTACTAAGCCAGGAATGCACGTAGGCATGCGCGTAGGCATAATAGGCTGTTAAGGCAGTATTTTTTGTCGTGGTTTAAATTGGATTAATTTTGATTTTGCAAGGTTTAATATTAAATTATGATCTTCTAACAAGTCCGGTACTTGCTTGATGGTAACTTGTATTTGTTGTTCTAAAAGTCCTCTCTGTTATTACAATTATTGTGATGTCATCTACATATAGTATGCTATTATTATGAATAACCTTCGGCAAATATTTATATTACAAAAATAATTCAGCCCAAAACACTGCCTTGGGGGATTGAACCCTTTAATATTTTGTTCTTGAGATAACACTAGTACGGCAATTTGTGTTTGCGTGTCGTGATAATCAATATCTACAAATAAATTGTTCCCGGGTCTCGAGGTAAGACGCAAACCATTTATTAGCTATTCCCCGTACTCACGTACAGCTTTTCTAAAAGTATTTTGTGGGAGACCCTATCATAAGCCTTGCTCATATCTAACAAGAGAGCCACGGCGTACTTATTTATTATGTATAGAATATTGTGTGTAAATTTATATAATGCAGAAACTGTTGATCTTTGTGTACGAAAACCATTTTGACTGTCGTCATATATACTGAGATTCTCACAAAATGATTTTAATCATGTTGCCATTTCGTATCCGTATATTTTATAACAGATATTGTTGAAGATAACAGTGCTATGGGGCGGAATTTTTTTGGATCATTTACTAGTTTCGTTTTGGGGATAGGTTTTACTATTGAAGTTTTTAAGAGGTCGGGAAAAATTGCTTCGGAAATAGATTGATTAATTAAGTGCGTTAGTCTTTCCAAATTCGTCTCTACAATGTGAAAAATTCCAACCTTTGTTTCAAAAGCTGTTCAAATATTTTACAAACACAAGATGTGAGGGCAATCGGCCTATATGAAGCTACATTTTTCAAATTCAAATTCAAATCATTTATTCTGTAAGTAGGCCCTGTAGGCACTTTTACAAGTCTGAGTCTACCAGCGCTTCCAAAGAGACCACTGTTGAGAAGAAGCGCCGCAAGAAACTCAACAGTAAGCCATTTTTTTAAAATAAATCACTTATTACAATACTAAACTTAAGCTACATAATTTAAATGTCACAGGGATGTACAGGTCCCAGTAGTAATAATAATTAAATAAATCAAAATGTCGGATTAAAATAAATAATACAATTTCGGAGATGTAAACAGGCTCCAAGAATTAAATATAATTTAATTATATATAAATAAAAAAAGAAACACAAAAAATAAAATAAGGGAGATGTAGAAAGTCTCCACGGTCAATTTTGGAGATGTAAAGAGTCTCCAGATGTCATATTAAATAATAGGTAATCATACAGGGAGATGTATATAGTCTCCACGGTCATTAATAATTGTAATACAAAAAAATATATATATAAATCAGTCCCAAGCATTGTCATCATTCATATAATCTTTAATACTATAATAAGCTTTAGAAATTAGTTTACGTTTAACGTATCTCTTAAATTTATTTACTGATAAATGAGTAACACTACTACTGATACTGATTTAGTCGAGGTTTACCTGGTTTGATAAGAGGAATCCATCAATCTGTCTTCTACGATGTAGGTATTTCATTACTAACCCAAAGATGATTTAAAATATACAATAATATACTCGGCGTCAAAAAAATCGCAACTTTCCTAAAATTAGTTTCAAGCGATTATTACTCCTAAGATACAGTAAGTATCTTAGGAGTAATAATCGCTTGAAACGAATTTTAGAAAAGTTGCGATTTTTTTGACGCCGAGTGTATTAAAAGACACTTCTTTTAAGTTTTTTAGCATTTTGTAGGGGATTTTGTCGAGACCAAAGCACTGTCTTTTCTAGAAAATACAGCAGATTTCAGTTCTGGCAATGTATGTGATGTATGTATGTATGCATGTATGAATGTATGTATGTTAAAAAAAATATTATTAGAATTATTTACACAAGTATTGATAGAAAAAAATAGTTTATTTGGTAACATGATCTGCAGTATATTTTTGAAGAAATTTAGGCACCCAACTGCAGTCATCACTATTGTTAGGAACATATGACTTATGAATTTACGCATGTATTTCCAGATAACGAGGGAGGAGTACAACGATGAAATGAACTACACAATGATGCCCCGCTTCCTGCTCTTTCCTGTTTCAAGGTAATGTTTTTAAAAGCTTTTAAATTCTAAATATAACTAATCAGAAGGGTAGTTTTTAAAATTAACATACGAGTAAGTAAATACTTTAGAACTTTTGTACAGTTTCAGAACATTTAGCATTCCACCAAGTTAAACAGGGCTTCCTTCCTAACTTCCTAGAAAGAGATGTATGTGTATGTGATATTATTTGAGGAACTATGTTGAGAAGGTAAAGATGATTCTATGGCACATTTAAAAGTCTTACAGAATGAGGAATAAGCTTCCAGAGGAGAATAAGATGAAACATTAAAATTAGACAACAAAGTCTCAGTTTTATCTTGATATTTTTTCCAATCCACCAATTTTTCCATTCGGCGTCGAGACCCTTGGTCCGTGGGGCCCTAGCGCTCAATGCCTCTTCAAAGAAATTTTGAAGAGGCTCATTGACGTCACGGGAGACCGAAGAGCTGGCAGTTTCCTCGCTCAACGTATAAGTTTAACCATCCAGCGAGGAAATGCTGCCAGCATCTTTGGTACAATGCCGCAGGGGCCATTCTTAGATTTAATGTTTTAGTTAATTAATATCTTTTTTTTTTAATTTTCATGTATTGTGTTATGCTTATTGTATTAATTTATATCCACCAGTTTAAAGTTAGTAAATGTAGAAAAACATAACAAGCTACTTTGACTAGGACGACATTACAATGATTAATATGAGACACATTTATTATTACAGGAAGGTGATAGCTACCAAGAGGATCATTATGAACAGACCAATCACAGGACAGAGCCCAAAAATGGACTAACCAAAGTTAAATCCTTAATCCTTTTTACTTCAATAAAATTTATTATTATTATTATTATTATTTTATTATTAAATCAAGAGCGTTTGGTCGCCAACTTAAAGAACCAACTGTAGTAGGAAAACCATCATTAAGAAGCACTAGATTATTGTCTTCAATAATTTCAAGGACATCTCTACCCCGTGTAGAAGTGGAACCGCGTCCCCAAGTAATATGATGAGCAATGGAACAGACTTTATTAAAGCATCAAATTTATTTTTATTAAATGAATAACTTCGACTACTAACTACTACTAATGATACTAATTTCTTTATTACCAACCACAATAATAAGCACTGCAATATTTTGTATGGAATCATCAAATTTAGTGACTATTTGAATATGTATGCAGGTACTACTATATTATGAATCAGAACAGCCACTCCGTTATGTTTGTTAACAGTGTCATTTCTTTCAATATTGTAACCTCTAGTGTTAAAACGTTGGTTTGGTCTTAACCAAGTTTCTGATATAATTCCTATAATGTATATTAATTTCATACAAAAAGTTACTTCGTGCCAATTTATTACTAATTTTGCATTACATCGAATTATTTTTAATATACCTATCCATTAGTTTAGTTTGTAAGTTTTTTTGCTAAAGGTGTACCTATCTGAAACTTTATTTTATTGATGATGAGTTAATTGGTGTAGGTAGTTTTACTTGAAACTAGGTTCATTATTGACTCTACAAGTAAGTCCATAAATATGTCTGATATTGTTAGGTTATTTATTGGGGATTATTTTATTTATTAAATAGATCTGAATATTTAACTGATCGGGATTCTATTTTGTTTTCTTAAATGTTTTGTTGTTTAATGGGCATGCTGCTGCTATGGCAACATGGCTGCCACCACAGTTTGCACGATTGGCATTAGCCGACTGTACTGAGCAAAACCTGAAACATTCTTACAAAATTTGGCAATGTGGCCAAAACGCATGCAGCGCAGGCACTGTTTGTCGCTTTGTCCCCCCCCCCCCATCTCTTTATTACAAAAACCTAATTGACTTTTTTTTTTTTAAAGTACGCTTTTCTCAATCAACAGTTTCCGAGCTTTTTCCTATACTATGTCATTGAGTGTGTAGTATATACTTACGGACTCACTTACTTACTCAATCAGTTATTTTTCGCTGGTGAGTTTCTATAACGTGACGTGGTCAGCTGTGGTGTTCTCCAAATTGCGAATTAAAAAAAAATTCGAAATTCAAAATATTTATTCAGTAAATAGGTCACATGAGGGCTCTTTTACACGTCGGTAATATAGGGTGAGTCTACCAGCGCTTCGGACCAGACCATCATTGCGGAGAAGAAGCGCCGCAAGAAACTCCAGCATAAGGTAATTTTTTCAATCATAAAAACATATAGTACTTAAAATCTTACCTTCCTGATAGGCTGATACCAAACTGCTCGGCAAGGCAACTATCTCTTATCAAATTTAAACTTTTTAGCTCATAGTTAAGACGACCCTCAAAGCTTATTATTAGAATGATGAATACCTATTCCAATACCACGCTCGGAACAACCACCAGCTCAACCAAATTCAAGTTGTCTTATCAACTTCAATTCATTCAATATCCAACTCGATCAAGGACCACCTGACTAGGGAATGCAATTACCGGCGAAATTTGTGATTTACCGGTTTTTGTGTTTTTGAAATTAAAAACTATATTTTTTTTTAGTAATTCGTATAATTTAGTTAATAAAGTCATTTAAAAATAATTTTAGGTCCTAGTGAAAAAGGGTACAAGTCGACTTAACTCGTAACAATAAAGGGTATAAATACATGAGCGGAGTTTATTAGACTTAAACCCTTTTTCACTAGGACCCCAGAATCACAACTTGAAATCATTATTAGGTTCGGTAAATTAACGGTAATAGCTTTAAATTACCGTACTTCTACCGGCTCTTAAAAGGGTCGATTTACCGTTAAGCCGGTGTACCGGTTAACCGGTTTGCATTTCCTACACCTGATCTTGATTGAGTTCGGTGGTTGTTCCATCCATATAGAAGAGGTAAAAATGACATTTATAGCATGTCATACGCAGACTCATAAAACTCAAACCCAATATTATAAAGCAGCTTATAGCAGCGACCACACCAATGCTTAAAAAATCGTCGCGTCGTATTAGCACCGTTTTTGACGCATGCTCTCCACACCGGTGCTCAAAATTCGCAGACGGTGCGTAAACAAAAGAATGTGTCATAGTAATAACATGGCGTCAATTTTGACGTACCGTCAAGTACCGTGATATACGCAACGTTAAGCAGCGGTGTGGGGAGCGTGCGTCAAAAACGGCGCTAATACGACGCGTCACTGCGATTCCGTACCGTCACCGTTTTTTAAGCATTGGTGTGGTCGCTGCTATAAGTGAGATTGTGAATAAATGTAAATTTTATCACGTTCCAGGGAACGAGCTGAATTTGGGTACCGGAGCGTCGAGCACACTGCCAGCCCCGGCGAAGCAGCCAGCCCCGGCAAACGGCGGCAGGGCGGGTGACGCCATCACCGGTGCTGCCAGGCCTACACTGTTGGAGGACGCTACAACGAAACCGCGAGAACGCAGGCGAGAGGCTGTTTTTGTGGAGGGATTTTAGTGATATCCCTCGTCTGTACTCACCCTTAGTTCACACTCATTCGCTTAACACGTTCCCTGTCCGGGTGCCCCCAATGTGGGGACATGAAGATTTTTTTCAGGAGTCCGTTCCTCCACCATGGGGCCACATCCCCATACTAAATACACAAGTTGGACGTGTGACATTGTCAGATCATTTTGTATGGGGACAGTGAACGTGTTAAATTAACTGGTCCTAAGTATCAAAAACCTGAAGCGATTTATATGGTAAAGGATCCGACGGAAGTCATTAAATACAATTTTCCATTTTAATAATTTATTTGATGATTTAGCAATTATCTACAACAAAACACGTGCAAATAATCGAATCCAAATTCATGTAATATAGATATATTATTACAATTTGATCTACAACATATTATAAATCAATAAATATATCAATAACTGTACTTAGTTTGTTTAGTAACTTACATACTTAGCTAAATATAAAAAAACCATGTGTTATAGTTTTGATTTTACATTTAAGTGGTCTTAAAAACTATCAACAAATAATGAGGTAACAAAATGTTGCCGGCATATCGATTTTTATTCTCATCTCAATTAACCAATTTAATATAATTTTCAACCTCTTATACATATTAATCTACTCAGTAACAGTATCTTGAGAACAAAACAAGATTCAAACAAGTAAATGAAAAGTGACGAGCAAAAAGTGTTTGTGTACACTTTTGCTGATCGAGAGAGAATGTGGTCATTCTGCCCGTCTCGGTCTCCGCGGGGAGCGCTCGCGAACGATAATGACATGCTAATAATTAATAATATGATGTATTCGGCGTTCCAGGTGTACAGAAAAACCTTGCATGGTTTGTGTTACACTTGTTTTTAATGTTTGTAACTGTGTATATCAAATAAATAAATAAATAAATACGCGACATGCGTCCGCCGAGGGGCTACTACATGTTAATCACCTGATTCATCGCTTAACTAAACAATCACATTACCTACTAGACATTAAATAGGTTAAGTTTCTTTAACATTTAACAGACTAGGAAACTGGTTTGACGAACTTGGAGACTTACTTATTATAACAATAACATATCAGCATATCACAATAGGACATGTTTCACTCCGTGTGCACACATTTTAATAAATTCTAGAGATAATACTGTAGGTGTAATTAATTGCAATACAAGACATATTTTTTAGTTGTTGGCAAGTAGGTATAAGTAATCACATGATTAAAGTGGTAATTCCGGTCAGATCATATACAATTTGATCCCCACTGTTCGGGATGGAAGGCGAAATACAGTGAAGCGGTTAGGAAATGAAGCATGATAATATTTGAAGAGAGATTGGATCGGAGGAACTCGTTCAAAGTTCTGTGGCGTCATCCCAAAGGATGAACAGAACATCTAATCGTATCTATGTACGTAGTTGATTATTTTTAAGATAAAGTGAGTCAGAACTAGCTAAATACCTTTTACCTCAAGATTAGTATACTTACGTATCTTCAACAGCGCGTTCCTAACCCATGATTATAAAATGTTTGGTTTTTCCGCGGGTAATTCTAAAACCATCACCTGAGGCTGTTGCATACGTCAGTACGGCCGGGTTAATGACCTTTAATTTTATATAATTTTGTTCGAACTGGTGAACATTTTGTTCTCCTCATATTGATAAAGCACATCGAGTGCAAGGTTCGTTGACCCGGCGTGGGCCACGTGGCGCACACACCGGCGTCGTCCGCCGGCCAACAATGAGCACTTGTGCTCGCCTTATAAACAGTAAAGACTCATGAATGAACGCCTTGCCAAGATATTAATCAAAGCGCCCGTGATAAGGTCGCACGCGCGTAGTTTTCTGTGAACAAGTGGGGAAACCCGAATGAATGAATCGAAATCACTCATTACCGTCGTGCTTCTTTAGAGCATCTCCATTTATGACTGCTGTTTCCTTATCCGGCGAAGGATTCGGGCTCAAGCTTGGTGGCTTTAATACAAATGGAAGACAATGGAAGTTAACCTGAACGGTTCTCGGAGGACCGACAAACCCTTTGGTAACTCTTTTTTGGAGTTCATCGTAATAGCAAAAAAGAGCTCATTAAGCGTTACAATGGAAAGGCGGGTATGGAACGAGACACGAACGCTCCGTTACTCGATAAGTACTCATATGGCCGGCTCGTAACCATGATTATATACCTTACAAAACTTCCTCCAAACATTTGTGACACAACACTGCTACGAGTATACATATAAAGTTAAATAATAAGTTATATCTTGGTAAATATGATATACGTTCTTAAAAATGTTACTATTCGTATTAATCGAGCTGTCGCCAAGTTCCGTCAGAAAGGAATACAGATATATGAGTAGGAATAATAGTTCTAGTCCTTTCAGTTACAGTACCATTACAGGTTTTAACAGGATATAGTTCGGCCTCTTTAGCAATGAATGGAACGGATTTACTATTTAGTAAAAGATAACAATGGGGGGTAATAAAAAGTAACCGACGAACTGACCCTTGTTACTTTACAACTTAAGTTGCATCGTTAAATATATTGTTTCCTGGGCCTTGCCCCGTTCCTATTGAATTCTTATTCACAGAATTGGGTGGTCACATAGCTACTTATAGGGTTCCAGAAAATAATTCTTTGAAAGCCTACTGCGATGAATGGTTCGGCCGCGGCTGTAGCGTATCGTAACAAGGTACTGAGCGTCTCGCGCCGCGCTACTTGTTGCGCGGGTCAGTTACTAATGAGTAGTACTGGAGAGCAATTTTCCCATCGATTAACTTAGTCACAGAGTAGTATAGTCAGTTGGCGGCAGAGGCTTTAACTTCTGTTTCCTTATTATTTGACTTTCCGAAGCTGTTCTGAGCCTAAAATACATATTACTACAATGACCCTGCGACTACCAACTAGGATGGTTCCTTAGCACTTACGACAGAGATTACCCACTAACGCAGATTACATACTTTTAATAATAAACACAATACATTAAATACTACTTACCGACAGTTAACAAATCAAAACTTTTACGAGTGGACCGTGGTCATTGACTGCGGCGCAAACACCAATTTACATAACGAAGTGGACTAAAGTAAAGAAAAAAGACTCGGGCAAAGCGACCTGGCTTACTTGTCCGGTCAGCTCACAATAACTCTTGAGATGAATCAATTACAAACACATATGTATGAGCTGATCTCTAGACTTAGACGCAAACAAAACAAGTTAAATAAGTAATCAAATTTTCGCGCGTCGTTCAAGTGTTACAAATAGCACTTTACTGATAGGTAATTTTATAGCTGGTAACCAATCAGCTGTGTATTGTTTGCCAAACATTTTTAATGGGTTAAAATACTTAAAAAATAGGCACTGGCCGGCATCAGTAGCAGCTACCAAAATATTGATAAAAAAATTAAATTACAGATTGCCTAACTCAAAGACGTCAATTATATTTAATGCTTCTTTAGTGATGTGTGGTCTTATTATATTACACGCTATAGTAATATCTGTAATTTTTTTTTTTTTTTCAATCAATATCTTGGTAGGTTCTACTGATGCCGCCCGGTGCCTATTTTTTAACTACATATTTTCTTTGCAAAAAAAAGTGACAGCAGCAACTTTAATCAAGTTTTAAATTTAATTGACGTCTCTGAGTGCGGTAGTAAGTCAGTAATGGCTGATTTACAAATTTTACAATGATCCAGCAAAAGCATGCCAGTAGCTAAGTTAATGGAAGAGTTGATTTTCGCGTTTGAGGCGACAGTTATTGTACGACGCAATGTTTACTACTACTGGTAGGTACTGGCATGCCTTTGCTGTGCCAATGTAATTCAGCCATAACTAATTATAAAAGCTTACAAGTGATACAATCCTGTGGAACACTCGAACGCGAAACACACTTGAGCAACACTGAACACTTTCACGTGAATACTTTACTGAGTAGTTTCTGTTCGAAACGCGCGCGTGGCGACGAGCGGCTGCTTCATTCCGCGGGCGCGGAGCGTCTGGCACGCACACGGCGCCACGGTTCAAAAGTGACGGTGGCGAACCGGCCCGTATAAGAATCTCTCGCCAAGAGGGCTCGTGCTATTCGCAATCGAGCCTTCGCAAGTACAGCAGCTACTAGCTCCACATCTCAAACTCGATCAAAATGGCTAGTGAAAAATATATTATTTTCGCGATGGTGTTCGCGGCGGCGCTGTCTCTGGCAGAGAGTGCTCCGCGCATCGTGAACCTGCGGGACGTGGTGAACCGCACCGTGTGCCCGTTCCGGGTGGAGATCGACGAGGACCTGGACCGCGTGCCGCGCCGGATCAAGATGATCCGCTGCGCCGAGCAGCCCAACCACTTTTGCCGCGCGCAGAACATCCCCGACAACGAGTGCTGCCACCACAAGCACTTCGACCACAGCATGGAGTGCGTGGAGGTGCGCGACACGGCGCTCGTGTACTACAACAGTACTAAGCTGACGGAACCCTACGACGTGACAGTGGGCTGCACCTGCATGATCGCCAAGACCGCGGCCGTGTTCCCCGGCTCGTAGCGCTCGCGCCCGGCGCGCCGCCGCCGCTGCCGCCACCGGGGGCCCGGGGCCCGCCTGTCCCACCGCAGTTCCTACCGTCGTCGGTGCACCGCTAGATTGACGACTAAATTAAAAGTGACATAATTTATTTAATTGTTAACTAGGATTTAATTTTAATGGTTGTGAGCCGTTGCCGCGGCCCCGCTGAGTGTTTGGGTGTGTACAAGTATTTATTGTTGAACGTGTGTCGAGTGCAGCGGCGGGCCGCGGCCAGGCAGCTATTATTGTAGTTGTTGATGTTGTTGGCGGCGTGACCCCAGCGGGGCGCCGGCACCGCCGCGCCGGCAGTCGGGACCCGACTCGTTTTATTGTTGTGATATAGGTTATAAATTATTGGTTTTACAATATACGTAACAAATAATAAGACAAATACTGAGATGACGGCTGATAGGGATGTTTGGAAGAAACAAACGTGCTACGCCGACCCCAATGACTGGAAAAAGGGCAAGATGATGACGATGAAAGAATAAATAACAAATACAATATAAAATTATTTCATTACAAAGACAATCCCGAAATTCCCAATTCTACCTGAATCTGAAAAACTAACATTTCTAGGATCACCTAGAAGTTTTAGCTTCTCTGATGACATATAAACTGAATAATTTGGATGCACTACGCAAGATTCGAAGTGTCTCTCACAAAGTTATAGTTGAACACATAAACTTAATAATAAAAAGGTATCTGCATGGATTCTGCGTAGAGCCACCAAATTATACTAAACTTCAGGTTTTAGATAAAAGTTATAAAAGTAAAGTAATATTAATCTGACTATAACGAAATAAAATAAATTAGGTAAATAAAACATCTCAGGATTTTTTTAAATCATGATAAAATATTTCTAATTAAACTGACGGAGATGAACTCATTTTAAACTTATTTTATACTTATAACTATAAGAATAAATTTTATTCAGGTAATATTATCTCAACGCATTGTGACTTTAACTAAAGTTAGAATATTGATAGTCTTCTACACCACTACTTAATGGCAAAATACGAATTTATCTAAAAGACATTTATGATGGCAACCCAGTAATTACTGAGTGCACGCAGCACCGACGTGGCCATACGAGTCCGCGCGGTGATTCACGCCGTGACTCACGCACGTACAAGTGCTAGCTGGAAACCGAAACCCTCGCCGATCCCGATATCCCTACTTAAAATGGTATAGTAGATCCTTAAGCTTAGAATACTTTCTTCATAAAAACCATCAGCACAGCGCCGTAGAATCGAACGATAGTAGGTACTTAGTTTATGCAACTGATGCATAATGAGAGGGCTTAAAACACGAGTGTGGTTTTATGAAACGAGCGTCAGCGAGTTTCATAATAGGATCACATGAGTGTCGTATAATCATTGAATGGTCACGCGTCGGTTAATGTATTGCAAATAGCGTACTGGTATAATAGGTAACTTTATATTTGTTAACCAGTCAGCTGCGAATTGTAATTTTTTGCCAAATATTTTTAATTAAATAAATATAAATACTTAAAAGTGAGTTATTGGCCGGTGACAGCAGTCTCAGCCAGTGTGTAAATTCTGATTTGAAAAACAGTATTGCTAATACGGATTAGCTGTCACGGACAAATTTTAAAAGCTTACAAGTCATATATTCGTCTGCAATCGCGAAACACACTTGAGGCAACACTGAACACTTTACAGTCAAGCGAAACTAACTCATATTTCCCACGTTCGTGCCATGGACAGGACGCCTTAGTCACGTCTACCGTGTTCCCGCAAAAAAAGGAACGATGGCGGCCGGCCTATATAAGAATTCGTTAAAAGGCCTCGTGCTATTAACAATCGAGCCTTCGTAAGCACAGCGGCTAATAGCATGCCAAACTCGATCAAAATGGCTAGTGAAAAATATATAACTTTCGCGATAGTGCTCGCAGCGATACTGTCCCTGATCGAGAGTGCTCCGCGCATCGTGAACCTGCGGGACGTGGTGAACCGCACCGTGTGCCCGTTCCGGGTGGAGATCGACGAGGACCTGGACCGCGTGCCGCGCCGGATGAAGATGATCCGCTGCGCCGAGCAGCCCAACCAGTATTGCCGCGCGCAGAACATCCCCGACAACGAGTGCTGCCACCACGAGCACCGCGACCACAGCATGGAGTGCGTGGAGGTGCGCGACACGGCGCTCGTGTACTACATCAGCCGTAAGCAGACGGAGTCCTTTGACCTGACCGTGGGCTGCGCCTGCATGTTCGGCAAGGCCACCGCCGTCTACCCCAGCTCGTAGCGTCCGCTCCCGGCTTTCGGCCAGGGTACTACATGACCTAATTTGCTCCAAATGAGCTCAACTATGCTTCCTTAAAGGATCTGGGTCGACTTAACCTGTAACCCTGTATAGCACTGTTAGCGGTTGTTTTATACATATGCAAATAACAATTGGTGGTTGTTAGAAAAAAAACATTAGACTATCAACTACTCGAATTAAAATTATTGAATGTAAAACGATAAATAAACATCATAAATATCTCAAAACTCCTCAACATAGCTTTATTAAAAACGCGAGCTTAAATACTTTAAATACTTATGGTTGCAGACTATTGACCAACAAAATTTGACGAATAATCGTTAATCATCAAATACAGAATTCAATTTTTATCTGTTTTTTTTATTTGTTGTATTTATTTTCTTTTTTTGTAGGAATAAATCTCGTCAGTTTTTGTGAGTTTTCCCCAATTTTGTGAATCAAGCTTCCTTTCATTTAAGGATTTCGTAAGGTTATGTGATTTACCAAACAGTGAAAAATTATTCAATATACCTTTATAAAAATCCAAACTAAAGACTGTACACGATAAAATCTGGCCATTCATGATCTGGTGTATCTTTGCGATGAATGCATATTTTCAAGCAGTTTTTTTTTAATATGTTGTATAATTATAATACTATATAATGAAATAAAATCGTATCATAATGTATGGGTATGTGTTAGTTTTCGCCAAATATATTCTATCATACCTTTCATGTCTTGTACAGCGTTTTTTGACAATATTCACTCACTTCCTGCTTCTACGCCACAACTGTATTTATATTGTTACAAGCAGTTTTACCCACAATAGAATGTCGTCTTACGAAAAAAATACTTTTTGAAACTCATTTCTATTTGTAGTAGTCAGGAAGACTTTTTACTCCAAGCACTGAAAGTTGTTTTTGTATGGGAGGCATTTATTTGTCAAAAAGTCAAATTCGCCAAAGTTAAAAAACCTCAGAACTATCTTAATCTGAATATAATTAGGAAAGTTTTAACTATTGTGGTAAGATAATTTAATAAGGTATAATTTGGCTTGTATAATTAATAATAATAAAATGTTTTAAAACGGAGAATTTGGTAAGACTGTCAGAAGATCGTGTACAAAAAAATAAAGGTACTGTGGATTATATAAGGGTCTAAGATACAGACGCTCTTACATTTTATTATGATTGTATTTTTATTATGTAGTTTCATAACCACTGACTATTACAAAAAAGTGCTGCTTGAAAATTAGCATTCATTAAAAAAATACACCAGATCATGCATGGCCAGATTTTATCGTGTACAGTCTTTAAACTAAATTAAACTATACTAATTGCTGTTTTTTTTATATTTATGAATTTCGTCAGGGTTTGTGTTATCGGGCCTTCAATGATTATATTTTTTTAAAGTCGGTGATATCGGTACGGTGTTAGCGCCTCGAGGCGCTGTGACGCAGCGCGCAGGCGCGGACTTGCAGCGACGCGCAGGCGGCACAGTCATGAGGAACATGGGTTATGTTATGTTAGCACTGCCACAGATAGTAAGTAGTACAAGATATGTAGTACATTAAGAACTAAGTGGGTAACTAACAGAACGTCTACTCAACTGTATACCCAATTTAACAATGAAGAGGGTCGCAATTATCGCGTGCTCACCGGACAAATCATATTGCGGGGAAACTAATGGTCATCACGACTCTAGCACAGAATTAGTATGTATGTATGTATGTAAACACTTTATTGTACAAAAAACAGAAAATCAAATACAATATTTACAGAATTAGAATGTACAAAGACGAACTTATCCCTTTAAGGGATCTCTTCCAGCTAACCTTTGGGCGATAACGTGGGTATGTATTTTTCTTTCTCGTGTACCCCATAGTGTTGGGTGTCGTTAGACTTTAAAAAATATTGCGGGTTTGTGGAAACAATTTTTCAATTAAGGGCATTAAGGGATCCGTTTATGAAATATTAAGCGTTAAAGTGCTCATGTTAGAGTCAAGTGTCCCCCCCCAAATACTAAAACTATTTGAAAGCGCATTTAACGGACTAAGTAGACCTAATTAGTTCTAGAGATACAGGCGACTAAATTGCTAATACCTACTAAAGATCATCTAAGACAGCACCAAATAACTTTGAATAGAAAATTAGTTCATAGATACATGTGGTTTTTTGTGTTTGTCATAACCGCGGCTTCGGAACTCTACACTGAGCATGGTCCGACATGCTCTTGCCCGGTATTTTTTTTAAGAGTAACCGGTAAAGGGCGAACTTGCTGAGTAGAGCTTTTTACCCCTAAACTAAAAGGAAAAATCAGACCTAGCTTTACTGCAACAGCTCTTAAGCATCAAAAGAATTTACGAAAGACAAATTCTGTCGCAAAAACTATTAATTCCTATTATGTAGGTTTGTTTTAATAATGTATTATTTATTATGTCATACAACGATGTGAAGACGACGACGGTGTGGTTAGCCTACACTCGGATTTTTATTCTCACAGAAAAAATGTAAACAAAGTTACGTCACTGTCAAAGTGACATTTCAGGGGATCTTAAAGTTTGGGTCGGCAAGAAATATAATATTAAGTTATCATTTCGCTCGAACCGTGATATAAAAATAAATTTTAGATATAATTGAAATTAAAATCGCATAAATGAGTCACTGGAAAGCGATTACGACGGGAGCACGAATCGTGAAGCGAAGCGAGTGAAGTAACGTCTCAAATCTTTCAAGCAGCCGTCAACTTGTTAACACGGGTGTATCGAGTCAATGATACCAGTGCAATAAATAAATTATGCGTAAAAAAACGGTTTTCACGTTTTAAATTAACACAACAAAGAGTTTATATAAATATGAAGTTTTCCATCAACAGATTAAATTCTTTATTCTTAATTACAATATATAGTTTTTTTATAGACAGTCGATTTCTTATAACTGTGGAAAGTAAAAATATTTTGAATACTGCAAATGTTTTTCGTTTACGGCAACACCTTTGTTTACATTTTTTCTGTGAGAATATAAATCCGAGTGTAGTTGGTGGGGACCCTGCCTCCGAGGCTAGGTGTCCCTGGCTCCATTCCCCGTGTGGGTTTTTTTTAATGAGCGCATGTATTCGTTCCTGAGCCTAGCAATGTTTCTATGTATGTAATATGCGTTTCTCTATATAAATATGTTTTTCTATGCCTATGGTGTTTTATCCCACCTACACTGCCAATTTCGATATTGTTATCGTATGATTTTGAAGTAAATAGGATATATCATAACGATTTACAAATACGATAACAATGGGTATAAGCACAAAGTAGAATAGGGCCTAAGGTACATATAGTACAAGGCTAAGATAAGCTTAGAGTTTAGGACTTATGGTCAATTTATGAAGAAGGTTTCCTTTGCCTAGTAATTTTATGGCCGTGTTGATTTTTTTACGTGAGTTTCTCGGGAGCCCTGTCCCGCCGAGCACGCGGCCCCGGCGTGCGCTGCGTAATTGGCTCGCTTGTGCGCCAGCCCCATGAATCCATCGGCTCGTATCGGCGTAATTTTCTGGGAACTGTTGGGCCTACCTGCCGACTACCATACAAATATTATTGAAGAGTTAGTTAATACTTAATACAGGGTGTTTGGTAGCTAGTTCGACAGCTTTAAGGGGCTGATAGAGCAGCTCTTAAGCTATCGATTTAACCCCCAAGTATGTTCAGCAATTGTTATTAGTTTCCGAGATATTGATCATTTTAATCGGATTTTTTGTCATTTTTCTTTATTTATTATATCCATTACAAAAAACTCCTAGGTTCATGTATTAATTCTTTTTTTTCAGTGTTTTTTTGCATGATTAGAATCACTATGAACTAAAGAAGTTTTTAAAGCTACATGAAATTTATTTTCATTACAACTTTTGGAGCAAACGCTCAGAGTTACTTTCTCCATACTAAGAGGACCCCGCGTTTGTTTTTCACCTAGTATGGAAAAACAAACTTTGTGCGCTTACTCCAAAAGTTGTAATGAAAATAAATTTCATGTAGCTTTAAAAACTTCTTTAGTTCATAGTGATTCTAATCATGCAAAAAAACACTGAAATAAAAAAGAATTAATACATGAACTTAGGGGTTTTCCGTAACATTGGACATAAGGAAAAATGACAAAAATTCCGATTAAAATGATCAATATCTCGGAAACTAATAACAATTGCTGAACATACATGGGGGTGAAATCGATAGCTTATGAGCTGCTCTATCACCCCTTTAAAGCTGTCGAACTAGCTACCAAACACCCTGTATATTTTACGTTCAAACCCAAGTTCGGTCGGCGTGTAAAGGAGATCATGGCATTTGTTTATTGTGAGATAAGGATCTTGACGCGGCGTATTGCGTGGGCGGCGCTGCGGATGGTCAACGTCGGTATTATCTCGAGACCAAGGGTTACAGCGCTCCAGTATCCCTCCCGCTCTGGATACAATAGGGAATATGCATGGAATTTTTAAAAGCATTTACTCTCTCTTTTAAAATATAAAATATAAGAGATCACCAGCATTGAAATTAAAATTAAAATGATGATACAAGCATTTTGAACTGCTAATTAGACAGTAATTAGACAGAAAGATCCGATATGCATTGTGACGTCATGTCGGCCATAAGTATACTCCATGTTAAATTCTGTTTTCCAACAAAGATATAGTAACACATCTTTGTTGGCATATATCTTGGTTATTTTTATAGCTATTCAAAGAATGTTTTTCTTAACTGTTTGTTACATTAATCAGCTTTTAATGAAGCTGTGAAAAAAGTCATGAATATTCCCCATTACCAGAGACATAAAATAAATATCAGGGGGTGCTCTCACACGAACTGACATTCTTTATGGCATTGAGAAGGCAATCGAGCGCACGGGCCGCCTGGCTCTGGCCTGGATCAGAGGCCCGCAGACCTTTACATTCTCAAAGCTACAATCTAAAGATCAATCCTAAGTTCGCAAGCGTTGCCAACCCTGAGGGATAACATGGAATGCCTGTACGCTAGTAATTTCACAACAAAGTGAACACTGCTGCTTGGCGGTATGTTTAAGGAAGTGGTCCGGATGGACCTGGTACAAGGTCCTACCACTACGAAACATGGGCACTAAACAATGATAAACATACTCATAAAGAGTACTTAATGGGTACATACTTAAATACGGATAAAACATCCTAGACAGGAACACACAGTCATGCTCATTAAACCAAAATACTAGGAATTGAACCTGGAACCGCCTCTCTAGACTCTCTAGTTTAGGTACCGTACTAGATAGGTAGGAGATTAGTACGCTAGGTATTATCATATTATCTATCTCATTCCAATCTTAGTCGATAGTTGGCTGACATCCTGACAAGAATGAAAAAAATACAAAGCTAATGTAAGGGATTTCTTTCCAGCAATTTTTTCTTTTATTTTGTAAAGATGTACCCTAATAACAAACAAACAGTCATGAATAAAAAGAAAATAATGATAGTAAATATTACGCCAAACGATAAGATATTTACTTCGCCATTTCTACCTACTCTGCATAATGAGTCATTGGAAAGCTCGGTGAAGCGCGCTCCCCGTGCTCGCGACGGTTCAGGGTACTCGAGCCTAGCCCTTGTCAACCTCTAGCTGGCTAAATAGTCAGACAAAAGAGGTTTCTGTCAAAAAATCATTTTTGGGACAAGCTTTTATTGCCGGCTGTACTTTTTTGTGCACAGTCGTCATCTACTTGTCTAGACAATTCTAACAAGCCCTAACACGACGGGTTTTATCATGTATAATTTAGGAGTTCTTATGGCCGCCCTGAGTCTCCATCATCAGACCACCTCGATGGTACTATAGTATTGTCATCAGAATTAAAGGCGTATGCAAAATTTCAGCTTCATCGAAAACCGGGAAATGGGTCAAATTTAACTTGCAAGATATTTGACCCTTTCATACATACATACATACATTGCAAGTTAAATAAAAGCCTTTAAAATAGGTTCGACGTGTATATTTTAGAAGGATTTGTGTGAGGTCCTGCGGGCCCCAGGCGCGGGCGCCCCGCGGCCCTACGCCCCGCGGCGCGAGGTGCCTGCGTCGCTGCCCTTCGTACTACTTTCCAAGGAGGCCGGCCTCGGCCAGAGGTTCAACAGCTTTCCCCTAGACCCGCCACGCCAGCCGATGCTGTTTACTACACGAATACGAGTAAACAAGTACAAGGACTCCAGCAATGTCGCGGGGGTTGTCCTTGCCTGTGACCAAGTGAAGGCCGACGATTCAATAACAAATATTTAAGTATCACGTACATGGTTTAAATAATTTTGCGGCGATTCTATGGCGTTGCTTTTTCAGTTCGTAATTCAAAATATTTATTCAGTAAATTGGCCACCTGAAGGCTCCATTACACGTCGGTAAATATGGAGGGAATCTACCAGCAACCTACTACTTTCTAGCAACCTAAAAGTGGATGAGTTAAGGACAATAATAATGGAAAGTAGTATTGACTCCAAGATCTGTATAAGCCAAATAGTTCAACGTTACACACCATAGGGATGTAGTGGAGGATATATAAAGATAGATGTAACAGTAGCACTTGGTACTAAGCACAAAATGAAACTCCCCAAATACACAAACACATCACGACTTTTTAGTTTTTTTTTTTTTTTTTTTTTTTTTTTTTTTTATTTATTTAATGAAATTACACAGTATAACAGTAAAACTAAAGCACTGTGAATTTTAGATTAAGTATATAAACACAAGACAAAAGCTACACAAACAGTAAAGCATTAAAGAATAGACGAAGGCCGTTCATTCATCATCACACAAAATTTTAGACATTCGTCACGTATTGACACCCATCTGGATGCAAGCACGTCAGTATTAGGAGCCGTATCTAGAAATGCATTAAGCAGTTTATGTATTTTTAAGTAACGCAAAACACTACTACCATTGTGCCTTGAAGATAAAGGGAAACATGTGACCTAGTTTACTTAGAAGTTCATACAAGCTATCGTTTTTCCACTTCATAGAAAGTTGTTGAGTTGACCTATCAGCCAAAATTACAATTTGGTTTTAATGTAGTCCCTGTAACATCACAATGTTTCTACTGAATTGTGTAATCTCAACTACATTATGTAGATAGCATAACAGTTAAATCGCTTCATAACTCAAGTTTCACATAATTCTAATCATTACTTTACATGAGCTTGGTAATGATTTAAATTACAAAATTGTCGTATCGTAATTGTCGTAGCGTCGTAGCGGCGCTACGGCGTAGAGCGGCAGACGGCGCTCCGCAGGGCTCCGGGCGGGGGGCCGCCGCCGCCGTACACTCGCCGCCGTCGACGACGCGCGAGCATCCTTGGCACCCTTATCAAGGATTTCCCAGAAACAGCCTATAGATATCAAGGGTGTCAGGGACAGCCTACTGGAAACGGATACCCACAGCTATAATTTCAGACGATTAGGTATACTGAACTGCAAAATAGTATAAACTAAATCACTACATATTATAAAACAAAGTCGCTCTTTGCCTGTCTGTATGTTCGCGATGATCTCAAAAACTGCAGAACGAATTTTCATTCATTTTCATTTCATTTGCACCAGCTGTTTTCACCGTCGGTTTTTTGTACGTACCGGTGTTACAGAAAACTCACATAAACCAAAGCGAAGCGAGGGCGGGTCGCTAGTTACTCTATATTTTTTAAGCATCCTGTCAATTTCATCGAGCACATTCGGGCTGGGACTCAAAACGTGTCTTTCTCTGTAGGGTCATTTTGGTCTGAACACGAGACGGGATCGCTATGTCATCTCGTGTTCTCGTAAACAAGTGAGCGTTACCAACTTGCACATGTTTCGGTGATGTTTTATAAATAGAACACGGACACGAACCTTGTGACGCTGTCCAGTAAATCATTCATTAGGCAGGTACCTACTTTCAAATAGATAGATATAGAGTAGATACTTAATTACTTATACATTAACCCCCATACTTATAAACGTGGAATAAGCTTGGATTAGTTTATGCCATGCTTTGTCTTTATCTGTAATTGTGACATTTGCATCTGACAGAAAGTGACAAAGCATCGCATAACCTATTCCAAGCTTATTCCACGTTTATAAGTAAGGGGGTAAGTGTTTGAAATTACGAAACACGTCTGTCAGGTCTGAGGGAGTATCGGATTGACCGAGCTGGTCACCGGACAGCATGATGATGATTTTCTTTAAACAACGTTATTTTTTGCGATAAAATCCTTTTTTAAATCGAAGAACTGCTCAAAATTAAGAATTTACGTTTAAAAAGCGTATCGTTTGGTAAAGTGTAAAAGATGTAGCAAACTCGAATCGTGCTGGACGTGAAACATACCGACTACGGGCGGATATTTTCGTGGTTTGTAGTTGACTACAAATATCCGCCCGTAGTACCACGACGTAGCCTTAAGCTAAAGCATGTAATTTTTTTATTAATATTTTTAGAAAAAAGGATTTATTCCTTAGGTAAAGTTCATTAGTCTACCAAGTTTTAACTAAAATAACCGAAAAATACCATGCCGGTAATAAGAATATTTTGCCAAAACCACAGTTCAAGTTGCTGCCTTTAAAGGAGTAAGTACATGTCAAGTGCTTAAGAAACACCGTAGAGAAAAGTTCATTCCATAGTTTCAAAGTAGCTACGACGGTAAAGACCTCTAAAACGTACTGAATGCCTATACCTAGTATGTGTATGGCTGAAATACTGTAACGCTGAGGTTGACTGTACGTAGCCAGGCCGCGGCAAGTTCAAGGGCGCCCCGCCGGCCGAATTCAATGCCCCACATCCCCCCCCCCGCCCCACCCCCCGCCGGCCGCGCGGCAACACACGCCAATCATCATCGACAATCAGAACCCTTTGTCTAGCCAAATTACATTTCAATTAAGGAAAATAATGTTTATACCTACATATATTGTTACGTAGGTACATACCTATACTTATTTTTTATGTTGAAAGACTTCAGTAGGATTTATTTATTTATTTCACATAATACATAGCTTAGCCAAGTTGGATTTCACAAAGCTGAAATAGCATAATATACCTACTTAGGAATTGAAGTTGAAACGTGTCTGAAATCATCGAGAGAAGTCTGAACGCGACCTAACATGGACCCCGCACATGTTTTCCATATTCTATGGGTAGGCAGGTAGGTACTCATGCAGTTTGGTAGAACGCATCTTGGCTCGGTATCTCTACTTATTCATACCGGACTGGTGCCTAGTTGTAGCAAGGGCGTAGCCAGAATATACTTTTAAAAGACAGAAGTAAATTGAATCATCTACCCTTCGTGGGAAACCAATTGTGTGTTTGCTTATCTGGTTTGAACCCTGGTAATTACGGCCTTACCTGTAAGGTGGGACAAGGCCGGTGCGCAGTAAGGACAAACCAATGCGGTTGATCTGTGTATCG